>CM069862.1:161854803-162224803 GCA_036172795.1 Pelodytes ibericus
ATCAATTTTTAAAATATAGTGCTCGTACAGCTGGAAACAATGGGGACATCACAATATTGACTAGCCACTTCTTTATAGTTTAAACAATAGAAAATGGGACTGCTATAATAACTATAAAAGCTTCAATTTCTGGGGAAATTGTGTGAAGTGTTCTTGCCTCCACCAGTAGTCTACAACTGGAGTGGGCGGAGTAACTGGGTGGAGTGGCTTGAGTAACTGTTGTGTGGTTGGAGTGGCTGAAGTAACTGTGGAAAGTTTGGAGTGCGGTTGCCATCTTCAAACGGTCGCATTTTAAAAACTATAAATCCTACAGCAAAAGACTTTATATTGTGAGAATCACAAGACCCAGACCTACATTTTGATGCATAGTATGTCTCTGAAATATTAAAAATGAAGGCCCAGTCGCAGTTTAGATATTGCCCTTCAAATTTGAGGTGGCTAGAGTGGCGTTTCAATGAATGTCAATGGACGGCGTGAGTTGCAAACAAATGGTCATATTGTGAAAACTATCAGGACTATGGCTTAGCCGTGGACATGTTTAGTGGCAGCAGGGATAGCTGAACGTTTTGATATAAGATTTGTGTAGGTGGGCTTGAAAATGAGGGAGTGGTGGCAGTTTAGAAATCATGTCCTGATTTTGCAGCTCACACTATAGCTTTTGTCAGCTCCCACTCTAGTTTTGAACATGCTGCCATTCATTCCTATGGGATCAATTTCGCTACAAAAACGACGATATTTCGTGAACCATTTGGCGAAACGTTCCACAAAGTAATAGCACACCAATCGGAAACAATCCGCATGTTTCGGTATATTACTGTCTATGTAGTGTAAAAACTGTGGGAGGTGTTAGGGTGGTAAATTTGGCTATAATAAGAATAAGAATATGTATGTGAGATAATATTAAGTGGTCTTGCTATGCAGCAAGCAAGCTGCTATAGACAGCAAGAATACTTAATTAAATAGAATTTAATAAAATTGTGAAGATATAAAAAAAAATATATTAGTGAAGTATGAGAGATGTATATGGAGATGAGTAACACTTCAAATATACTCAGACTTAGCAACTTGATGATCTAGATAATATGTACATCTTGATAAAGCAGGGTTCATATAAAAAGAGAAACAGAACAAACATAGTGCTCTCTTTGTAGATACACTGTTAAATAGATATGCCAAGTCCCCACTTACATGGTATAGAACTGTGTACTGCTCAAAATAAACACATATACCACTCCACAGAGTGAATGTAGAAATGGTCTCCAAAGAAGAGGTGAACATCCAGCAATTTAATATGAAACAGATACATTTAATAATAGTCCAAAAACTTTTCCCTAATATATTAATTGTATTTCTTCATTGTATTAATAATTTGATTTAATTATTAGAGCGCTCAAGTTTTCTATTGTATATGTTTGTTTAGAGTGTAATAATTAGGTTGCTACCTTAAGCTGTTTGAGCAGCTTTATTTTATTTCCTTGATTATATATGATTAGTAGCACCATTACTTATACCTTTAATTGTTTATAATTTATTGGTTCTTTAATTTAAATGTACCAATTCACTGTACGTAAAGTAAAGTAAAATGTAATGTTTGTAGTATCACACACAAATGGATGCATATACATTTAGAGAAAAGAATGATAAACAAATGAGTAACGTAAATCAAAGTGTACAATGTATATGCATTCATAAACAACTGTTAAAAGAAGTGAAAATCTTCCTTATTCCTTGACTCTAAATGATAAATGGAAACCCTGTTCCAAATATTGGATATAGAAATACAACCCAGAAGCAGGGTGATTGTTCCACTGATTGTACACTCTTTTGCAGGTCCGTGGCTGAGCGTTGTGTGCTCCCCTCCAGCCGCACGGATCAATAAAGTTTGTTCAAACTTTTTTTTTAAACAAACTTTATTTAAGCCGCGCGGCTGGAGGGGAGCGCACAACGCTCCCTCACAGCCACGGACCTGCACCGGGAGACAGCAGCAAGGAGGTAAGTACTGGCTGGGGAAGGAGGGTGGCTCTATCCTGGCATATTAATTGGCTATATCCTGGCATATTAATTGGCAATATCCTGGCATATTAACTGGGAATACCCTGGCATTAAGTGGCAATATCCTGGAATATTAATTGGCAATATCCTGGCATATTAATTGGCAATATCCTGGCATATTAACTGGGAATACCCTGGCATTAAGTGGCAAAATCCTGGCATATTAACTGGGAATACCCTGGCATTAAGTGGCAATATCCTGGCATATTAATTGCCAATATCCTGGCATATTGGGGGGCAAAATCCTAGCATATTAAACGGCATATTGGGGGGCAAAATCCTGGCATATTAAATGGCATATTGGGGGCAAAATCCTGGCATATTGAGGAGCAAAATCCTAGCATATTAAACGGCATATTGGGGGGCAAAATCCTGGCATATTGAGGAGCAAAATCCTGGCATATTGGGGGTCAAAATCCTGGCATACTGAGAGCAAAATCCTGGCATATTAAATGGCATATTGGGGGAGCAAAATCCTGGCATTTTAAATGGCATATTGGGTGAAAAATCCTGGCATATTGAGAGCAAAATCATAGCATATTAAATGGAATATTGGGGTCAAAATCCTGGCATATTAAATGGCATATTGGGGGGCAAAATCCTGGCATATTGAGGGTCAAAATCCTGGCATATTGGGGGTCAAAATCCTGGCATATTGAGAGCAAAATCCTGGCATATTAAATGGCATATTGGGGGGGGGCAAAATCCTGGCATGTTAAATGGCATATTGGGGGGCAAAATCCTGGCATATTGAGAGCAAAATCCTGGCATATTAAATGCCATATTGGGGGGCAAAATCCTGGCATATTAAATGGCATATTGGGGGGCAAAATCCTGGCATATTGAATGGCTAAATCCTAGCATATTGAATGGCTAAATCATGGCATATTGAGTGGCTAAATAATCCTGGCATATTGAGTGGCAAAATAATCCTGGCATATTGAATGGCTAAATCCTGGCATATCGAGGGGTTAAATACTGGCATATTTTAATTGGCAAAGTGATGCTATGGCATGGTCTGTGGGGCAAAATAACATGTACTGTGGGGCAAAGTGACACTGTGGCATGCAAAATCGTGTAGGTGCAATATGAGGTGTAGGTGCAATATGGGTGCAAGCCAAGTGCTGTGGGTGCAATATAGGTGCATGGCAAGTTCTGTGGGTACTGTATGGTGCTGTGTTAAGTCCTTTAGGTGCAATGTGGGTGCAGAGGAAGGGAATAAAAAATAGGAATGCAATTTTTCAATAACATTTGTATTAAATAGAATATAAAATAATTCAAATAAGTATAAATGCAACTAGTTATAGAGAGATGTCTGTTTATAGATATGTATTGTTTTCGAATTGTACAATTGTCACCTTGTGGGGCTCCTGTGTGTCGCATAATTAATGGCTGTCCCATGTGTGGCATATTTATTGGGTCCCATGTGTGGCATAATTAAGGGGCTCTTTTGTGTGGCATAATTATGGGGCGCTTGTGTGTGGCATAATTAAGCTTGTGCGCTTGTGTGTGGCATAATTATGGGGCGCTTGTGTGTGGCATAATTAAGGGGCGCCTGTGTGTGTGGCATAATTAATTGGGATCCAAGGTGAGGCATAATTTATGTGGCTTTGGTGTGGCATAATTTATGGGGCTCTTGTGTGTCATAGTTATGGGGCTCCTGTATGTGGCATAGTTATGGGCTCCTGTGTGTGGCATAGTTAAAGGGCTCCTGCGTGTAACATAATTTCTGGGGCTCCTGTATGTGGCATATTTAATGGGCCATCTGACTGGAATTACTAAGGAATCTGTTTGGCATGGTATTGGAGAAAATCCAGGGGGTGACACCATGAGTTACCGCACCAGGTGACACCAACCCTGGTGACGCCACTGGGTCTTACATTGTGAAAAGCTAACGCATGTTGCTGGGGGACACATTTCCCCATCAAATTACCACTTACTTAAATTTGCCTGCAAAACCCTATCACTTTAGGTAGACTTTACATTTTCCTCAACTATACAGATCTGATTGATACTCTGACCACATGCTTCTTATGACTTGACAATGAATCTTGTTTTGCTTCCTGTAATGTAACAGTATTTTTTAAGAGAGGCTAAACAAACAAACTAAAGTGGTAGTCATGGGTACAGGGGAGACGTGCTCCACAAAAAGGGAAAAAGGAGAAAAACATAGAAAAGTTGGAAAAAAGCAGCTAAGATCACCAAAAGAGTGCCATTCCCGGTACTCTGTAAATAATTTGTAGAAGTGAGATAATAATGGTGAAAGCATTTGAGGAAAGAGAAAGATAAGTCTAAAAAATTAGGATACTTAATATAATAATAAGTATACACAACAATGTCAAAATATAATGAAAAATAAACTAATACACCAAGAGGGGGAAGCCTGATGTGGCATCGGAGCCCTTAATTTGTTGTGCTGCATCCTTAACTGACAAAGCTGCGGGCGAACCGCACGTCCGACATTTCAGCTACCGCTCTCCCTAAGTATTAGAGTCTGTTTACAATGTCTTTAGCTGGGACAAGGGAACGTTATTTTGGGTGCAATGTTTGGTGCATGTTACTTAGTCTATACCACTTGCTCTTCACTACTAGAGGAGAGGATTTTTCAGTCTTTGTTTCCTAAACTTATAGGATTTTCTATTTATTTCTTACTGCTCTGTTAGGCACGGTAGATCACGTATCAGATTCAATGCCTTTCATTTCCCAGTGCTGTCAGCCTGGGATGATGACTGGTATTAGGCAGGGACAGCAGTGTGATTAATGTCTTGTCTATGTTTTTTTAATTAAAAGTGGCTATTACTGTCACTGTCTTCTCCACTGCTGTCCCTGTCAATTACTCAACTATTACCTGTACACTGTATCTCTCCAACATCTACTCTAGGATCCAAACCCCAGACCTGGGTTAATTAATATATATAACCTCTAACCACCATAGGGAAAGCAGCTGCCATTACAATAGATTATTTTCAGTTTTTTAAGTACTTTTTTTTAAACATTTTAGTAATGTTTTTTAAATCAGTGACTCATGGCATCTCTTTCCTTGTCACTAGTGCATTATTTCTGGTAACTGTAAAATGTGTCCCATATACAGAGCACATATATGATTTTAGAAGTGTGTTGTTCTATTCAAAAACCTTTTTTTATCTAATATAACACTTAAAAGTAAAATTTTATTTTTCCTTTTGCCTCATTACTGTCACTGTTCAACCCCATTTCCCTGGCTCCTGTATGTTGTATTCAGGTTTTGTGGGTGTTTCCTCTTCAGCTTCTAGTGGCTGCTATTATAGTAGTTCCGTTCTCCTCCTATTGTGTCAGCTGCCTTGTTAACCTGAGCCCAACCATATTTAAACCTGCAGATTATTACAAATGGTGCCTTTGTATTACTTTGGTTATAGCCTGTATTGTGCCTCTGTGCCTTTCTTGCTATTCCTGATCTTTGTTCCTGATTCCTGTTGCTGAATTTTGCCCGTCCTGACCCATTTGCCTGCCTTTGACTACTCTCTTACCTGATCCCTGTGTACCTTTGCCTTTGGTTTTTCTTCCTGACTTCCTGTCTACCAGTTGTATTTGGGCTACGCTTCGTTGTTATTGTAATTGAGTGTAAAAGACCTGGGGGAATAATTCTGTACATTCTGTACAAACAGACCCCACATCTCTCCTTGCAACCAGGCTCCTCCCTGTCTGCTATCCCAGGTTCTGACAATTGTTTTTACATATTCCCTAGGGTTAACCTTTCAAACATGTTTTATTCAAAAATTCATGTAGACTACTACAAAAAATGCAAACAGACGTGAGAGTAGAACAGTAAAGCCTGGTGGTGAGGGAGGAATTACGTAAGACCATATGGACCTTGGAGGCACTTTTTGAAATGGGCAAAGCAAGTCCAAAAGTGACCTATCCTGTGTGTACTTATCTCCTCAATTAAACAACTTATAACTTACAATTTACAAAAATATGACCTTTAAGTGATCTCTGTCTTTTTTAATAGCTGTATCAATCCAGATCACTAAATTTTGTAATTGTCGGGACAGAGTGATATTGGATCCCAATGACTTAGTCCTGGGGTAACACTTATCAACATCTGTGACCTTATCGAAGAAACACATCTCTATTTTCTTTCACTGATTTTCTTCCTTTCCATCAATTTACAGTCTTTTCTTTCTTACTCCTTTCTTTATTTTTCACACTACAAAAAAAATTATGTTTTTACACATCTGTTTAAAATGCACAAGGTGATATAGTGTTGATACACAAACTTAATTATATACAAGAACTCAGGACTTATTCTAAACAAGGACAGGAGACGGACAGACTATAAATATTCAACTGAACAAGACTATGGTTTGGGTTGTGTGATGTTATTTAAAGTTGTCTTCTCACTTCTATAGAGCCCCATTACAGTAAAAGGCCCCACTAGCCTGGGCAGAGTTAAAATCTGTCTTTTCTAGAGTCATTATTTGCTAATATTCATACTCCTTGGAACTGCCAAATAAAAAGGCAAATCCATTTCTATCGTTCTGTTTCCTGCAGTATCTGAGATCTTAATTGCTTTTCTCAAGTTTATCGGTCACAAATCCTTTTGATGTGCTAAAATATAACAAGGGGAATTATATTATATGAGATAGCTTCTCACATCAGCTTTCTGTCTGTCTTGTTATAACTCTCTTGAGATGATGCAGAGCTTTTAAGAAGGAAATCTAGCCATACCTCTGTTTGTCCCGGTATTATAACCTGTTTCTCTCTCTCTCTCTTTCTCATTTTTATTACACAAATTACTGTCCATGAATTTTTTCTCTCTCACAGTTTCTAAGCTCTGGTTCTCCCAAGATCAATTGATCTATTAATAAATCAATCTGTCTATTTATCAATCAATATCTACCCATCAACATTTCCACCCATGTATCTATCTACCTACCGACTAGACATGTGCATTCGTTTTTGGACTAATGCATTTTCGTCCTAAAATAGCATTTTCGTCGATTCGTCCGAAAAACGAATAACGAAAATGCTAAACTAACGAAAGCCGAATGAACGAATGGTTAATAAACGAAAATCATTCGTCCATTCGTCCATTCGTGCTATTGGCATTCTCTAAACCGAAATAGAGCCGGTTTATAGAATACCAATAGCATTACATACATTCCATAAACCGACATAATGAACGACTTTCGGTTTAAGGAATGTATGTAATGCTATTGGTATTCTGAAAAAACCTCGTCTTATAATCGAGCAAATACGGTATGTATTTGCTCGATTATAAGACAAGGTTTTTTTCAGAATTTTTTTTCTGAAAACTACCCCTCGTCTTATAATCGAGGTCTTCTTATAATCTGACCTCAAATTGAGGTCAGATTATAAGACATGGATCCAGGTCCCCAGCAGAGCTGCAGGGGACCTGGATCCCCCTCTGACAGCAGGGGAAGTCTGCGCGTATTTCACTTCCGATGCTCTAGGGGGAGCCAATTGATGCCTGCACAACAGATCTGTGTGATCTGTGTGCAGGCATGTATGGTAAGTGCTCTGATGAGCACTTATCATACAGTCAAAGGCAATATTAGTAAATATTGCCTTTGACAAGTATTGATATGCCTCCCTCTCCTTACTAGTTTTAGTAAGGGAGAGAGACAGATCAGATAATGTAACAAAATAAAATAAAATAATAAAATAAAATATTTAATACAATTTTACAAATCAAGGGCTTTTATAAAAGCCATTTCAAGTGTTTTACCCCTTCCCTGCCATTGATTGCTGTGTACGCAGTGATCATACACAGCAGCACATTTTTTGCTGTCTGTGAATTTTTTAGGGGTTAATTTTTTTTACTGTAATTCATTACAGTATAAAAAAGGCTCTTTTAAGAGCTATTAACCCCTTGCTTGCTGTAGATCACTGCCTAAGCAGCGATCTGATCCAAATGCAGCAATCTCTCTGCAGAAGCATTTTTACTTTTTTTTAATTTTTTTTTTTAGTTGTCAGAGCGCATGTATAGCGATCAGTAACAGCTGATCAGTGGCAATGGCGATTTGGTGCTCAGATGAGCATCATCATTCGCCTGGTTAGATCAATATTTGTCAATATTTGATCTGACCGGTGTAGATCTGCCTCCCTCTCACTTGAGTTTTAGTGAGGGAGACAGACAGAGCTGTATAATGTGAGTTTTTAATTATAATATATTTAATAAAATTGAGACCCAAAGGCTTTTATAAAAGCCGTTTCCAGTGTTTAACCCCTTCCCTGCAATTGATCGCTGTGTACGCAGTGATCTTACACAGCAGCCTATTTTTTGCTGTCTGTGCATTTCTTTAGGGGTTAATTTTTTTTTACTGTTTTTTTTTTACATTATATCAAAGGCTCTTTTAAGAGCTATTAACCCCTTCCTTGCCATATATCACTTCCTAAGCAGCGCATATGGTCACTGCCTAAGCAGTGCATATGGTCACTGCCTAAGCAGCGCATATGGAGCGATCTGATACATTTTATAATAATAAAATAACAGTGAGCCATGCATTGCATTCTAGAGTCTAGGTCTTCTTCCACTTATCTACTTATTGTAAGCTTTTGGTGTATGAAGAAATTAAAAGTTTGTTTAAAGAAGGTATTATACTTTGGAAGTAGCAGGATCACTACATTATACATTGGAAGTAGCAGGATGACTACATTATACATTGTGTCGGAGGGGTGAACCAGGGAGCAGAGCGCAGGGGTCACCACTGCAAGAGGTAACAGACAAAAAAGGGAAGTCCGCAGCAAAGGTACCAGATGAGCAGGCAAAAAGAGTGTTCAAGTTCGGTCCGAAGGTACAGTACATAAAAGGCTCTTTTAAGAGCTATTAACCCCTTCCTTGCCATATATCACTTCCTAAGCAGTGCATATGGTCACTGCCTAAGCAGTTCATATGGTCACTGCCTAAGCAGCGCATATGGAGCGATCTGGTCGCAGAAGGATTTTTTTTGCCATCAGCTTTTTTTTTTGTCACACTCGCTAGGCATTAATTATACCCATTAGGGGAATACGTGTATTCCTTTTGAAGCTGTCTGAACGCATGTATAGTGATCAGTAACAGCCGATCAGTGGCAAAGGTGGTTTGGTGATTTCTCAGATGAGCATCACCATTCATCTGGTTAGATCAATATTGGTAAATATTGTTCTGACCCATATGGATCTGCCTCCCTCTCCTCACTTAGTGAGGGAAAGAAACAGATCTGTATAATGTAAGTTTTTAATTGTAATAAATTAAATAAAATGTAAAAAAATTGTGAGACCCAAGGGCTTTTATAAAAGCCATACCCTTTGTATAGTGTACCCTGTATAGTAACCCCTTCCCTGCCACTGATCACTGCACAGCAGAACATTTTTTCTTGTCTGTGCCTTTTTAGGGGTTATTTTTTTTGTACAGTACTACAAAGGCTCTTATAAGAGCTATTAACCCCTTCCTTGCTCTGCATGTCAAAATTCCAAGTTTGAAAATCAAAAAGCGCACCTCTCAAATGTAGCCTTTCAACCCCCAACAAAGCTGACAAACCTATGCATGGGTGGTATCCCTGTGCTCGGGAGATGTTGCTGAACACATATTGGGTTATTGTTTGGCAGTGACACATACCGAAATCTGTGAATTTATGTCTGAAATACAATATTTGTGCATGGAAAGTGTTAAAATACCACCATTTAAGATATCCTAGGGTGTCTACTTTTAAAAAATATATGAGTTGATGGGGTAAAATACACTGGCTGGCTTCAAATATGTCCCAAATAGGACATGGGTGCAGGCTGTCTGCATGTAAAAATCTCAAGTTGGAAAACCAAAAACTGCACCTCCCAAATTTGGCATTTTAGCCCCCAAACAACCCAACAAACCTATGCATGGGTGGAATCCCTGTACTCAGGAGAAATAGTAGAATCTATTTAGCAGTTTTTTTCGTTCGCTTTTGTCGATGAGGAGAAGATGTTTCAAATAAAAGTCAGGAAATTTGTGTTTTTTTTAACATATTCTATTATTTTTTATATATAATATTATAAGATATGATCAAAATGATGGCATCCAAAGAAAGCCCTTCTTGTCCCGATAAAAACAAAATATAATATGTGTGGGTACAGCAAATGACAAAGAAGAAAATTACAGCTAAACACAAACAGCACAGAAATGTTAAAATAGCCATTGTCCAGAATGGACAAAAATGTTTCAAAGGCTCTGTCCTTAAGGGGTTAACCAGCAATGTCTTCACAATGAAAGAACATATGCAGCAAACCTAAAAAGTGTTCAAAATAAAACCACTTTATTTGTTGTTTAATTATTTAAACATAGTCCCTTTTAAGAAGTCCTATCAAAACAATCAAAGGACTTAATTGTCTTATTTCTTGCATTGAAGCAGCCAAAGCATATTCATGCACCAGGTGCCCAGACTCTGTATTTTCACCACCATCCATAACCTTTAAATATGCATGAACTTGTTGTAAGGTCAGAGATTTGAGTAACTGCCTCCAACAAAATCTCACAGTCATGCACCCTCTGTCCTCATACTCAAGTTTCTAGAAGTCTCTGTTGAAAATAAAAACCAAATAAAAATACATATTAACCAATTTAAAGCATTTTCACAACCTCTGGATTTCAAGGGATTAGTACAACTTGGCTTCTGCTAGGCTGAGATAGCTTGTTCCATACAGTCAATTAAAATAAAAAAGAAAAAATAATCCAAATGCTGGCAGCATCCAAAACCAAGCAATCATGATGTTAAAAGGGAGCTCTTTATGATGCAGGGGCACAGATACATACCGATGCATTTCAATGACTAATGGGAAGGTTTCCAAAAGATTTGACTATTTTTTATTTTTTAAATGGGTGACAACCAGTTTGGCCAATAATGAATAAAACAAGGAAAAATAGCAGTAGAAACCAATGGATTTGCACACATTTCCAAACATTTACATACCTTTCAGAATATAAATGTATACATATCTGATACATTTTATAATTATAAAATAACAGTGAGCCATGCATTGCATTCTAGAGTCTAGGTCTTCTTTCACTCAGGGCCGGCCTTAGGGGTGTGCGACCTGTGCGAGCTCACAGGGGGCGCAACACCCCAGGGGGCGCCGCCCGCCAGCAAAAAAAAAAAAAAGTAAAAAAAAAAAAAAAGGTGTAAAAAAATTAAACAAAAAGCCGGTAGAGGCACTAGCTGGGGGAGATCAAAAGATCCCCCCTCACCAGCCCTCTGCTCGGCATGCTCTGCTGTGTCGGGGAGGGGGCGGAGCTAACCGGCTGAGCGGTGTATCTCCGCCCCCACCCCTTGAAGCAGAGAAGCTCCTGCTTCACGGGGAGCTGCAGGCAGCAAAAGAAAGTGCTGCTCGGCTCCCCATGCCTGCATTAAGCATGGGGAGCCGAGCAGCACTTTCTTTTGCTGCCCACAGATCCCCGTGAAGCAGACGCTGCTCTGCTTCACAGGGTGGGGGCGGAGCTACACCGCTCAGCAGGTTAGCTCCGCCCCCTCCTTGATCAACATTGGCAGGCAAGGGGAGGGGGGGGGGGGGAAGAGGCAGACTGAACAAGGGGAGAGAAAGAGAGACAGACAGAACAGGGGGAGGGGGAGAGAGAGACAGACAGAACAGGGGGAGAGAGAGACAGACAGAACAGGGGGAGGGGGAGAGAGAGAGACAGACAGAACAAGGAGAGAGAGAGTCAGACAGAACAAGGGAAGGGGGAGAGAGAGAGAGAGACAGAACAGGGGGGGAGAGAGAGAGAGAGAGAGAGAGACAGAATGGGGGGAGTGAGAGACAGAACAGGGGGAGAGAGAGAGACAGACAGAACAAGGGGAGAGAGAGACAGACAGAACAGGGGGAGAGAGAGACAGACAGAACAAGGGAAGAGAGAGACAGACAGAACAGGGGGAGAGAGAGACAGACAGAACAGGGGGAGAGAGAGACAGAACAGGAGGAGGGGGAGAGAGAGAGACAGAACAGGGGGAGAGAGACAGAACGGGGGGGGGGAGAGAGAGACAGAACACAGGTGTCTGGGGGGGAGAGACAGAACACGGGTGTCTGGGGGGGAGAGACAACGGGGGGGGACAGAACAGGGGGAGGAGAGACAGAACAGGGGGAGGGGGGAGAGAGACAGAACACGGGGGTCTGGGGGGGAAAGACAGAACAGGGGAGGGGGGAGAGAGACAGAACAGAGGGAGAGAGAGAAAACAGGTATGGGGGAGTTAGAGCGAGACAGACGTGGCAAGGAAGAGGGAAGGGACACATGCATAGGAGGGGGAGAAGGGGGGCGCCACGGGGGAAGCCCGCACAGGGGACACTTAAGGCGGCCCTGCTTCCACTTATCTACTTATTGTAAGCTTTTGGTGTATGAAGAAATTAAAAGTTTGTTTCAAGATATACTTTGGAAGTAGCAGGATGACTACATTATACATTGGAAGTAGCAGGATGACTACATTATACATTGTGTCGGAGGGGTGAACCAGGGAGCAGAGCGCAGGGGTCACCACTGCAAGAGGTAACAGACAAAAAAGGGAAGTCCGCAGCAAAGGTACCAGAGGAGCAGGCAAAAAGAGTGTTCAAGTTCGGTCCGAAGGTCAGAGCAGGCAGAGAGGGTTCACAAGTGATAATCCAAGCCGAGGTCAAAATCAGAGGAGAAGGCAGCAAAAACAGATGAGGTCCAAAAAAAATGGTCAGCAGCAGGGAAATCAATCAGGGGAGGTAATAGGAACTGTAGATAGGATAGGGATAACCAGAGGGAACAATCCAAGGTACCGCAGCTTGGAAGAGCAAGCAATGAATGAACAGTACCTGCCTGTTTTATAGTCTGCCTAGTCCCTAAAACAGGTACACACCTCTAGTCTCTGGGAAGCCTAGGAAGACAGGTCTGCCTAGTCCTTAACCCCTCCCACCACTCCCCAGGTATTCACCTCTAGTTTCTGGGAAGCCTAGGATGGGAGGTGGGGCAGAACCCAACCTCCAATTCCCTCCTCCTTGCTCTACACAATGAGGGCGCGCTAGCCGAAAGCAGGACACGTCCCCCAGCCAGTAGCCTAGTACCTGCGCTCACGTAACGCGGGACGTAAGTTACTACAGTCCGGGGATGTGGCCTACATCGCGCTTGCGCGGCTCCCCGACGGGGCGTTTGGAGCCTGGAAGCAGCAGTGCCAGGTAAGGAACTCTGGGGAAGTGGCTTCGGTGGGTGGGGGACCCGACAGACCCCCCTCCCTACAAGCCACCTCCGAGGGCGTTTAGGAGCGGGCTTGTCAGGATCCAGTCTGTGGAAGGCACGGACCCAGATGGGAGCATGTTCATTGGAGTCGGGTTCCCAAGACCTTTCTTCCGGATCATAACCTTTCCACTCTACCAAATATTCCAAACGTCCCAGACGGATACAGGAGTCAAGAATTCTCTCCACTTCGAATTCTCCAGAGTCATCTATGGAGACAGGGAAAGTCGGTGAGGGACGTCTACTCACGGCAGTGTCCGGATGCCATTTTTTGATGAGGGGCACATAGAAGGTCGGATGGAGGTGCCAAGAGAGAGGGAGTTCAAGTCGTACAACGTTCGGTCCAGGAAGAGCTATGATTTTGAAGGGTCCTAAAAATTTAGGATTGAGCTTTTTAGAGGGACCCAACATCTTGATATTGGCAGAGGAAAGCCATACCTTCTCTCTGACTTGATATGAGGGTGCTGGAAGCCGCCTTCTGTCCGCATATCGTTTGTATTCCTGTTGAGCATTGAGTAGGGTATTCTAAAGGATTGGGAAACTTTGTTAAAGAATGAGTATACGATCAGTACAGAGATGGTCTTGGGTAGGTCGACGTGGAAAACAGGATCAAAGCCTTAGTTATCTTTAAAAGGTGACATCTGGATGGCCCGTTGCCAGTGGTTGTCGTAGGCGGATTCTGCAATGGGCAGCAGTTGGAACCAGTTGTCTTGATGGTGGGTGACATAACATCGTAGATACTGTTCAAGGATCTGATTAACTCGTTCGGTTTGCCTATTGGTCTGGGGGTGGTAACCTGAGGAGAGTACCCTTTGGGTTTTCAGGCCTTGACAGAAAGTTCTCCAGAACCGGGAGGTGAATTGCACCCCTCTATCAGATAAAATTGATCGGGGTTCGCCATGCAACCGGAATACGTGCTGGGTGAACAGTTCTGCGGTTTCGGCTGCCGCGGGGTCCTTGGAAAAGGGGATGAAATGAGCCATCTTAGATAGACGATCTACAACAACCATAATGGTATTGTGGTGCTGGGAGACTGGAAGATCGACTATAAAATCGACTGTGATATCCTCCCATGGTTGGGAAGGAATAGCCTGAGGTTGAAGAAGACCGGAGGCTTTGGTGTTTCTGGTCTTGGATCTAGCACAAACGTCACATGACCTTACATATTGTTGTATGTCCCGAGACATTTTAGGCCACCAAAAGGTCTTGCGGGCGAGAGTTAGAGTTTTTTGGAGTCCCCCATGACCTGCCATAGGGTGATCATGGATCGAGTGAAGGACCGCAGGGCGAGTCTTTGGAGGTACATAAATATGATTTTCTTTGTATAATAGTCCATGTTCTGTACGTAAGGTAGGGAGTTCATGAATTTGTGTGGGTTCTTGACTATGCTTTTGAAGTTCTCCTAATAGGGATGTTTGGAGTGCGAAAAATTGATTCAGCTGTAGGATGGTGTCATTGGAATTGGATGCCCGGTTGGGGTTGTCATACAACCTGGAGAGGGCGTCTGCCTTGACGTTTCGGGCCCCTGGTCTATAGGTCATATGCAATTGGAAACGTGTAAAAAACAAAGCCCATCTGGCTTGTCGAGGGCAGAGACGCCTGGTGGATCGTAGGTACTCCAGGTTGCGGTGGTCAGTGAAAACCGTTACCGGATGACGAGCCCCCTCGAGAAGGTGACGCCATTCCTGAAGTGCCATTTTGATGGCCAATAGTTCTCGGTCGCTGACACTGTAGTTCATTTCGGCTGCACTAAGACGTTGGGAGAAAAAGGACATGGGGTGTAGGTCCTCCTTGCCCCCATGTCGTTGGGAAAGGACTGCTCCTGTTGCGGTCTATGACGCGTCAACTTCTAAGAAAAAGGCTCTGGTAGGGTCTGATAAAACAAGTACAGGTGCGGTGGTGAACCTCTCTTTTAGGCGGTCGAATGCCTGTTGGGCCTGTGTAGTCCAAGAGAAGGGTTGGTCTTTTCGGGTGAGTCGAGTGATTGGTTGGATGATTTGTGAAAAACTATTGATGAATCTTCGATAAAAGTTGGCAAAGCCCACAAATCGTTGTACGGCTTTGAGAGAATTGGGTGTTGGCCACTGGAGGATGGCTGACACTTTTTTAGGATCCATCTCTATGAGTCCGGGTTTGATGACGTAACCAAGGAATTCCACCATAGGGGTTTCAAACTGGCATTTTTCTAACTTAGCATATAAGTGGTTGTCTTGTAATCTTTGGAGGACTTGCCACATGTGATGCCTATGCTCTGTGAGGGTTGACGAGTAGACAAGGATGTCGTCCAGATAGACAACAACACAGGAATCAAGGAGATCTCGGAAGACATCATTAAGAAAATGTTGAAATGTCGCTGGGCAATTGCACAGTCCAAAGGGCATAACTCGATATTCATAGTGTCCATATCGCGTGCGGAAGGCCGTCTTCCACTCGTCCCCCTGGCGGATTCAGAATAGATTATAAGCGCCTAGGAGATCAAGTTTGGAGTAGATAGAGGCTTCCCGTAGCCTATCCATGAGTTCGGGTATTTGTTCTTGACGGTGATATTGTTTAGTTCCCGGTAGTCAACACAGGGCCTCACGCCACCGTCCTTTTTCCCTACGAAGAAAATCCCTGCACCAGCAGGTGACGTAGAGGGTCGTATGAATCCCTTGCGAAGGTTTTCTTCGATGTACTCCTTGAGTACTGCCAGTTCTGGTTCCGAAAGAGGAAAAATGCGACCAAAAGGGATTGGGGCTCCTGGGAGTAAGTCGATAGGGCAATCATAAGGCCGATGGGGTGGGAACTGTTTTGCTTCTCGTTTGTCGAAGACCTTACTGAACTTGAGGTAGGGTTTGGGGATCGTGGGTGCATGAGGAGTTTCCACCGAGTCGCCCTGGAGAAGTCCCAATAGTGGAGGTGACAGGCAACGTTGTCGGCAGAAGGAGGACGCGAATGTGACTTCACCAGTGCTCTATTGTACAGAAGGGCTATGGCGGCGTAGCCATGAAAGTCCAAGGATAATAGGGAACAAAGGGGATTGAACCAGGTTAAAATGGATCTCCTCATGGTGTTTGGGGCAGTTACGTACAATGTGTCCAGTCCCTCCACAGTACATGCATAGATTGGAGTTTCTCCTTCTGGCCCTCTCCGCTGTAGACAAGGGACCACGGGTTAGACTGATTTGCACAGGTTCCTCTGGGAAAGGCACAGTTGGTGTCGTAGTAGGAAGAGTCAGAGAGGTATGGCGTGGAGGAAGACTAGTGGACGAAGCACGTTCCAGGCGGCGTTCTCGTAGCCTCCGATTCAATTGAGTGACCAACCGAATGAGATCATCCAAGGACCTGGGTAGGCCAACTCGAGCTATTTCATCCTTCAGACCCTCAGATATACCCATTCTGAACTGGTGAAGAAGGGCTGGTTCGTTCCATTGGGTCTCTACGGCCACCCCTCTGAATTCCGCTATGTATTCTTCCACTGGCCTCCGCCCCTGTCTGAGGGTTCTGATGGTGTTTTCGGCCGTTGAGGTCCGATGAGGATCATCATACAAGGCATCCATAGTGTGGCGAAACATGGCCCAGGTGTTCAAAGAGGGGTGGTTCTCCTGGAGAAGGTGGTGGGCCCAAGCCATCGGACCACCTGCCAAATAAGGAGATCGCTGTTCTCACCTTCACGTAGTCGGTGGCATAAGCAGGGGTCAAGTCCTGGGAAAAAAAGTGTGGGAACTCACACAAAATCCACTGCAACCCCCCCCCCCCCCCATACATAAAATTCAGTGAATTTCGCCCCTCTATGCCAGGATTTTGCCCCTCTATTCCAGGATTTTGCCCCTCTATGTCAAGATTTTGCCCCTCTATTCCAGGATTTTGCCCCTCTATTCCAGGATTTTGCCCCTCTATGTCAGGATTTTGCCCCTCTATTCCAGGATTCTGCCCCTCTATATGCCAGGATTTTGCCCCTCTATATACTAGGATTTTGCCCCTCTATTCCAGGATTTTGCCCCTCTATTCCAGGATTTTGCCCCTCTATATGCCAGGATTTCCCCCTCTATGTGCCAGGATTTTGCCCCTCTATGCCAGGATTTTGTCCCTCTATGCCAGGATTTTGTCCCTCTATTCTATAGTGTGCCAGTCAGATACCAGGAATAGTGTGCCAGTCAGAGACCAGGAATATTGTGCCAGTCAGATACCAGGAATAGTGTGCCAGTCAGATACCAGGAATAGTGTGCCAGTCAGAGCCCAGTAATATTGTGCCACTCAGAGCCCAGTTAAATTGTGCCAGTCAGATACCAGTAATATTATGCCATTCAGATGCCAGAAATAGTGTGCCAGTCAGAGCCCAGTTATAGTGTGTCACTCAGAGCCCAGTTATAGTGTGCCACTCAGAGCCCAGTAATATTGTGCCACTCAGAGCCCAGTAATATTATGCTAGTCAGATACCATTAATATTGTGCCAGTCAGATGTCCAGTAATATTGTGTCACTCAGAGCCCAGTAATATTGTGCCAGTCAGATACCAAGAATAGTGTGCCAGTCAGAGCCCAGTAATATTGTGCCAGTCAGATACCAAGAATAGTGTGCCAGTCAGATACCAGGAATAGTGTGCCAGTCAGATACCTGGAATAGTGTGCCAGTCAGATGCCCAGTAATAGTGTGCCAGTCAGAGCCCAGGAATATTGTGCCAGTCAGATACCAGTAATATTATGCCATTCAGATACCAGTAATATTGTGCCAGTCAGATGCCCAGTAATATTGTGCCACTCAGAGCCCAGTAATAGTGTGCCACTCAGATACCAGGAATATTATGCCACTCAGAGCCCAGTAATAGTGTGCAAGTCAGATACCAGAAATAGTGTGCCAGTCAGAGCCCAGTAATATTGTGCCAGTCAGATACCAGGAATAGTGTGCCAGTCAGATGCCCAGGAATAGTGTGCCAGTCAGAGCCCAGGAATATTGTGCCAGTCAGATACCAGGAATGGTGTGCCAGTCAGATACCAGGAATAGTGTGCCAGTCAGATGCCCAGTAATATTATGCCTCTCAGATGCCCAGTAATAGTGTGCCAGTCAGATGCCCAGTAATAGTGTGACAGTCAGATGCCCAGTAATATTATGCCAGTCAGAGCCCAGTAATATTATGCCAGTCTGATGCCCAGTAATATTATGCCAGTCAGATGCCCAGTAATAGTGTGCCAGTCAGATGCCCAGTAATATTATGCCAGTAAGATGCCCAGTAATATTATGCCAGTCAGATGCCCAGTAATAGTGTGCCAGTCAGATGCCCAGTAATATTATGCCAGTCAGATACCAGGAATAGTGTACCAGTCAGATGCCCAGTAATAGTGTGCCAGTCAGATGCCCAGTAATATTATGCCAGTCAGATGCCCAGTAATATTATGCCAGTCAGATGCCCAGTAATAGTTTGCCAGTCAGATATCAGGAGTAGTCTGCCAGTCAGATGCCTGTAATATTATGCCAGTCAGATGCCCAGTAATATTATAGAAACATAGAAACATAGAATGTGTCGGCAGATAAGAACCATTCGGTCCATCTAGTCTGCCCAATTTTTTTTTTTTTTAGTACTTTTATTAGTCCCCCGTTCCCGGTCTTATAGCTAGGATAGCCTTGTGTCTATCCCACGCATGCTTAAAATCCTTGACTGTGTTTACCTCTACCACTTCTGCTGGCAGGCTATTCCATACATCCACTACCCTCTCAGTAAAGTAATACTTCCTGATATTACTTTTAAATCGTTGCCCCTCTAATTTAAGACTATGTCCTCTAGTTGTGGTAGTTTTTCTTCTTTTAAATATACTCTCTTCCTTTACTGTGTTGATTCCCTTTATGTATTTAAATGTTTCTATCATATCCCCCCTGTTACGTCTTTCCTTCAAGCTATACATGTTAAGATGCTTTAACCTTTCCTGGTAAGTTTTATCCTTCAACCCATATACCAGTTTAGTAGCCCCTCTCTGAACTCTCTCCAAAAAAATTATGCCAGTCAGATGCCCAGTAATATTATGCCTCTCAGATGCCCAGTAATATTATGCCAGTCAGATGCCCAGTAATATTATGCCTCTCAGATGCCCAGTAATATTGTGCCAGTCAGATGCCCAGTAATAGTGTGCCAGTCAGATGCCCAGTATTATGCCAGTCAGATGCCCAGTAATATTATGCCAGTCAGATGCCCAGTAAGTGTGCCAGTCAGATGCCCAGTAAGTGTGCCAGTCAGATGATCAGTAAGTGTGCCAGTCAGATGCCCAGTAATAGTGTGCCAGTCAGATACCAGGAATAGTGTGCCAGTCAGACTCCTGTAATATTATGCCAGTCAGATGCCCAGCAATATTATGCCAGTCAGATGCCCAGTAATATTATGCCAGTCAGATGCCCAGTAATATTATGCCAGTCAGATGCCTGTAATATTGTGCCAGTCAGATACCAGGAATATTATGCCAGTCAGATGCCCAGTAATATTATGCCTCTCAGATGCCCAGTAATAT
This sequence comes from Pelodytes ibericus, assembly GCA_036172795.1. Taxonomy (NCBI): domain Eukaryota; kingdom Metazoa; phylum Chordata; class Amphibia; order Anura; family Pelodytidae; genus Pelodytes; species Pelodytes ibericus. The sequence goes on from CM069862.1 coordinate 161,874,530, forward strand.
TATGCCAGTCAGATGCCCAGTAATATTATGCCTCTCAGATGCCCAGTAATATTATGCCAGTCAGATGCCCAGTAATATTGTGCCAGTCAGATACCCAGTAATAGTGTGCCAGTCAGATGCCCAGTAATAGTGTGCCAGTCATATGCCCAGGAACCACCCTCCTCCCCATCACTTACCTGGTAGCTGCTGCTCCGTGTCCCTGGACTGACACCTGGACTGCAGAGAAAAGCCCGCGAAACGGACGAAATCTCGTGTCTCGTGAGAATTGGACTTTGAAAAAAATCACGGCGGCTCAAATCCAGGTCCGCCACTGCAGGAGCAAAGGGAACGGCGTTCCTGCCATGAAAAAAGTGCAGGAACGCCGTTCCCACGCGTTCCTGCAGGACTCGAGCCCTGGGCATAAGTACGAGGTTTTAGTTCAAAGAGTAGTTCACAAGAAGTGATAAAGGATCGGTAGAGGTGACGGTCACCGGAGAATCGATCTGGTAGTTTTACGTGGGGCTCTGGCGCCGCCATGGCGCCCTCTGCGGGTGGGACATCATGAAGGGGTTGTGGGTGCACTAGGACCTGAGGTTGATGGGGTTCAGCATGCAATGCCTGTACTTGAGCATGTAATGCCTGCTGGTTGTCCTGAATGTTCTGAACTGTCTGTGTCAAGGCCATGAGCTGTTGCGTGAGGGCGTGAATGGCATCAGCCACCCCTGCAGGCTCCATAATGGCTTGTTCGTTCTGTCGGAGGGGTGAACCAGGGAGCAGAGCGCAGGGGTCACCACTACAAGAGGTAACAGACAAAAAAAGTTAAGTCTGCAGCAAAGGTACCAGAGGAGCAGGAAAAAAGAATGTTCAAGTTCGGTCCGAAGGTCAGGGCAGGCTGAGAGGGTTCACAAGTGAGAATCCAAGCTGAGGTCAAAATCAGAGGAGCAGACAGCAAAAACAGATGAGGTCCAAAAAAATTGGTCAGCAGCAGGGAAATCAATCAGGGGGAGGTAATAGGAACTGTAGATAGGATAGGGATAACCAGAGGGAACAATACTAGGTACTGCAGCTTGGACGAGCAAGCACTGAATGAACAGTACCTGCCTGTTTTATAGTCTGCCTAGTCCTTAACCCCCTCCCACCACTTCTCAGGTACACACCTCTAGTTTCTGGGAAGCCTAGGATGGGAGGTGGGGCAGAACCCAACCTCAAATTCCTTCCTCCTTGCTCTATCCAGTGAGGGCGCGCTAGCCGAACGCAGGACACGTCCCCCACCCTGTAGCCTAGAACCTGCTCTCGCGTAACGCGGGACGTGAGTTACTACAGTCCGGGGATGTGGCCTACATAGCACTTGCATGGCTCCCCGATGGGGCGTTTGGAGCCTGGAAGCGGCAGGTAAGGAACCCTGGGGAAGTGGCCTCGTCGGGTGCAGGACCCGACACATTGGAAGTAGCAGGATGACTACATTATACATTGGAAGTAGCAGGATGACTATATTATACATTGGAAGTAGCAGGATGACTACATTATACACTGGAAGTAGTAGGACGACTACATTATATCCTGGAAGTAGCAGGAAGTAGTAAGCTGGTTTTACTTCTCATGAAACCAGCAAAGATACAATAAGATCAGATACAATAAGATCAATTTACATTCTGAGCACACTATATATACATTTAATAACCTTTCGTTGTAATCCCATCGTTGTACATTTTGCAAATAATAAGGGTCTACAGCACATTAATAAAATAGTACATTTTCTAAGGGAGAATGTAATAGAAAGAGGAACTTGTCAGTTTTAGAGTCTATCCTCAGTCATAATATACAGCATTGAAAAGAATCAATGCTGTACCCTGTGGTAATGAAAAGGTTAATTGTGTAACCTGGTGTTGGCTGTACTATATAGTCTCTCTTACAGCATACAGAGCAGGGAGATTGCTGTGTGTGCAGATAAGGTGAGCTCAGAAATTTCAGCACCACACACTGTGGACAGCTCCACAAAGCTCTGTCTAACACACTCAACCAGATAGAAGCAAACTGTAGCTATTACAGAAGATTGGGAGCTGAGCGGCGATGAGGGAATGGTTTGCTTATCTCAAACACCGAATGCTAGCTAGGATTCCCCTGGCTGCTGAGAATGTTCTATAGAAACATGCAACCAACAAATCGTTTTGTTCCAGCTATCTGACCTCATTTAAATGCTTTACTTTTATTCTTTGGCTTTGTCGGTGTTTGAATGATTTTCAGTGAAATAGGCTGATTAAAAGTATATAATTGTATGCCTTGTTTAACCCTTTTATAGCTGTATGTTTCTGGACTTGTACTGTCTCCCTTTGTCAATCTCCCTCTACAATAAGCCTTTATTAAAATAAATTATTAAAAATTAGGTTGCCTTGATAACACAAGATACAAATGTGAATTAAATACAATCTGTTAGCATGCATGCATTGATAACCTTACAATATATGCTCCTTTTCTACAATGACCTCCCTAATCATCCTTTCTAATTGGCTACATCTTATCCCCCCCACCCCTCATTATTTGCACACTTTTCTCTGCCTGTACAGAGCCTCTACCATTTAAGTTATAAGAGTCTACTCAATAAAGAGAGAATTGCAGGGAATGGAGACAGGAATTTAAAAATTTAGCCCTTTAGCCCAGTGTAGCCAGTTGGGAAAAATTCTCCATTGCAGCCGACTTGTAGAAATTTTCCAACTCCGCTACTTTGCCCTTAAGTTTGAAATTCCTGTCTCAATTCCCTGCAATTCTCTCTTTATTGAGTAGACCTTCAAGTATCTCTCTTTCACCACCTCTCACAGCTGAGTTTATTCATTTCTACTCTCTTGTTTGTCAATTTCCTTCATATCTGTCTTGTACATACAGGCTGTAGATGGAGATCTTTTACTCCACTAAGTTCATTTCCTCTGGTTCTTACATGTGTGAGAGAGATGTTGGACACACAAGTTTGTACATAGACCCATGGAGTAATCCAGGAGTTTTTCCACTATGATTCAAGCAACATCCAAAATAAGGATAACCTCATGCCCTCTCATACTCATATACTTGACAAACACTACAGCTATACAGTACGGCGTGTTTCTAGTTCAGAAGGATGAGGAGGCCTTTGTATTTTGCTGTCCTCGAAACACAGAAGTCTTTCTGTTGACTGATAGAGTCGCACTGCTCTTGTATTTCTCCTGCTGGGCAATTTGCTCAGTTGAACTAAAAAAATCTAACATATGTTGCTGTGGGTGGGGGATTCTGTGAGAACTAAGAGTCACTATGACTTAGGCCAGGGACCTGTTCTCAGTAAGGCTGTAAACATGCCGGTTGGCAATACAAAATCTGCAGTTTTAATCGGGTTTAAAGGAACTGAATGCAAACTTGACATATCAATGTTTGTAGATGGCGGTATAATAACCAGAAACTAGGAGCCTGTAAGACAGACTTATAATTGTGTATAATTTGTGGGTGCAAATGCATAGATATGGCAGAGTGAGGGTAGGTGAGTACCAGTATTAGTCAGGGCAGCAGGAGAACACAACAGAATTACAGGTGATTGTGATTGGATGTGGTAATGTGAAGGTGTATTTAGTGCAGGAATATACTGGATGGAGGGTAACAGTGCAAAGGCAGAGTGGTCTCTGTTTCGGTTAGGATACTTAGTGTTGGGTAGTTTAGGTGTTTCAATGGAAATAAAGCATTAGAGATGAAAATACAGCCAATATATTGGTCCAAAATAAATTACTTTTTTCATTTATTCAAAATTGCAAAAAAAAATATATAATATATTTATTCATTTACTTCTGTCAAATCCATATAATAAAGAACCGAGAAAATGAACATATAAATATGGCTCAATTAAAATGGTGGGAGGCCCATGGACTCTATAAGTGGTGCTACCAAATAATCAGATTAAGAAGCTGCTAAGTACCTGTTTTAATCAATGGAGTGTTAGCTAAGGGATCAGGGGAAACCAATCACAGTGTGTCACAAATTTATTAAAACATTATATGTGTTTTTAAAAATAATCACGTGGACATCTATTAGTTTATGGAGAATAGAGATTAGAGACTGACCCTACTACATCTCCTATCTGTGTAGGAGGGGCATCACTACAAAAATAGCACAGGGAGCAACAGGAATCAGTAAGGTGTCTGCATGGTGCTGCAAGGAGCAAGGTTGGCAGAAATCCTACGTAGCAATAGTCTCTGGGGGTGATTTCGTTACCACGGAGACTGTGCTGTTTACTCCATACATCCCACAACCAAATGAATATGAAGTGTTTGGTAAGGTGCCCTCCACAGGAAAGACGAGTACCCACTCCCTGCTATGTCATCCATTAACTCCATCCTTCACATGCTCTACACACTGGTTCTGTGGCAGCCAAAATTTATCACACCAGTGGGCTGCAACAAAAAGGTGAGCTTCTCATTACAGAATAATTTCAGAATTATATGAGAAATTGTGTCTTTGAGAAATTGTGTGCTGATATTTGTAGTGATGGATTTGAAAATAGAAAACTATGAGATATATAGTAAAACCCATGTTACACGCATGCACTCAGAGATTTATGTACTTGAGACATGAGCCCATGATCTCTTTTGACTAGAGACCAAGGGAACCGACTAGGGAAATAATCCTAATTACTGGAAATATAAAAATAGGTGAAATTTTTCAACTCATCTAATTTGGTCTGATGTGTGCCCTTGTCAATTCACCAATGTTCATTGTTTAGTTAATAGATCTCACAGTTTAAGTATATATATTTTATATATATATATATATATATATATATATATATATATATATATATATATATATATATATATATATAAATCTTTTTTGTGCTTGTGTGTTAATGTGTTTATTTCGAAAATTTCTCTATACTTCAGATCTACATTTTTTTACATTTTATCATCCATCATAGGATAACTCCTGTCACAGATTGACCAGAGTTGTCCTATCATTTCAGCCAGTGTCCGTTCAGCCCCTTCAGGGAAAATACCTAAAATAATATTATAGTCTAGAACAGGGGTTCCCAACCTTTTTGAGATTACGCCCCCTTCCAATTGTCATCAGCGTCTCACTCTCTCCTCTTGATTGAGCTTTATTGACACTTAGCATTAAGATAGATCCCCTCTATCAACTGTGTTAGGTGTTTATTTTCCAACACTTAGTCCCCTCTGTTTGTGAGGCCATCGTTCCAATGAAGTTAACTGAGCAAACAGAAAGGAGAAAGAAGCTGAACCTCTGTTCACAATATCAGTTAGATATTCAGATGCATTCAAATGGAATTCAGATGCATGCAAATGTGTAGCTATTTTGCACCACAGGCAGAGAAATGTGTTTCAATTAAAGCAGTTAGCACATGTTTGAGTATTTGGCTTAACTTATTGGTGACTGTTTGTTATATCCAGTAGGCAGGTCAGTATTGAGTCCAGAGGCTGGGTAACAGCACACCTATACAATATAAGATGATCCTACAGATTGAGAGGTCCAAAGACAACAAGGGACTGCACAGGGTCAAAGTTTATAGTGAAGTACAGAATGGTGAAGCAGGAGGTAGAGTCAGATGGTGCACATGTCAGAGGCAGGCAGCAAAAGGTAAACAGACAAAGGAAAATAGCTTTAATCAACAGAGAGGGAACACAAATTAACTAAGATACAGGAACCAGAATAACTTTGTCAAACAAATATTGAAACACGTTGTTATATATACAAATATCTTTTGGTGTAGAGAGCTTCCAAAAGTAACACACAGATAGTGTGGCAATAAACCTGCTTCTAGTTAGTGGATGCCTTCAGTAAGGACACACAAGCCCTACGTGTCAAATGGAGTGGGAAAACGTCATCATTCCAGTGAAGTGAATTTAAAGGGGTAAGACAGGTGCCTAACACTGGGCTCATTCGTACCAAAGTTGAACATCGAATAAGAAATGTGTAAAGACAGAATGGCATATTCACTAAACCAAGCACTATGAAAAATAAGACATTAAAAACCCTGTTGGAAAGATAAGAAAGTTTAGGATGTTTTAGCTACCTATTTCTGATCTTTACCTACTGCCCATCTTGTCATCATGTTGATGCACAACAATTGAATGGAAAACATTCTGGAGATCTCCTCTCATCTGACAAATATGCATGGTACAAACTGTTCAAATGTCCATAGCATCATTAAAGTAAATTGCTTTTTCCATCCAATTGAGGAAGGCATGGCCCCTTATGCATGCTCTCTGTACAGTATTATCCTTCTGCTCAGAAACTGCTCAGGAATAGTAAAAAAGCTCACCCAGACTTCTGAAAAAAAGCTTTCCCTATAATAAAAGCCATAAAAACTGTTTTACATTTCTCTCTGAATGTTAAAAATGATCCTATGACATAAGACAAACATACATTTCACTTTTGGATCTCTTTAATTCAATCATGACTGGATTTCTTGAGCTAATAAAAAGGGGGTCACCTTTCTGATCCCCCCGTTTTATATGTACACTATAGCACTTTTGAGAGTGCAATAGAGGGCTGCATTCAAGTTAGTAGAATTATTATCGTTATTTTTGTTTACACACATCCTTTTTATTCACTTGTTATAGCTCTTGAGCTGACCCTGTTGATGTATTGTTTATGCAGTCACAAAGCAATGATTTAATAGGAAAGAATGTCACTAGGCTAGGTTTGTTTTTACAGTGGCTTTTACCTGCATCAGTAAATGTGAAAAGCTTAATGTATCACACTTTTGTCTTTCTTTTTTTTTACCCTACCTATGTAACTCCAACTATTTAAACAATGCTTAACATATTGACAAAGACTGTTATGCAACTGAAGTAAGTTACCCAGAAAAAAATTGAACTTAGGACCTCATTTTGTAAATGATTGTGTTATTTTCAGATGACTTATTTCAGCACAGATCACATTTGGTGAAACTCATACTATAGGCTTAAATTAGAATTAGAATAAATCCATTGATTTTCATTGATTTCTTTGAGCCCCGCCAGGATTCCTCGGCCAGTTGCTCTCAGCCTTATACCAAGCAGTATGTGCAGATGACATTTGTATTGGACATAGATATTGTCACTGAGCTCTAATGTCTAGGGCATCTGACAAATAAATAGTGTCCAGGTGTCATACCTTTGATTCAGACAGCTTGGAAAGGTTACTTAAGATGCCCAAGGTAACTAGAATAAAATATAAACTGTAACCTACAAAGCTCACCACTCCTTGGACCCTCCTTGTATTGTCTCTTTTTCCAACAAATACTACCTTGTGTAACTGCTACATTTTTGCATGCACTAAGCCTCTCCTCCAACCTCATCACCTCTTCCCATTCTGTAGTGCTTAGAGCTATCTCCCTCACCCCCTATCTTCTGCCTTTTCACCCCCTTATGTGTCTTTTGTCCCCAATTTCTACCTCATGTCTCTGTTCATCTAACATAGACTGTTATTTCAGTTTTATTCTCTATACCAAGTGCTGCGTAATTTGATGGCGCTAAATTAATAAATGTTAATGTAATCGTTTTAAAACATGCAATCATGATGGATCTCTGGTAAAATGTTGGAGGTGTCCATGGCCCGTCTTGTAGTGACTTGTTAATAGTTAGATTGTATTGCCCATTAAATCATTCTTTATTGGAACACAGTATTCCTCCATATAGTATTTACTTGACATGTTATGCCCTATGCACCAGTATTTTGCACACATGCACACAATTATTTAAATCACTACACTCCAGGAACTTTATTTGCATTAATAATGGCTTATGCACATGAAGAACCAGGGGCCTCCATATCAATAATCCCGTTCCTTCATGTATTCTAAAGCTAGAGAACAAATTGTCTTTTTCTTTTGGCTGAATTGCTGAGATTCTGAAAGGACAGTTCTATGTAGTAAACCGCAACATGGATTGAGCATCACTAGCACATGGGCAGACAGGCTTATTCACACACACTGTGTGTCTATATTTATATCTACTTCCCACATTGCACCTCAAATATTCAATGCTGGCATCAGCAACCAGGATCCAAGCAATCTAGTTATAAATGTGGTTTTCACCTTCCCACCACATCATCTGCTTCTCAGCAGTGACACAAGTGCTGATATGTATATTTAGATGGCCCTGACTTGCCTGTGTGATCTGCCTTCTATCTGTCTATTTATCTAGACGCAAAAATGGAAACAAAGGAAATGAGGGGAAAAGGGGGGATGAAATAAGCAAAAAATACAATTAGATGTAGAGTATTAATGTCACCAACGAGATTTCGGCATCTAGGTGTAAAGGACACCCTTCATATAAGTAGCAATTAGGTATGTAAATGTGTATCTCTACACACAAATATATTGACACGTTGTATATAAGAAGGTTATTTTGCTTTGGTGATGGGGTTTAATATAATTTTATGTTTGTTGTGAAGCCCCTTTTCCCTGAAATGGTTACAAATCGCTGCTATAGTCAGGCTTGGACAGGGGAGGGCTGGCAATTGTTGGCCTAAGGGGAAAAAGTAATTTAGTTGCCCTAGGTGCCACTTCATCAGCCCACCACATATCATCAGAGATAGACACACATAGACATGGAAGACAGAGTTGCTGACAGATAAGATACAGAGATTGATGGGCAGACAAGCAGTTGGATGGAAAGACCCAAAGTGTTACTGACTGGGGCATTTAAAACTAATAGGTAATGCAGCCTATTGAGAGAGATTATAGAGAAGCCAGGGGGCAATAGCCCTTCTACCCCCCTCCCCTTGTCAGCCCTCCCCTGCTTGGATCATAGGGCACAGAGCGGAGAATTCACCACATATTATGCTGTGCTGCTGAGATTACAAAAACTGATAGACAAGGGTTTCATTACAAAGACACACTAAATAGTCTTCTTACATTCTTAAATTACATACAAACACTTATATTTAATTAAATAAACTGGAGATTCAGACATATTGTATAGTCATATTATACTTAGGTGTGCACTGTGGTATATTGGTAAGTACTGACAAGTCCTAACTGACCATTTTGTTTCTAAGGTTATAAATGTCACAAACTGTTGTATTTAGAATTATTTTTTTATTTAAAGACTGAGACACAACTGCAAGTTATTCACCCTGTACACAATTTATTAAGCACATGTGCAGGGGTGGGGTAATAATTTCCCGGTACATTGTTGTTTGTTTCTTTTCGTAAAACTCTAATATTTGAGGTGCAATGTGGGGTTGCCATGAGTGGTGGAAACTAGTTCCTTGCATTTAAAACATAGCATTGAATTACACGTTAGGTGATTTATTGCATTATAAGGATCCTGCGATACCCCAAATATGACGGCAGATGGCGACAGCTCACCTGCTTTAGGTTTAATGCAGCCGGAGCTCTCTGCTGGAGACAATGCAGCCCCGTACACTCAGCTGGCAGAGCGCAGTGTACAGTCCGGAGGGGAGGCTAAAGGAGAGCATGGAGCATCTACTGACACCCAGCACAAAGGCTAATCCTAATCCCTAAAACTGCAGTCGTGGAGTTATCATTGAGGGTATGTACACTGATTTACTGAGAGTGTGACAGGTGTTAGGACATGTGTCCTGATATTCTCTGACAGACCTAGTGATATGCTTTATAATGCTTCATATGTTCCATTTATATACCTAAAGTGCTATGTGTGTGCTCCATAAACGGTGTGTGAGCGATATGTCCATGCATGCATACTGTATAACAGCTGCCCGGGTTATATGTGCCTTTACTGTGTAGGTAAAAGGTATGTGCTCTCATACATTATTTATGTGTAATATTTATTGTCCCAGTTGGGGCTATATGTGTAAAATGCACATCTTCTTATGTATACTGAAATGTAGGAAGGTAAATGTACTGATATACTAAGTGAGCATGTGAGTGAGCTATTCATCCTAGATGGTGTATGTGTAAGATGACTGTTTAAATTACATATTTAATATGTCTAAGAGTTATATGTCCTTCAGATATTGTGTACCTATTTTTTTCTGCAGATATATTTGATATACGGGTTATGTGTCTATATATACTGCACACATATGTATATGTTTTTAGATATGTTTTATTTTTATTTTTTTATCAATGTATGGGACATATACAGAGACTGGGACCTGGTACATGCACCTGTGTAAAATGTGTAATATAAATGTAATCCTGGCATACTGCCTGAGAGTCATGATTCACAATTTACTATAGCTTTATGAGATACATTGGTTCTGTTTAGTCTGTGTAAGATTTATTATTACTCATTAACAGTGTGGGTTAGAGGTATTCCCTTATATAATGTATGTATGAGTATGTCTTTAGTATCTTACATAATGATAAATGATGTGTCCCTTAATTTACAAAGGAGTATGAACGGTGTTAGTACTATATTGTGTATTTATTTTAAATACAGGGTATTTATATATTTCTAATATATATATATATATATTAGAAAAACTAGGACATACAGGGCTATTACTAATGGAATAAACATTCATATTTTAGAGCATTTTGATCCAAGGAGAAATCTGATTGCCTTTTGGAGTCAAGAAGGAATTATCGCCCCTAGGAGGCAAAATTCAAAATATCGTGCTATGTTACTATGCATGTTATATATCTTTACCCAATATTATGTGACATACCCAGTGTGCTGTATAAATCTAATAAGCGTAAGTGTGCTCCATGCATGCTGTCCATGTGTTGTGATAGGTTGTCCTTTGTGTGATTTGTGTGATTAAGAGGTGTACACACAATGTGGTACATTAGTATACATACACTATTACTTTACCATTAGTACAATCTAAACATATATATTGCTTTTATACTACATAGATACTGTGCATTTATAAAGACATATTGTACTTTTCACATCCTGTTAGTGACATTAATACTATAGATAATACTACAAAGGAGTGGTAGGGTCCATGTGACATGAGCTTACAGTCAATAAGAAGTGGTGTAATAGCTATAAGCTCAAGTGGATCCTTTCTGTGGTGGTCCAGCCACATCTGGAAATAAAGAAGAAGGAAAAAGGATGAGAAAGTAGAATAAGAACATGTAAGGAATGGTCATATATCTTGGTCCATTCAGGAGGTAGATTATATGGAGACTGAAGCTGATGTGTTTCCTTTAAGATGTAATTTATCAGATGTATTATAAAAATTAGAGGGGGGTGCATCACGTAAGATGCTATGAAGAGGAGCATTTCTAAAAACAAGATTACATGGTTGAGCAAGTGCTGAAAGTAAGAGATTGTTCAATATGGTGAGGAAGACCATCCCACAAGATCAGTAAAGCTCTTGTTAGTGGTGGACAGGCCCGGACTGGGACAAAAAATAGGCCCGGGCATTTAAGACTGAGCAGCCCATTTTTATTTTTATATGCCAGGATATTGCCCCCAATATGCCAGGATATTGCCCCCAATATGCCATGTAATATGCCAGGATATTGCCCCCAATATGCCAGGATATTGCCCCCAATATGCCATGTTATATGCCAGGATATTGCCCCCAATAAACCATGTTATATGCCAGGATATTGCCCCCAATATGCCAGGATATTGCCCCCAATAGGCCATGTTATATGCCAGGATATTGCCCCCAATAAACCATGTTATATGCCAGGATATTGCCCCCAATATGCCAGGATATTGCCACCAATATGCCATGTTATATGCCAGGATATTGCCCCCAATATGCCATGTTATATGCCAGGATATTGCCCCTAATATGCCAGGATATTGCCCCCAATAAACCATGTTATATGCCAGAATATTGCCCCCAATATGCCATGTAATATGCCAAGATATTGCCCCCAATATGCCATGTTATATGCCAGGATATTGCCCCCAATATGCCATGTAATATGCCAAGATATTGCCCCCAATATGCCATGTTATATGCCAGGATATTGCCCCCCAATAAACCATGTTATATGCCAGGATATTGCCCCCAATATGCCAGGATATTGCCCCCAATATGCCATGTTATATGCCAGGATATTGCCCCCAATAAACCATGTTATATGCCAGGATATTGCCCCCAATATGCCATGTTATATGCCAGGATATTGCCCCCAATATGCCATGTTATATGCCAGGATATTGCCCCCAATATGCCAGGATATTGCCCCCAATAAACCATGTTATATGCCAGAATATTGCCCCCAATATGCCATGTAATATGCCAAGATATTGCCCCCAATATGCCATGTTATATGCCAGGATATTGCCCCCAATATGCCATGTAATATGCCAAGATATTGCCCCCAATATGCCATGTTATATGCCAGGATATTGCCCCCAATAAACCATGTTATATGCCAGGATATTGCGCCCAATATGCCAGGATATTGCCCCCAATAAACCATGTTATATGCCAGAATATTGCCCCAATATGCCATGTAATATGCCAAGATATTGCCCCCAATTTGCCAGGATATTGCCTCCAATAAACCATGTTATATGCCAGGATATTGCCCCCAATATGCCAGGATATTGCCCCCAATATGCCATGTTATATGCCAGGATATTGCCCATATATTATGCTCGTTATGCCACCCACCTCCCCCCCTTCCCCAGACCCCAGTACTTACCTCTTTGCTGCTTCGTCCCCCGGTGCTCTGAAGCTGCGTGGCAAAAAAGTTCCAACACACTTTATTGACCGCACGACCGGAGGGAAGCTCACAACGCTTCCCTCACAGCCACGCAGCTTCAGAGCACCGGGGGACAGAGCAGGAACGAGGTAAGTTTTTTTTTTTTTATTTTTATTTTTTGCTCTGCTGGGATCTTCCCCGCCGGCCTCGGCCCATGGCCACCGCGGCCCACCGGGCATTTGCCCGGTGAGCCCGATGGCCAGTCCGGGCCTGGTGGTGGAGGTGCAGTTTAGTACACAGAAATCAGTAATTCCGTGGCATAGGTTGAATCAGTGAAGGATTGAATTTTGGGCACTTTGTGGTGAGACAGAATATTCCAGTGGTGCTACTGTAGAGGTAGGAAAGATGGAGCACTAAGCTTGTCACGGCTAATATAATATATATAAATGCCTACATGAGGCCTACCAAAGCAGTTGTGACAGTGTTGGAAATACAGTGTGATTTACTATCAGTGGTGTATCTTAATTTTTGTGCTGCCCTAGGCAGACAAAATCCGGGCACCCCCCTCCCCAAGCTGCACACCCACGTTACACACCTAAGACATGCCCCATCACCTCCATTTCATGACCCCACATCACACATAACATTCAGACTCACATCAAGCTCATACTCCCATCACACACACACTCCTACTCCCATCACACTGAGTCACACACTCCTTCTCCCATCACACTCAGTCACACACACTGACTCCCATCACACACACTGTCTCCCATCACACACACTCTGACTCCCATCACACTCAGTCACACACACTGTCTCCCATCACACACACTCTGACTCCCATCAGCACTTACCTTTCCCTGGTGGCTAGTGGCAGGCTGCATGGTCCCTCCATGCTGCCTGTTCGGCTTCCCGGCGATTGTGCCGACAGGTCACGTGACCGGGCGCGCGTATGACGTCAGCGCGCCTGTCACGTGACTGTCGGCACTTCCGTGTCACTTCACGGGGAGCCGAACAGGCAGCACGGAGGTTTCTCTGTGCTGCCTGTTCGGCTCACCGTGCAGCCTGGCAGGCAGAGCGATGGTGAGGGGGGATCTTCCGATCCCCTCTCACCTCCGTCTCTGCCTGCAAGCGCCTAGGATGCCTCGCGGTAAATACAGCACTGTTTACTATACAATGTATAAAAAAACAAAAACTATTTGCACTTCTCACCCTAATAGGGTTGGCAGCAATTATTTATATAAACATAATATATATGAAAGGTTTTGGTTTTATCAATTGGCTAAAGCATAAATAAGCTTACCCACCATGTCAAGGCACATTCTCAATAGGGAGATAACCTAACCTCATCCTCTGTCTAGTGGGAACAAAGCAGTCTGTACTGTTACCAAAACTTTATTAATATGTTTGAGGAGTTGCAATTTAGCCTGCCCCTATTAACTCCTGGATAGGATTAAGGATAATATTTAGGAGGAGAATAAACTGCTTTGTGTACCCACTATGCAGTAGGTGAGGTTGGGTTCTCACCCTATTCAGAGTGTGCCTTGATGCAGCAGGTGAGCTTAATTATGCTTTTGGACAATTTAAATAACCAAAACATCTCATTTATATTATGTTTAATCTTATTTCTGCTATATAGTAAGCACTGGAAATAAAGTAGAATTGAATAGTGTAAGGTGTAACATAGATAGTTTTTGCACGTTTTAGATTCATACAAATATGTTTGGATAGTTTATGAACTGGATTATTATTTCCACGACTCCATTTCAGTAGTTAAGATGCCTTTCAGATGTGCTTCTTATATGTGTTTTTTATTGAATGCTACTAGTCCATGTGTATACAGTTAGTCAAGCTATGCTGGGATAACTACGTCACCAAAAAAACCCACAGCTAATTGGAGAGAAGCATGTAACTAACCACAAAATACTAAAAAGGATATGCTGGCACTCAAGGAACAGTGGAATCAAAACAAGAATGCAAACTAACACTAAAAATAATGTCATGTTTACATAGTTAATTAGATACAAAAAAAGACATGTCCATCAAGTTTACAGACTGTTGGAAAAGTACATATGTCTGTTCCAAGATATACCTCTTCTTATTGATTCAGATAAAACCCAGCTTTATTTTCTATACGATGTTACTAGTTTTGCCAACAAAAATTATATATTTATTTTAGGTTCAGAAGCCTGTTAATTTGGTTTATTATGCCCATGAATACTATGTGTGGACAAAATTTAACTCAATCCTCTCTTTATAGCATCCTTGGTGCAGTCATCACTTCCCCAAGTAGTGCATTTCAGATCCCTGTTAACACTGTCTCTTTTTTAATTGGCTTAAGGAAAAGCTGTTACCCTAAAAAGCCTTATACCAACATTAACTATATTTAACACAGTAACACAATATCTTTGCCAATTTGTGTCCAAAATAAATACGCTCAGTTAAGCTAAATACTCTTTCTAATAGAGATCCGCCATTCCCTTTTCTCCATTTAGTTTGTAGCATGTCTTTGTACTCTTTCCAATTCTATATCTTTCTTGTGAATGGCTGCCCAAAACTTGATTGCATAGTAATGCTTTATACGCATAGTGCAACACATTCTGCTCTTGCTTAGAATACTTAGGATAATGTTTGGTTTGCTTTATAGCAGGTTTTTGATATTGTGTGCTAACTCTGAGTTTTTAGCCGACGAGAAACTCAAATCAATATTTCCTGCCAAGATTTCCCTCATCCAAGTAGATTTAGCTCAAGGCATGTACAGGTGTAGGAGTTTTGCTTGGTAAATGCATGATTTACATTTCATGATGTTAAATGCTATCTGACATTTTTCTATCCAAATTGTCATATTCAATCAAATTATTCTGCTAAGACATGCTATGTGAAAACAATAGTTATAGGTACAAAATGAAGAGTAAATAGTCTGACCGCCAGGTACAAATCTCTACAGCATGGTTTCATTGTCAAATATAAAAAGTACTTTCAATATCCAGTGATAGTTCATTAAAATACAGATTAAAATAAAAAGGCACTGGAGGTTTATCACTTTGAACAGTACTACATAGGAATTCAGTGATGCTTGAGATGTGCTGTACTGAAGAACAAATAAATATGAATTTTGCTATGGGCAAACTATATGGGCCAACTTCCCCATACATTATCAGAATTAATGGGCCCAATGCAATGAGGCCCGTTAACCCCCCCAAAACCAACTTTTTTGTATCACACATTCACTAGTGAATAACAAGCTGTAATGAAAACTGTAGCAAGGTATAACAGCACACTACTGCATTATGCTGGAACTGCTAATGGCAACACAAAACTTCACTTTGCATGTTAAACATTGCTTAAAAAGCAAACTGGAGTTGAATGTTACCACCACCACCTCCACCCACCTGTGAAATAAAATCAAGGGGATTGGGTGTCTAATAGCCTACCCGGGTCCTCACCCCCGCTACACCCCCCCCCCCCCAAAAAAATGTTTTGGCCAGGAGCATTTTGGCAGCCCCCAGCTCCATGACATATAGGGAGGGCCAGGGGCCCTTTTGTCAACCCCTGTCCTGGGACATGTAGGGGGGCATCTCCCTGGGTTGAGGATTGCCTAAAGACCCCCTGGCCCGCTTTTAAAAAAACAACTTACCTACCTCTAAGTACCCCAGGTGAGGGGTGGATGAGGTCACACCTGTAATAAAATAAAACATCTGGGTACCAGGAGGGTGGGCAGTGAAAATCACTGACGACAATTTCTGGCACTCAAAGCGTGCATCCTGTGTAAAAAAAATACCTGATTAAAAGTCCATATAAAAAGTGAACCAGTGAGGAAGACGCTTGCCAGTTGAGCTCCTACTGAAGAAAACTTAACACTCCAAACGAGGTCGACAAATATTTAATCTGACATATCGGGGGTCTGAACAGTCAGGCAGATGGCAAGTCACAAATGGCATTCATAGTCAATCAATTACACCTCGTGCACAGACATACTGCACTGATCGATGTCAGAACCAGGCAGACCAACATTCGAGTTAGAGGAGTACTGGAGGAGGTTGGGCCCACGACCTCCGGACCTATCTGACCAAATGGTTTATACAGCTACATCAGAAATTGGATGCACAAGAACAAACCATACAGGACTACCGCAAGATCCCACAAGATGGGATTGTTGGACTGCACTCCACTTTGGATAAAATGGCCTTAATGTCTGTCTCTTGCAAGAATCCGCATATGTCCCACGAAGGTGTCACTCTTCAAATATATGAAGATTTTCCCCCTGCTACGTTGGGTTGGAGAAAGACTATGGCACCCCTAAGCAAACACCTCAGATCTGTGGATGTGAAATACCGCTGGGGTATGGCGAATTCCCTAACTGTGGTGTGTGATGGGAAACAACTAACAGCGGAATCCTTGCTTTTTTAACAGCATTAGGCATTTTGCAATTGCGTAAAAATCTACAGACTGGATTTATACCAGACAACGAACCCAGTGTGGCGACATGCCAGGAATGACCTTGCCTGTTATCTTAGCCACTTGGACACACTGAGAACTCTCATGCCTCTCTTTGTTCCCGATGTCACACTCTAGACTTTGGAACCTCACTTGGTAAAAACTCAATTTTTATTTTTGTTATTATAGGGTGTTTTGTCTCCATTTGGCGTCATAATCCATTCCTCCCCCCCAGGCAACACCCCCCATCCTTTCTTAGTTGTTCTGGTGGCTCTGTACCACATTTAGCGACAAATTGGCCCAATTTTTGCAAGCTCCATCATGAGCTTGCAGGCTTGCCACTCTGAGGCAGCCTCTATTCCCTCCTATGTTTCTCCACTTTGGAGCTCTGACTTACCCGTACTTTACTTGTCCCCTTCTTCTCTTTTACAGGGAAAGGGAGAGCACCTGCTGACTCACCCAGGCAGTATATGGGTGTCCACAAATGTTTTTAATAGTACCGGTAACCCTTTCAGTGCTGTGGGAGAGCACTGCTGGCATTCTCTATAGCACTGAAAGGGTTAATGTGAAAACCTGACTGTGGTAAGCAACCATTCCACATTTTAGTCATATTTCATTGAGGTGTTAACTTCAATAAAGTCATATGTTTATATTATTTTATTAAAGCCTTTCTATTTAAAATGCCTACATTTCCTGGAATCCTTAAAGGGACTGTATGACCTAAATATGGGTTATACAATTATACATTATTTTTTATTGGGTATGGGGACTTTTGGGCACCTTTCAGACACATGTGGGTGTTGATTTTATTGGCCCCCAAACTTTATTTTATTGGAGGCGGGGAGCATTTTCCCCAGTTATTATAAGGGGGGTTAAGGGCTAACTGCCCAGGCCACCAAATGTATATTATATGGGTGAGCATTTTGCTCGCTCCCAGCACCATTTATTTAGGCTACTGGCGCTGACCCCTCATCATTTTAATTGCGGCTCGTGACATTTTTTTTATTTGAGAGGCCAGCACCACTCCACTTATTTTTTATTTTAATTTCAATTCTCCAGCTTACAACTGGAGAATTAAAATGTTCAAAAATCTATGATTTTCATGGTGAAAATGTCCCCATCCGCATATTAGGATATTGGGTAGCCACATTTTGTCGATTTGTAGAATCGTGACATATTGACTAGACCCTATAACTTATTTTTTGTGCCATCAGTCATTCGTTAAGGGATGATGACAATTCTTTAGGTTTTCAAACCTTTGTGGATGATTGGACAAGAAAAGGAAGGTGGAATAGGTCAATTGAAATGTATGTAAAATATCTAATTCCATATATTTATAAAGGTCAATTGCTCCTTTGTCTCTGGGCATGCCTGTGTATTCAAAGTTACATGGTTAAAAATTACCATTTCTATTAATCCAGTAGAAGGAAAAACAAACAAACAATTTAACACTGTTCCTGACAGTTTTGACTACTTTGAAACTGAATTTCCTTATAAATTGGTCTACACAATATGGGCCAACATTTGGGCCTGAAATAGTGCCTCTGAAGTTCAGAATGATTCAGGGAACATTGGGGACATATCGGGAACTTGAGTATGAGCTGTCCAATATGCCCCTATGTGCCACTGAATACCTTTGCAATTCGAACATTATAGCCGGTTCCACGTCGATAGCTTCCGAATCCAAATGCAGCCATGATATCCTATCAGTGATTTCGGACACACATAGCCGAAAAGAAGGCAAAATCCTACCGAAAAAACCAACCTCTATAGGAAATAGGCCCAGAATCAAGAAATTCATACAAAATATTGAACTTACAGCCAATCACTGTCAATGAATCTGTGAATAAATACTGACCACATGACAAGACCATCATTTTAGAGCAGGATCTGCACCCCCCCCAAGGTCAAAAAAAGCAAGGATGGCAAGCCAAAGGTCAGGGCAGGAATCTGACCAGGACACTGGAAGCAGGAGAGGGGAGAAGGGAGGGCAAAGACCTATGCCCAGAGTTTTTCAGAGGAGGAGAACCTGGCACTGGCCAGAAAGCTTTGTGCTAGAGGCAGCAGCCAAGAAGAATAGCCTGAGGAGGAGGAGTGGCATTTGGCAGGAGGTAGTGGATTTCGTGAACAAAGTTGGTGGGAACTTCTGCTCCATGATGGTGGTGAAGAAAAGGTAAATGGATTTAAAATACTCATACATCATAGGCTACACACATAGCTGTAGATACTGTATACATGTAAAAGCTATGTTAAGGATAGCTGGGAATGTACAGATAGAGAATGTGTGGCTGCACATGTTAAAATGCCTTCCTCACATGGTAAAGCTGTAATGGTGTGTGCAGAGGACTGTAGCTGTGCAGAGAATATTAGCTTGAGAGAGGGTGGACAAGAAGCACATTGCAGTAATTAACATGTACAAACAAATACTGCAACTAACTTAGGACAATGGGTGTTGCAATACATATCAATGTCAGTGTAGTAGTGGATATGTGGTAGCACATGTACCTATGTGTGTAGATAAATAGATATCAATATGTATATCCATGGATAGACAGATGTTTATAGAAGTATATGTGGAAATAGGAAAACATGTACAGATGATCACTGATAGTAAACCAATTGCACTTATATCATTCAGATACTCTGAAATCAACAGGCAGGTGAAGAGGAAGCTAATCAGGGCAGCTGCCACCACCAGACTCCTTTGTGGCAGCTCTCCGGAGCTAGCTGACCTGCTGGACATTAATGGGGAGCTACTGCAGGCCATGGGGACTGAAGCCGTCATAAGGGTTGAGGGTACCCAGAAATAGCAAATATTTAACATCCATTAATTAACAATTTTTACTGTATGTGATTTCATACGTATTAACACAATTCTCTAACTTTATTCCTAACATCTTCTGCTGTGTCTCCTAACCTCCCAGCAAGTGATAACTGGGCCTCATGACCTGTAGCCACACAACATCTGGCATCTCCTCCTCAGAATTCAACAGGTTTGGTGGCTCTGCAGGCAAATGCTAAGACAACGTTAGACAAAAAAAGGATTATTATATTAGTAGAATGTCAATGTACACAAGCTTCAGTATGTAGATAACCCTGCATTTTAACGGTACATGAATGCAATGAATACAATCTGTATTACAGTGCTCTAATCATATTCATTCTTTTCCTGCTGTAACATATGTGGAGGAGGAGTAAGGCATCCTCCTCATGGTGCTGGATCCCAGTGAGTAAATTATGTCAGGCCACGACTGCCTACCCCTCCAGTGAGGTTATACAAGGCTGCTGTACATGGTGCAGTTGTTGGGATCCAGCAGGACATGGCTAGATCAGGATACGTTTGATGCCCAGGTGATAGAGAGGCAGGATCAGTTCCTGAGACGGTTAGATGTTGGAGTTGCGAATCTGGAGCAGATGAGATTGATGTACCAGTAGAAGTGTCAGTCTCAAACTGAACACCGCAACCATGCTGGGGAGGAGGTAGATGATCCTGACACTGCATGTGGGTTGCCTAACTCATCCTCATCCTCATCATCATTAGATGATGTTGAGTAAATCACACTGCCTATTGGTAGTGGTCATGGAATCTCCGGTTACTTACCACTCCTATCTCCCAGTTGTAGCCCTCTTCTGAAAAACTCCCTCCCCACTCCCACTGACCGCACTGCTCTGGGTTTGGCAATTTTTTTTTTCAATTTAAAGATAAAAATATATATATAAAAATTAATGATTTTATTTTTTTAAAAAATGTAAAAAATTATAAAACTATTAATTTAAACGTACTTATTTGTGTCTGTCTTGTTTTTTCAAGTATATCCACAGGGAGTTATGTTACATTTTACATCAGTGTTGGAATCTATCAATTGGAAGTTAAAGGTTCATCTCTACACAATAAATATGGGGAGAGGGTTTACATATCATAACATTTGTTGCTAAAGATGAATATCCAGTGATGTGATGCCAGCATAGAGCTGACATCACTGCCATTGTTCTTGATCTTCAGCTGCTACGTAATTACAATCAAGAGTCCATAGGTGGAGAGGTTTAGTTGTATGGGAATTATTCAGATTGGGGTAATTACACAATAAGCATTGCTAATCGGAAGACTGAATATGTGATCTGGAAAAGAGTGAACACACCCTACTGACAGCCAAGCAGTGAATACAGCTTTCCCCAAAATCCCAAGAGTTGAATTATGTGCTAGCAAGATCACCAGGAGAAGAATTATTTATACTGCAAGTCCTGTGATGCCAGGTACAGTGTACATGTTAAATAGGTAATTATCAGGCATGTGTACACAACATGGTTAGTTCTGGGGTTGTCTTGTTCCATTGATGTGCTTGCAATGTCTTGATCTCAGGACCCCTCTGATCCACATCAGTACACATACATACAATATTTGCTCGATTATAAGACAAGGTTTTTTTTTCAGAAAGTCATATAATCGAGGTCGTCTTATAATCTGACCTCAAATTGAGGTCAGATTATAAGACAGCGATCCAGGTCCCCAGCAGAGCTGCAGGGTACCTGGATTCCCCTCTCTAACAGCAGGGGATGTCTGCGCGATGAGCGCAGACTCCCCTGCTGCCGCCCGGCATGACCGCCGGGACTTCTGTGAAGAAGAAGTATATTTACATTAAAATACTTGTATTGATGTAACATTTTATTAATGTAAATGTTTATTAATGTAAATGTTATTAAAATATTAATGTAAATATACTATTATAATATATATAACATTAATAAATTGTAATTGTATATGAAACATTCATATACAATTCCAATATATTATTGTTATATATAATAATAGTATATTTACATTAACATAAGCATTTTTATATTTTAATATTTTTATAATATTTTATCTCAATTTACTGTATTTTTATGTATTTTAAATGTAATTTTCTATTATTATTTTTAATAATTTTTTTTTTATTACACTTGGGACCATTCTCTCATTAATTTCTACTGAAGGCATTCGGTTATATTCATAATACACAGAATAAGACGAAATCCTCCCCCACTGAAGTCCCTGTGGGGAACCGAGGCTACCACTTTGTTTTGGTGAATTGAAATGCTTGAAATTCAGAAAATTATTTCCAAATTTGCACTGAATTCCGCCCTCCATTAATAGGGGAAACCTATTTATTCCCAGAGCAAGTCCTCCCAAATCTAAAAAAAGCTATTTATCAACCTGAACTCGCCAAATTATCCCTGATCTGGGACAAATTCAGCCCTGACTGAGGCCTTGTGAAATTGTAAAACAATCATTTAACAATGGCAGAAAGAATATGTATATATTCAAATGACTATGGTGTCGTTCCAACGTGGGTAAGCCACGTTTGGGTCTGCAATAGAAAATAAGGGAATCTAACCACATTCCAGTACATCTGACAATGCAACACTTCATAAACAATACATGAAAGTTTATATAAATATCAGTTTTGCTTTAGTAGGTAGAATTAACATTCCCTAAATGAAAATAACTTGTATGTAAATCAAGAAGGGACAAGGAAAGCATTTTTAAGTAAAATGTGCATTTCCTTAAAATAAATAATCATTGGCAGCCATTGGCAGACTGAGCATCATGGGAAATGTAATCACCATAGCAGTGCACCATTATTGTATTGTTCAGAATAGGGAAAAATCATAAATTTTCAATGCATATTTGAAAAATACACTATTTAAATAATAGCACAAATGAAAGCACAAATGGGGTTAAATGTAAAGGGAAATTCTGGTGCAAAGTGAAGCAGGCAACAGCCAGTCCCAGGGCAGTCGGGCTTTTAGGAAATGTTCCCAGTTTGTGCAGCGCTAAAGGTTAGCCACCTATCATGCCTCCGAACGCTTCTGATTTTTGGAGTCTGTCCTACTGCCCCTCTGAGCTCTACCTCTGTCTTGCTTTTCAGACAGAGACACCGGTGAATTCATACTGCGCATGGACAGACTCTTGATAAAACGCAGTGGCGCTGTTAGTGCTCAACCTCCCAGGTATCCGGATTTGCTGGTGGCAAAAGTTGGGCTGTATGACCTATGGCCTATAAAAACCATGTCAAACTGAATCTAGATGCCCTTCGTGTCTTTCTTGGGTTACGCCTATCTAGTATGCTGATTCTTTTACAATTCAATAGAGAATTAGAGAGTTTTTTCTTACTACTTGTCGTAGTAAGAAAAATGTCATATTTTTGTAGATTTTATGCAGCAATTAACATTCAATTCTAGGAGAATCAATACACCCTTATCCAGGGTAGGGGATCGTTTTCTAGATGTGTCATGTTTCAAAGAAAATACTTATAGTATGTACTCTCAAGTCAATTTATGACTCATTTTAGGGAGCTCTTCACAATTAATAAACAATGTGGTCTTTATCATTATAAAAGGATTGCTTCTGGAACAGCATTTATCTAGCATACAATACGTCCCTAGAACCACTGAATGAGAACACCCTGCCAATCTGCAATAGATGTTACAAACAACCTCAAAGCTATGGTCTCAATGGCAAAGCTAGTCAAAGCCCACTGCAACAACCTTAAAGGGGCCCTGTAACCTAAATATTGTTTATTCGGGGAATATTGAAAATAAAAAATATAAATAATGATATGTTCGTCGTGTTAGCAGGAATGCAGACAAATGCATAAATTAAGAGAAAAAATATGTATTGAATCTCCTGTTTGTGTCTTCACCTGAGGCTTGATATGCAAATAGACTTGCCTGTGTGTGGGAGGCTGATGTTCAGCTTATATCACCAGAGGGCAAGGCAGAGCTTCAGTTTAAAATGTCTTTGAGCTATTTTTGTGGTAGAGCAAGGATGAAGGTTAGGATACCCTTAGCTGCCCCTCTCCTCTGCCCTGTCCTCACCCTGCATCTACCCCTCTCCTCACATCAGACAGGGAATTGCAGTTTTTATGCAATTCTATGTTTTACCGCGCAGAAGCCCGTGATTGAGCTCCGATGCAGTGTTTTAATAGTGCCTCCTCCTCTGGTCCTAGTGTCTAAGTGTATCACATAGCTCCACAGCAATAGAGTAATGTGCAGTGTGTTACAGACTCCATAGCAATAAAACTCACAGTAATCTGCGACATGTGAGTGCATAACATAGCTCCACAGCAATATAACAGTAATGTGCAATAGGTCACAGACTTCACAGCAATAAAACTCACAGAAATGTGCAGTGTGCAAGTTTAGAAAATGAATGGCATTGTGTAGACACAATGCGCTTATAAATTGTGGAATAGCTCTGTCTTCTTGAGTCCTGGTCACCTTTTCAGAATGTTATCTCTGTGCTGAAATGCAAGTTAAAATGTCAAAATCAATTTACCAGTATTATTTTGCCATTAATATGCTACACCCAATTTGCCAGTATTATTTTGCCATTAACATGCAACAGTCAATTTTCCCATTAATATGCCACTAAACTCTGCCACTCACTCACACACTTACTCTTTGCCACTCACTAACTCACACACACACACACTTTGCCACTCACTCACACACTTACACTCAATTTATATCAAATAAATGTGCCCCAGCACCCATATTGTACATACCTTACCCTGCAGCCCAGCAGCTTCCTCTCAGGCTACACTTGGATTTAAAAAAAACATGGGGCTTCCCGCAGCAGAAGCTTCCGTCCCTCTCTTTCTTCCCCTTCCCCTCAGCTGGCTCTGGCCACTGGCGAATTTCTTAAAGGGGCTCAGCCAGCCAAATTTCTTAAAGTGGCATGGCCAACCAAATTTCTTAAAGGGGTGCAGTCAGCCAAATTTATTAAAGGGGTGCGGTCGGACAAATTTATTAAAGGGGTGCGGTCAACCGAATTTATTAAAACGGCCTGAGGGTAGGCAGCCTACCAGGAATTTTCCCAGTATCCCAGTAGGCCAATCTGGCCCTGCCCACTGCACCATTATACCAGCTCCATTGCAGCGTATCATTATTTTATTGTTCAGAATAGGGAAAACCATGCATTTTTAAAAGAACATTTGAAAAACATACTGTTTATTGATAATATGAAAGTGTATAAGTGGTTAAATGTAAAAAGGAAATTGTGGCGCATAGTGGTAAAATCGGAGTGATCAGCAGGTATCAGCCAGTCTTAGGGCAGACGGCCTAGAAGGAAATTTCATACTATTGCGGTTGACAAGTCCAACCCTGTTTACATACATTTTATTGTTGTACAATAAAAAGTTAATTGTTATTCAAACAACTGGAGAATAAGCTAGTATCCTGACTCTTGCATTATACCAGAGGGCACACACTGCTTTCATATTGTATAATTAAACCAATGAATGTTTTTTTTTTTCAGACGTGGATTTATGCTGGTCCTTACACTGACCCAGTCTCCTCACACCATCCTGACATCCCCTCGAGAAGATGTTGTCTGTGAATTCAGATGGGAAGGTCCTGGTCAGAAGATGCTTTCTCACCCTAAGGCCTTTCCGGTAGGAATCTGTTTATGAAGCTGATTAGAATTCAATCTTATTTTTTTGTAGAACTGAGAAAACAGAGTAAAATTGGAAATCTCTAAAGAAGAAAAAACTCAGAAAGCTTGCAAAGATAAATCTGGTTGTGTAAGAGAAACACCTCTTTGTTGCTAACTTGGGAAAAATGTTCAAGCATCGGATACCATTCTAAATGGGCACTAGACTGACTCGTTACTCTCCAGTAATGCTAGTATTATTAACCTGGAACAGAGCAGGTGTGCAAATTGATTGACTAGCTTTGAATGTTAAACAACACTAGAGTTTAATTGTATGAATGAATGGACTTCAAACAATGGGGTAACCGTGGTACATGAATATACAAAACATAGGAGAGGAATGAAGTCACGTATGAGAATAACATATGTATAACCTAGCTTTTAATATAAATTTAATAATAATAAAATAAACATTATAAGGTGAAACAAATAAAACATGGAGAGCAGGTATAATTAATGTGATGAATAAAAACATAAAAAAACAACAATCTTTCACTGCATTTTGAAATTGATGACTGCGTTGGGTGTGAGACAGTGTTGGGGTTTCTCTAAATAATTATTATGCTGGGCACAGATATTCTGTGGAAATCTGCTCTAAAATTATTACATTAATCGCTGGCTGCACACGTGGCCTGTGATCAAGCCTGTAGAGGTGAAACGCGTGAGACGTTGTCTCTATGCTGCAATGTTTTTCTAAAATAAAGTCTGGATGGATTTGTTTCTAATAGGACTGAACTTTACTTGTAGTTTGTGCAGCCACTGAGTGCGCTTGTATTCTCCTCAACTTTTTGCTATTCTTATACCAATGTCTATGTCTCACTAATTTTATAATGATGGGAGCTACCATGTAGCATAACTAAGTATGGCTAACTATATACCCATGGGAGCTATACAGTATCACCATTATTGTCTGGTCAACTATTTAATAACAGGAGCTATTAATTTTATGGCAAGACAGGAGGCTTCATATTTGCATAATCCTTCTTCACTGAAACCTCCAGCAGCAAAAGAGTTAACACAGTTGTAAAGATTCAACCAATAGAAACAAACACAGGATGCATATATAAACCCCCTTAGGCACTTCCTCTTTCTTTTTTTTTTTCTTCTTCTTCTTTTTTTTTTTTTTTTTTGACACTCAGACTTAGTACCTCAAGAAGTTTACCTTGCATATGTTACAATGGTGTTTATTTTCCCTTTTAGAGGCTTCTTTCTTTTATTGTGCTCAAGTCCTCTTTGTGGGTCATCCTTGTGTCATTATATCCATTACTGTTCCTTTGAGCACTCCTAGAGAAACAGCTTTGAATCTTAACTTCAATCTATAATACTCCAAGTGTACTCCACCCTGGGTATAGATACCCTGCAATGCCTGTCCAATTCCTGTTCCTGCTCTTAGTTAAGTGTTCTTGCATAGCAAGACCACTTAATGTTATCTCACATATATATTATTAAGTGTTCTTGCATAGCAAGACCACTTAATGTTATCTCACATATATATTATTATTATTATAGCAAAATTTGCCACCCTAACTCCTCCCACAGTTTTTACACTACATAGACAAAAATTTACCAAAACGTGCAGATTGTTCCCGATCGGATTGCTATTACTTTGTGGAACGTTTCGCCGAATGGTTCACGGAATATCGTCGTTTTTGTGGCGCAATTTGTCCCATAGGAATGAATGGCAAAGCTAGAGTGGGAGCTGCCAAAAGCTGAAAAATCAGGACTTGATTTCTAAACTGCCACCACTCCCTCATTTTCAAGCCCACCTACACAAATCTTATATCAAAACGTTCAGCTATCCCTGGTGCCACTAAACATGTAAACGGCTAAGCCGTAGTCCTGATAGTTTTCACAATATGACCATTTGTTTGCAACCAACGCCGTCCATTGACATTCATTGAAACTTCACTCTGCAAAGCTCAAATTTGAAGTGAAATTTCTAAACTGCGGCTGTGCCTTCATTTTTAATACTTCAGAGACATACTATGCATCAAAATGTAGGTATGGGTCTTGTGATTCTCACAATATAAAGCTCTTCGCTGTAGGATTGATAGTTTTTAAAATACGACCGTTTGAATATGGCAACCGCCAAAATACTCTGACCTGTGTCAAGCTGCAGCAGCAAGTGATGTCATAGACAGGGCCTTTTGAACACCTGCTAATGTTTTTATAAATGTATGGTTTAATGTAACTGTGCAACAACGTTGCAATTAAATGTGCTATGTAAATGATAACAGTTACTCCGCCCACTCCAGTTGTAGACTACAGGTGGAGGCAAGAACACTTCACACAATTTCCCCAGAAATTGTAACTTTTCTAGTTATTATTATTATTATAGCAAAATTTGCCACCCTAACTCCTCCCACAGTTTTTACACTACATAGACAAAAATTTACCAAAACGTGCAGATTGTTCCCGATCGGATTGCTATTACTTTGTGGAACGTTTCGCCGAATGGTTCACGGAATATCGTCGTTTTTGTGGCGCAATTTGTCCCATAGGAATGAATGGCAAAGCTAGAGTGGGAGCTGCCAAAAGCTGAAAAATCAGGACATGATTTCTAAACTGCCACCACTCCCTCATTTTCAAGCCCACCTACACAAATCTTATATCAAAACGTTCAGCTATCCCTGGTGCCACTAAACATGTAAACGGCTAAGCCGTAGTCCTGATAGTTTTCACAATATGACCATTTGTTTGCAACCAACGCCGTCCATTGACATTCATTGAAACTTCACTCTGCAAAGCTCAAATTTGAAGTGAAATTTCTAAACTGCGGCTGTGCCTTCATTTTTAATACTTCAGAGACATACTATGCATCAAAATGTAGGTATGGGTCTTGTGATTCTCACAATATAAAGCTCTTCGCTGTAGGATTGATAGTTTTTAAAATACGACCGTTTGAATATGGCAACCGCCAAAATACTCTGACCTGTGTCAAGCTGCAGCAGCAAGTGATGTCATAGACAGGGCCTTTTGAACACCTGCTAATGTTTTTATAAATGTATGGTTTAATGTAACTGTGCAACAACGTTGCAATTAAATGTGCTATGTAAATGATAACAGTTACTCCGCCCACTCCAGTTGTAGACTACAGGTGGAGGCAAGAACACTTCACACAATTTCCCCAGAAATTGTAACTTTTCTAGTTATTATTATTATTATAGCAAAATTTGCCACCCTAACTCCTCCCACAGTTTTTACACTACATAGACAAAAATTTACCAAAACGTGCAGATTGTTCCCGATCGGATTGCTATTACTTTGTGGAACGTTTCGCCGAATGGTTCACGGAATATCGTCGTTTTTGTGGCGCAATTTGTCCCATAGGAATGAATGGCAAAGCTAGAGTGGGAGCTGCCAAAAGCTGAAAAATCAGGACATGATTTCTAAACTGCCACCACTCCCTCATTTTCAAGCCCACCTACACAAATCTTATATCAAAACGTTCAGCTATCCCTGGTGCCACTAAACATGTAAACGGCTAAGCCGTAGTCCTGATAGTTTTCACAATATGACCATTTGTTTGCAACCAACGCCGTCCATTGACATTCATTGAAACTTCACTCTGCAAAGCTCAAATTTGAAGTGAAATTTCTAAACTGCGGCTGTGCCTTCATTTTTAATACTTCAGAGACATACTATGCATCAAAATGTAGGTCTGGGTCTTGTGATTCTCACAATATAAAGCTCTTCGCTGTAGGATTGATAGTTTTTAAAATACGACCGTTTGAATATGGCAACCGCCAAAATACTCTGACCTGTGTCAAGCTGCAGCAGCAAGTGATGTCATAGACAGGGCCTTTTGAACACCTGCTAATGTTTTTATAAATGTATGGTTTAATGTAACTGTGCAACAACGTTGCAATTAAATGTGCTATGTAAATGATAACAGTTACTCCGCCCACTCCAGTTGTAGACTACAGGTGGAGGCAAGAACACTTCACACAATTTCCCCAGAAATTGTAACTTTTCTAGTTAAGTGTTCTTGCATAGCAAGACCACTTAATGTTATCTCACATATATATTATTAAGTGTTCTTGCATAGCAAGACCACTTAATGTTATCTCACATATATATTATTATTATTATAGCAAAATTTGCCACCCTAACTCCTCCCACAGTTTTTACACTACATAGACAAAAATTTACCAAAACGTGCAGATTGTTCCCGATCGGATTGCTATTACTTTGTGGAACGTTTCGCCGAATGGTTCACGGAATATCGTCGTTTTTGTGGCGCAATTTGTCCCATAGGAATGAATGGCAAAGCTAGAGTGGGAGCTGCCAAAAGCTGAAAAATCAGGACATGATTTCTAAACTGCCACCACTCCCTCATTTTAAAGCCCACCTACACAAATCTTATATCAAAACGTTCAGCTATCCCTGGTGCCACTAAACATGTAAACGGCTAAGCCGTAGTCCTGATAGTTTTCACAATATGACCATTTGTTTGCAACCAACGCCGTCCATTGACATTCATTGAAACTTCACTCTGCAAAGCTCAAATTTGAAGTGAAATTTCTAAACTGCGGCTGTGCCTTCATTTTTAATACTTCAGAGACATACTATGCATCAAAATGTAGGTCTGGGTCTTGTGATTCTCACAATATAAAGCTCTTCGCTGTAGGATTGATAGTTTTTAAAATACGACCGTTTGAATATGGCAACCGCCAAAATACTCTGACCTGTGTCAAGCTGCAGCAGCAAGTGATGTCATAGACAGGGCCTTTTGAACACCTGCTAATGTTTTTATAAATGTATGGTTTAATGTAACTGTGCAACAACGTTGCAATTAAATGTGCTATGTAAATGATAACAGTTACTCCGCCCACTCCAGTTGTAGACTACAGGTGGAGGCAAGAACACTTCACACAATTTCCCCAGAAATTGTAACTTTTCTAGTTAAGTGTTCTTGCATAGCAAGACCACTTAATGTTATCTCACATATATATTATTATTATTATAGCAAAATTTGCCACCCTAACTCCTCCCACAGTTTTTACACTACATAGAC
The DNA here is from genome assembly GCA_036172795.1 of Pelodytes ibericus. Taxonomy (NCBI): domain Eukaryota; kingdom Metazoa; phylum Chordata; class Amphibia; order Anura; family Pelodytidae; genus Pelodytes; species Pelodytes ibericus. The sequence goes on from CM069862.1 coordinate 161,905,001, forward strand.
AAAAATTTACCAAAACGTGCAGATTGTTCCCGATCGGATTGCTATTACTTTGTGGAACGTTTCGCCGAATGGTTCACGGAATATCGTCGTTTTTGTGGCGCAATTTGTCCCATAGGAATGAATGGCAAAGCTAGAGTGGGAGCTGCCAAAAGCTGAAAAATCAGGACATGATTTCTAAACTGCCACCACTCCCTCATTTTCAAGCCCACCTACACAAATCTTATATCAAAACGTTCAGCTATCCCTGGTGCCACTAAACATGTAAACGGCTAAGCCGTAGTCCTGATAGTTTTCACAATATGACCATTTGTTTGCAACCAACGCCGTCCATTGACATTCATTGAAACTTCACTCTGCAAAGCTCAAATTTGAAGTGAAATTTCTAAACTGCGGCTGTGCCTTCATTTTTAATACTTCAGAGACATACTATGCATCAAAATGTAGGTCTGGGTCTTGTGATTCTCACAATATAAAGCTCTTCGCTGTAGGATTGATAGTTTTTAAAATACGACCGTTTGAATATGGCAACCGCCAAAATACTCTGACCTGTGTCAAGCTGCAGCAGCAAGTGATGTCATAGACAGGGCCTTTTGAACACCTGCTAATGTTTTTATAAATGTATGGTTTAATGTAACTGTGCAACAACGTTGCAATTAAATGTGCTATGTAAATGATAACAGTTACTCCGCCCACTCCAGTTGTAGACTACAGGTGGAGGCAAGAACACTTCACACAATTTCCCCAGAAATTGTAACTTTTCTAGTTAAGTGTTCTTGCATAGCAAGACCACTTAATGTTATCTCACATATATATTATTATTATTATAGCAAAATTTGCCACCCTAACTCCTCCCACAGTTTTTACACTACATAGACAAAAATTTACCAAAACGTGCAGATTGTTCCCGATCGGATTGCTATTACTTTGTGGAACGTTTCGCCGAATGGTTCACGGAATATCGTCGTTTTTGTGGCGCAATTTGTCCCATAGGAATGAATGGCAAAGCTAGAGTGGGAGCTGCCAAAAGCTGAAAAATCAGGACATGATTTCTAAACTGCCACCACTCCCTCATTTTCAAGCCCACCTACACAAATCTTATATCAAAACGTTCAGCTATCCCTGGTGCCACTAAACATGTAAACGGCTAAGCCGTAGTCCTGATAGTTTTCACAATATGACCATTTGTTTGCAACCAACGCCGTCCATTGACATTCATTGAAACTTCACTCTGCAAAGCTCAAATTTGAAGTGAAATTTCTAAACTGCGGCTGTGCCTTCATTTTTAATACTTCAGAGACATACTATGCATCAAAATGTAGGTCTGGGTCTTGTGATTCTCACAATATAAAGCTCTTCGCTGTAGGATTGATAGTTTTTAAAATACGACCGTTTGAATATGGCAACCGCCAAAATACTCTGACCTGTGTCAAGCTGCAGCAGCAAGTGATGTCATAGACAGGGCCTTTTGAACACCTGCTAATGTTTTTATAAATGTATGGTTTAATGTAACTGTGCAACAACGTTGCAATTAAATGTGCTATGTAAATGATAACAGTTACTCCGCCCACTCCAGTTGTAGACTACAGGTGGAGGCAAGAACACTTCACACAATTTCCCCAGAAATTGTAACTTTTCTAGTTGAATAGTATAATGTTATATTAATGTGTCCACCTTTCAACTCCTCTTTCATTCTTTCTTTCGGATCATAATACTCGGCCCGGTACCTTTATTCTGGGGGAACAAATGAGTTTGGAGGAAATATGTCCAACCATTGATGCCACAAATGGTTAAACTTCCCTGCCTTGTAATGCGCATAATAGTAACCTTTTTCCATTAGACAAAAGTGTTTGGCTACATTTAAAACCTGCAACCAGGTTTAGCTCTTCTGTACTTCTCCAATTCTTAGCAATCAGTGATTTGGCTGCGATAAATAAATGGAAGACTAGGTTTTTACATTTAGTAGGTATACCCTCCAAGTTATAATGCAACAGTGCCTTTTCGGGTGCGGGAGACACCAAACAGCCGGATAAATCCGAAATCACTTCAGACACTCTGTCCCAAGTCCCTGCTACCCTTTCACAAGCCCACCATATGTGTAGGAAGGATCCGGGCGACTTGCCACACCGCCAGCATGTGTCTGGATTGGAACTACTTATTTTATGCATTTTATGCGGAACCAAATACCAGCATTGTGCGAGCTTGTAGACCTGCTCCTGTAAGTTCAGGCAGTGGGTACTTTTAGCCAACTGTGACCAAATTTTACACCATTTATCAGGTTGAATAAGGAGGCCCAATTCCTTCTCCCAGCTTATCAAAGCAGGGGACAGGGTCAGTGGGGACAAAGAATCCAACCCATTTCGGATTTTCCCCATTATACCTGATTGCTTGGTAGCATTGAATAATTGGTAAATCAGCCCTTAGACTCTAACCCTAAAGACAAGGATGCCTTCAAATAGTGATTTATTCTATAATAAGAGAACCTTTCTGATTCCGTTATACCGAATTCCCTTGCCAGCAAATTTATTGGTTTTATGTGGCCTTTAGAGAGGATATCCCCAATTCGGTTAGCCGATAGGTCCCCCCATTTCTTTAGATTTAAATCCGTTATATTGTGCAATAATACTTCCAATGGGGAGGAGGGAACTACCTTGTCTTGCATTAAGAAACTTATTTTAAAATGTAACCAGACTGGAATGATATTCTGCAGTGAGGATAGCCCAGATCTTTCGATCAGCTCCTTAGCCTTCCTTTGAGGCATCCATAGTTAGTTCTCAAAATTATCTAATGCAACCATATGTTGCTCCATTTTAAACCAGTCTTCCTCACTGTTTCCCAAAATCTGGATCGCGTGTATATGGGTTAATGTACTGGCCTGTACGTAAGTAGTGACATTGGGAAGACCAACTCCCCCAGTAGATCTATTCCTGAATAGCACCTTCTTAGAGATCCTAGGGTTTTTATCGGCCCATACGAATTTATTGAAAATCCCCTGAAAATTGTCAACCAAGGAAGGGGAAAGGCTAATTAGCAGCAGTCTCTGCCGATATAACAACTTTGGTAGAATGTGCGCCTTTATAATGTTAATTCTACCTAACCAAAAGGTGTTTAGGCCTTTCCATTGAGCCAATATTCGAGTCATATCTCCCAGCAGAGGGCTAAAGTTTTGATCCACTATCTTTTTAGATGAGGGTGGGATTTTTAATCCCAAGTATTCGATATTATCATCACGCCATTGGAAGGGGAACTTGGCTTTTAACGCCCTCATAAGCTCCCCGCTCAACCCCACCCCCATAGCCTGTGTTTTCCCCACATTTAGCTTATAATTTGAGTGATTAGCATAAATATTAATTTTGTCCGGCAACCTTCCCACGGAGACCTCTGGGTCCAAGACCGTAATAAGGATGTCGTCCGCGTATAGTCCAATCTTACATTCAAACGTACCGATCCCTATACCTTTGATTTCTTTCTGTTGTGTTATTCTTGCTGCCAGTGGTTCCAGAGTCATAATGTACAGCAAAGGGGCAAGGGGGCAACCCTGCCGTGCACCATTCCGAATCCGGAACCATCCGGAACGAAAACCCTGGCCTGTGATTTGGGCGGTTGGAGATGTATATAAGGCCATGACAGTGTCGATCAGCTTCGCTCCCAGATTGTACTCTCTAAGAGTCTCCTCCAAGAACCCCCAATCGACCGTGTCAAACGCCTACTCCGCGTCCAGGGATACCAGTACTGTTGGCAAGTTTTTGCATGACATGTAGTCCAATATGTCAATGATCTTCCTTATATTACTAGTTGCTTGTCTTCCCCCAACAAATCCAATTTGGTTTGTATGGATTATAGCCGTTATTATTGGTTTAAGCCTATCCGCAATTATGGAGGAATACATTTTTGTATCTGAGTTTATTAACGATATGGGTCGATAGTTGGACACCTGAGTAGGGTATTTCCCCGGCTTGGGGATGGGGGTAATCGAGGCCTGCAGCATCTCCTCTGGGAAGGATCGTAATGCTCTAATTGAATTGAATGTACTAACTAGACAGGGAGTTATGATATTTCCTAGTTTTTTATAGAAATAATTGGAATAGCCGTCGGGGCCTGGGGCTTTGTTAGTTTTCAGTCTATCTATTGCTCTTTTAACTTCAGACACGGTTAAATCCCCCTCCAGTGACTCCTTCAAGTCATGGGAGATCTTTGGAAAACCTGCACTTTTTAGGTACTCTGAAATGCCTTCCTTATTTCTACCGGGGGGGGGGATATTATAGAGAGATGAGTAGTATTGCTTGAATGCGTCTCATATCTGTTCTGGGCTAATACATGTCTCTACTTCCGTCACTATCTTCTGTATCCTGGCTCTTAAATTATTTCGTTTAAGTTGGTCAGTCATTAATTTATTTATTCTATTCCCCTGGTAATACCACTTTTGTTTTGTCCGACCAGTGATTTTATTGGCTCTCTCTAAGAGATGTGCCTGAATTCATTTCTGTAGCCTGTTAATCTCTGCTGTCGTGTCTGGATGTATAACTTTTTTGTTAACTTGTGATAAGTCGTTTAGGTTAATATAAAGCTGGGAAAGACTGTAACCCTCACTCTTTTTTGCTGCTGTCTCCAGGTGAGCACCTTCCACACTAGAGTGTTTCTCACTATACAGTTTATTTAATCTATACTTCAGATTACTTTATTACTATGTATTGGGTGTATTTGTCCCTTTATTTTGTGTTTTCCTTCTCAGGCTATTCCTTAGTTTTAGGGATTTACACCTCTAATGGAGTTCTCTTTTTCTACCATTACCACTTTCCACACTAGGGTTGCCACCTTTTCTTCAAAAAAATACCTGCCTTGGTACTGTCTCCATAGACTTAACATTGGCATGGAGCCAATTTTTTACCGGCCAGGTGGCAACCATATTCCACACACACCTCACCATTTTATGTTTGTCTCTAATGTGTGGCTTATTCAGCCCCTCTCTTGGGCAACCCTGATGCTTACACTGCCAGGTTAGGCCCTGTTTTTGGCCTACATACATATATATTGTGTTATTATTAGTGAAGGCAAACATACCACAAACTGTTCCATGCAAGGGGATGACCCCCTCTTTCTGACACCTACTGACCTGAGAGTCTACCACATCCCACATATATTTGATAAACCAGGTTATAAAAGGATATTTACTTCAGGGATCTAGCTCCCATATATCATTCTTGGCAGTTTACCATCAGAATGTAAACCCCTCCAGGTTTATTTTGCTTGCTGCAGCAGTGTTATAACCCCCTCTGGGGTTTGTGTTAATTAATCTGCCTGGGTGCAGGTTTTTTTCCAATAGGGTGACCCCCTAGTCAGTGTCTGATAATGGTGTTTTCATACCAGCTTACAAAAAAAAACAACAACACACTTTACCACACTTTACCCCCCCCCCCCCCCCCTTTCTGTGTAGGGAGGCTTCTCTATAAGCTGGCAGCAAATATATAAAAATAATATGCCATAATATTGCCGCCAACTTTATTAGAGTGAGAAGCACAGACAGTTTTTTTTTTGTATACATTATACAGCCAATCACCCTGTATTTGCAGCATGTTCACACCTGGATGGTAAGCATCATTTTATACATTCATATTATTTGAGCCTGTGACTAGCTTAGAACTGACATTTATTCTTTTCTCTATAAGCGGCTGACCCCATCTGTGGGTGAACCCCCACTGGGCAATCAGGTGAACCCCATTAAATTTCACTTTTATTATATATAGCTCCCTATTACATCTTTCAGATATAATTACTGAAAGAGTTACCACTTGTCATACAAAGTGAAATGGATAACCAGTGCTGTATTTACCGCGAGGCATCCTAGGCGGATGCCTATGGCGGCAAATTTTGGGGGGCGGCAGCGCCCCCCAGCACTGAAAAAAAAATAATAAAAAAAAAAAAATAATCTCGCTTGCAGGCAGAGACGGAGGTGAGAGGGGATTGGAAGATCCCCCCTCACCAACGCTCTGCCTGCCAGGCTGCACGGGGAGCCGAACAGGCAGCACAGAGAAACCTCCGTGCTGCCTGTTCGGCTCCCCGTGCAGTGTGCCGACACGGAAGTGCCGACAGTCACGTGACGGGCGCGCTGACGTCATATGCGCGCCCGGTCACGTGACCTGTCGGCACAATCGCCGGGAAGCCGAACAGCATGGAGGGACCATGCTGTCTGCCACCAGGGAAAGGTAAGTGCTGTTGGGAGACTGTGTGTGTGTGTGTCTGAGTGTGATGGGAGTCAGAGTGTGTGTGATGGGAGACAGTGTGTGTGACTGAGTGTGATGGGAGTCAGAGTGTGTGTGATGGGAGACAGTGTGTGTGACTGAGTGTGATGGGAGTCAGAGTGTGTGTGATGGGAGACAGTGTGTGTGACTGAGTGTGATGGGAGTCAGAGTGTGTGTGATGGGAGACAGTGTGTGTCTGAGTGTGATGGGAGTCAGAGTGTGTGTGATGGGAGACAGTGTGTGTGACTGAGTGTGATGGGAGTCAGAGTGTGTGTGATGGGAGACAGTGTGTGTGACTGAGTGTGATGGGAGTCAGAGTGTGTGTGATGGGAGACAGTGTGACTGAGTGTGATGGGAGTCAGAGTGTGTGTGATGGGAGACAGTGTGTGTGACTGAGTGTGATGGGAGTCAGAGTGTGTGTGATGGGAGACAGTGTGTGTGACTGAGTGTGATGGGAGTCAGAGTGTGTGTGATGGGAGACAGTGTGACTGAGTGTGATGGGAGTCAGAGTGTGTGTGATGGGAGACAGTGTGTGTGACTGAGTGTGATGGGAGTCAGAGTGTGTGTGATGGGAGACAGTGTGTGTGACTGAGTGTGATGGGAGTCAGAGTGTGTGTGATGGGAGACAGTGTGACTGAGTGTGATGGGAGTCAGAGTGTGTGTGATGGGAGACAGTGTGTGTCTGAGTGTGATGGGAGTCAGAGTGTGTGTGATGGGAGACAGTGTGTGTGACTGAGTGTGATGGGAGTCAGAGTGTGTGTGATGGGAGACAGTGTGTGTGACTGAGTGTGATGGGAGTCAGAGTGTGTGTGATGGGAGACAGTGTGTGTGACTGAGTGTGATGGGAGTCAGAGTGTGTGTGATGGGAGACAGTGTGACTGAGTGTGATGGGAGTCAGAGTGTGTGTGATGGGAGACAGTGTGTGTGACTGAGTGTGATGGGAGTCAGAGTGTGCGTGATGGGAGTAGGAGTGTGTGACTGAGTGTGATGGGAGTAGGAGTGTGTGACTGAGTGGAGTGTGATGGGAGTGTAAGCTTGATGTGAGTCTGAATGATGGGGCATGTCTTAGGTGTGTAACGTGGGTGTGCAGCTTGGGTAGGGGGGTGCCCGGATTTTGTCTGCCTAGGGCAGCACAAAATCAAGATACACCACTGTGGATAACCCATACGTGGTGTCCTTCAGGAATGATTCCAGTTGTCCTTGGCTGCATCTTTGCCAGCGGCCCTGGTTTTTCTGCAACAAACCAACCCCCAACATTACTCAGGACGCCCCTGGAGCTACTTCACTTGCATGGGTCAGATCTGAGGAATCATACCATTGTCATGATCTGACCCCCTCTAATAAGAGGTCTTGGTTGGACTCTCTTCCTCAAGGAAAGGGCAAGGCACCCCTCAAGAAAAGGGTTAAGTCCTCCCCACTTTTGGTCACACTCAATACTACATCTGAATAGGCAGATGGGCCTTCTAGGGATGAGAAATTTAAAGCCCTTGATGAACATCTAGCTCGTTCCTCTAAGCAGGGCTCTCCTATGAGACACCCATCTACAGAACTACCCAGCTCACAATATGTAAGGGAATCATTCCTGGATGTACAGGCACCACAACATATGCCTCTCCCAACAAGGCCAGGGGTCCCTATGACTAAAGGGATTGGCCTAACAGCCTTTATCCCAGTGAGATGGGTGACCCCCACTGATATCTCGGGTTACCCCCGATATGTACAGGCACCGCAACATATGCCTCTCACAATAATGCCAGGGGTGACCCCCCTATGAATAAAGGGATTGGCCTAAAGGAGTACTAAGCGGGGATCTATAGTCCAGGATCCCCTAGGATTCTACTCCTTGCTGATGTATCGGGACCCTCGCACCCCAAGGTTGCCCTGCCCAATGACTCCCTCATAGGCTCCCCTAAACCTGGCATACCCTTGGAGATTCTGGATACCATGGGTCTCCCTCTTCGCCATCCCAGGTCCCAGAGTGGTTTCCTATCTAGCATCCCCTGGAGAAGGAGGTACGCCAGAAGCTCAAGGCGGAATGTCCTTCTCCTACTATACTGTACAAAGTGGCTCACTTTGACCTGACCTTTGTAATTTTCATGCCCAAGAATGTCAAAGTCCTTGCAAAGCATCTAGCAAGACAAACTGCTTGATGGCTTTGACAGAGGGCACCCCACTGGATACACGGCTGTCCCGGGAATGGGCGCAACAAGCCATGTGTCTCCTAGGCAATGCTTACGTGGCTATATTAGCAGAACAGCACAAAGCCAGCCTTTACAAATTAGATGTAAAGCTGACTGAACTGGCCTCCAAGGACCTCAGCCCAGAGGCCAACATGAGGGGCATATCCTGGGACTCTTGCGTATAAATAGCATGTTGTGCAGGGATAGGTTCCTCAACTAAATAAATCAACATGTCAACATATTTACCTAGCTAAACAAAGCTCAGACATCAATGAAGCAGGTCTTCCATGGGGATCGGTTTAATTCAGGGCTGGTGTCAGAGGGCCGTGCCACCAGCAGAACACCTTTAACGGCATCAGGCCCCTCATCTCAGAATCTGACATCCTACCAGTTTCAGAACTGCACATTCTCCTACCGGTCACTGCCCTATCAAGGTGCATCCTCATCCTTCCAGGCCAGATTAATATCTAGTAAGGGTACGTTGTGTTCACCCACACATACTCTGGTTTTTCTGACAAGATCACCTGTGGCTATTTGGGCTCTGCACCTTGGTGCTTCCCAAAACTGCCCAAGCCGGTTATGGAGTGCCTTCACTCTCGCTGAATCCACTATCATTTATCTAGACAACATCTTGCTGGTGGCGCAAGATTGTCCATCTCTTATAGAATCTTGGCTTCGTGATTAACAAGGCAAATTGGAATTAAAATCCATTCAATCCATACAATTACTGGGTTTCATGATAGACTCAGTGTCGGTTGTCCTCAAACTTCCTCAGTCCAAGATCTCCACTGCCTTCTCGGTTGCTCTTGAGTAGCATGATCGTCTGCTCTCTGCCTCTATACAGGCCATTTTTTCCAGGGCCCTTGCACTATGTCGTAATGCAATATCTGAAGGCTCATAATCTTTAGGTTCCTATGTCTGGATTGTCTCCACTCTCGGATGATGCATCGTAGATTCGGACGCCAGCTCCCTCAGATGGGGTGCATCGCGTGCGGAGGCCTGTGAACCCCAGAAGAACACTAATTCCATATCAACTGACTGGATATCATCAGGTGTCCCTTTGTGATTCCCAGTTTCCTCTAAAACAGAACTCACTGTTCGTTGGTCCTACACATTGGCATGTGCCCCATTGGTTATTCTCCCCCTGAAACTCAAGGGTCCCTTCAACATTGATCTGTTTGTATCCAGGGCAAACTGTCAGACACCAGCCATCTTCAGCTGGATGCCAGACCTCTCTCTGTGGCAGTGGATGCATTTCTCCAGTCATGGCCTCTCCAGGGAGCCTATGCCTTACCACAGTTCTCTGGTCTCCCTATCTAATCACACCCCAGCGAGTAATGGGCTTATTAATCACCCTGCTGTGGAGATCACATTTATGGTTTCCTCTCCTTCTTGTACTATAATGTGCTGACCCTTTGACTCTCCCCCTGTCTGGCCCTATACTGTCTATTCTGTACTTTAGTATTATGAACATCCTCAGGTTCACTTTCTTGGCGGTACACGTTCCCTTCCAGGAATGGTTTTCAGCTATGATACATCGGTTCTTTGCCTTTTGTGTGACATCCGCTTGGCTTGACCATGTCATGGCACAATTTATTTCGGATGTGTCTAGGGTCCTTCATTTTGTTGAGGAATGGCCCGATAACAATTCTCTCCTCCTGCGCTTTTGCTCTATTTGGTGTAATTGTACCGGTTTTCTGATTTCTGGCTTTTCTATGGATTACTTTACCATCTACCCGGAAAAAAGGGGTGTCGCAGGACTCACAGTGTCCATAGGTATTTGTCATCCATTTTTTCGTGCAGTGCCTTACAGGCCGCTTCTGATCTCTTACATCAATCTGTTAAAACCTGTTTTCCTACAGTTGATAGATGGAGTTCTTCATCTTGCTCATTTGGTGCATGGGATCTTTTTCTCTTATTAATGAGCGTTAAAAATGCAAATATTAAGCCTCCTGTCTTGCCATAAAATTGGGGATTATTATAGCGTTGGTGAAGAAATAATCTTAATTTTATTAAAGACAGGAGGCAAATATTTCCCCCCCTTAGTTTATTTATTTATTTATTTTCCCCCAACCCTTATTACATCTGTGGGTATTATTATATATTATGATTGTGCATCTGATTTTTATTGTTTGAAGTCTTATTAAGAATCTGCTTATTAGATCAGTTTGTATTATATATTACGACTGTCTGTTTGTTTATTGTTTGCAGTCTTATTATGAATCTGTTAGTAGACTAGTTTACTTTCACAATGTTCTCTTTCTCTTTGCCTTCCAGCATAGTGTTCTGAGTTGGAATCTGTCCAGTTCCAGTGCTCCGACTTTTTGTGCTGATCGGTTATTTTATTTTTGAGAATTAAGTTGTTTGTGCCCTGTTCGGCTGTTCAAAGAAAGAGGAAGAGGAAGTGTCTGAGGGGGTTTATATATGCATCCTGTGTTTGTTTCTATTGGTTGAATCTTTACAACTCTGTTAAAACTTTTGCTGCTGGAGGTTTCGGTAAAGAAGGATTATGCAAATATGAAGCCTCCTGTCTTTAATAAAATTATTTCTTCACCAAGGCTAGAATAATCCCCAATTACAAATGAATCATTCATTTTCTGGTTATTGATGTACCGGTTTCATTTTTCTAGCAGGTATAAATAGGGGTTTCAGGAAAAACTCCCCTGGCATCCTGCGCAAAGGAAGCAATTTCATGAATGTTTGTTTAAGTGACCTAATATTCACCATAACTAAATGAATCAAATTTAGCTTCGAGGCTAGCAAATGAATAGTGATGTATCAAAAAAAAGGTACTGATAAGCGCAAATTAGGGCTGGATTGTTTCTTAAACATCCATCCACAAATAGTACAAATGATTTTTATGCACATAAACTTAAGACTAGAAAGCCACTTAAGTGGATTTTCAGTATGAAAGATTATTTTACATTGACATTTTAGATGTGCTTTTCTGTTTCAGAGTTTTCATACCCGCCTGTAGAGGGCATGGCTGGAATATTTCTTATTGAGTTGTCTGAGACTCTCAAAAATATTTACCATATAACCTGACAGGAAAGTGAATTTCAAGTTTCCCAATTGTGATAATTAAATGGTGATCATGGGTCCTAACACCACTAGGCGATCCTTAAAGATATCCTTAATTTGGTCTTCAGCATCGAAGAAGAGATTTGAAGTATGACATACTAGTTAGAAAAGCTCTTAACTTTGGGCTGTAGTATCATCAAATCAGTGTCAAATATGAACACGATAGATTCCTGATTGTGTGAAGTTAAGAATCTTTTTTCTTTTTTTTACCATGAGAACCAAGAGTAAAAACTACAATTTAACATTTCATATTATCAGCAGTGGGGTAATTACACAGTGAAGGGGACGACCAATGGAAAGTTCAGGCACCTCATCACTCTGTGCTCTCATTTACTTCTGCAGGGGTAAAAAGAGGACACCAGGGTGATCCAGGGCATAGTTGCCATCCACTTCAAATCTGTCCCAGAATAATTTCAGCCTATGCACAGCACACAAGCAGCTTTATGATTAAACTATGTATTTCTGGAAGTCATAAACCAGGAGTGGGGAGCCTGCAGCCCTCCAGATTTGAGGGACTACATTCCCCATACTCCTCTGCCCGCCTCTCAGTAACTGAGAGGGTAGAGTAACATTTTATGATCCCAGGATGTTGTTAGTTATGCAAGTTGAGGGAACATTTACATTTTTCGCTGTTTCTTCAGGTTAGAGTGAATGAGGGTGCCAGTTATGACATCATGTTTGGTGCCCGCATTCACTACTGCAGAGAGAAGAAGCAATTAGAGTTGAGAGGACACCTGGATGTTCGGGCAGGTTCGGCCGAACTTCGAAAAAATGTCCAGGTCTGTGCTCGAACTCGGATGAGGAGGTGGTAGAGGAGAAGGAAGAAGCTGAGTAGAAGGTCATGCAGGTTGTGCTCAGGTTTAGCACGTTTATGCCTCGCTTCAGGTTCTGATTGCACAGCTTGCAAACCACTCGTGTCTTGTCATCAGCACATTGTCTATTGAACTGCCATGCCAGGGAACTCCTTGGAGCTGGCTTTGGTGTGCTCGGCCCCTGAGTGCGGTGGGCAGTAGCAGGCGTAATGTCTAGGGGACGGCCGTTACGGTTTTGCACCCTGCTCCCTGCTAGGTCCTGCTAGGACCTCATCATCCTCCACATCATCTTCCACGCACTCCTCAACCCTGCCCTCCTTGCCGGTCTGCACACTGCTGAAAGCCACAGCAGTTGGCACCTGTGTTTCGTCATCATCAGAGACGTGCTGCGGTGGTCCTCGCATGTCCACATCCTGACACATAAGTGGTTGTGCATCAGTGCACTCAATCTCTTCCACTTCTGGGGCAAGGCTAGGTTTGATGACCCCGTCAGCAGAGTCATCAAAAAGCAAAAGAGACTGCTGCATGACTTGTGGCTCAGACTGCTTGGCTGATATGCAAGGGGGTGAGGTGAAAGACAGATGGCCATGGGCTGCAGGTGTCAACTCTGAGCTTTCAGCAGGGGACCGGTTGGAGACAATGTGAAAGAACTGGAGGCACTGTCAGCCACCAAATCTACTATTGCCTGTACTTGTTCTGGCCTCACCATTCTAAGAGCAGCATTCAGGCCTACCAAATAACGCTGGAGGTTCTGTCGCGTACTAGCACCTGAGGCACACTTGTGCGTGTAGCTGGCACAGATCGACCACATCCCCTACTTGCAACAGGAGCTCCACCAACACCAGCAGCACCACGACCAGGGCCACGTCCCTTATTTGATGCTCTCCTCATTCTTTGCGGTCACCCACCAAAGTAACAGATGGTTTATGTCAGGCGACAATGTAACCGCCAATAGTCAACAATTTTTATTTGTATTTTTTTTGTTTTTTTATTTATTGGACTGCAAGAAATGCACCGCAAGACATAAATGTACTATTTAGCACCCAAAACAATAAGAATTTTTCAAAGTGCGCTGTAAGCACAGTATTGGACTGTTCTATTTGACTCTCATCTATGAAGTGCACCGCAAGACGCAAATGTACTATTTACCACCCAAGACAATTAGAATTTTTCAAAGTGCACTGTAAGCACAGTATTTCACTGTTCTATTTGACTCTCAGATACGAAGTGCACCGCAAGACGCAAATGTACTATTTAGCACCCAAAACAATTAGAATTTTTCAAAGTGCTCTGTAAGCACAGTATTGGACTGTTCTATTTGACTCTCAGATATGAAGTGCACCGCAAGACGCAAATGTACTATTTACCACCCAAAACAATTAGAATTTTTTAAAGTGCACTGTAACCACAGTATTTCACTGTTCTATTTGACTCTCAGATATGAAGTGCACCACAAGATGCAATTGTACTATTTAGCACCCAAAACAATTAGAATTTTTCAAAGTGCGCTGTAAGCACAGTATTGGACTGTTCTATTTGACTCTCAGATATGAAGTGCACCGCAAGACGCAAATGTACTAGTTACCACCCAAAACAATTAGAATTTTTTAAAGTGGACTGTAACCACAGTATTTCACTGTTCTATTTGACTCTCAGATATGAAGTGCACCGCAAGATGCAATTGTACTATTTACCACCCAAAACAATTAGAATTTTTCAAAGTGCGCTGTAAGCACAGTATTTGACGGTTCTATTTGACTCTCAGATATTAAGTGCACCGCAAGACGCAAATGTACTATTTACCACCGAAAACTATTAGAATATTTCAAAGTGCGCTGTAAGCACAGTATTTGACAGTTCTATTTGACTTTCAGATATGAAGTGCAGGACGCAAATGTAATATTTAACACCAACAAATTGCAGTATTTAAAAATGCCTAGATGTTGCCCACTGAGCTAACAGAACAGGATTAAAGTCATGTGCCTGGCACACATGCAGTTGCAGGTGCACTGCACTCTCTGTGACATTGGGCTCAGGGCAGGGTACAAATGTGTAGTATAGCACCCATTAAAATTACTGTAATTTGAATAATCGCTGTAGTTTGAATAATCGCTGTAGTTTGCAGATTCAACACCTGATTATTTTTTAATCTGTCCCTCACAGCTGCAGCATCCTCTCCCTACACTAAGAAGAGCTCATATGATGTGCGTGTACGTGACTCCAGCTTATAAATAGAGGCTGGGTCACATGCTGCACTGGCAAATCACAGCCATGCCATTAGTAGGCATGGCTGTGATGGCTTCCAAGGGCAAACGAGTCAAACGCTTGTTGATTGGCTGCCCTGCAGCCTTTCAAAACACGCCATTAAATCGCCGAACCCCGAACTCCAACCCGAACATACAGTGAAATGTCCATGTTCGGGTCCGGGGTCCAAAAACCGTAATGTTCAGTACGAACCCGAACAGTGCGGTTTGGGTTCGCTCAACACTAGAAGCAATTGGAGACCGGTCTCTCTGCTTTCTCAAACTAGAAAAGAAAAGGAGTTGCACAGTATGCACAGGTTGTAGACCACAGTCCTGCAGAGCAAGCTGGTAGCGAGCGTCGCCACAGCACACTTAGTATTGACGCCCAGTACAAGGGCTATTTGTGAACTTTTCTCCTCCCTGCAAACTCTGCGCAGTGGCTGCACCTAATCACTGGAGCACTATTTAAACCTCAGTTCTACAGCAGCTAGTTGTCTGTGTTAGTGCTCTCTTCAGCCTCACTAGCTTTATTATTGATTTTGATTCCTGTTGCTGACCTTTTGCTCGTATCCCGACTACTCTATTGTTTGCTGCCAGTCCTGACTCCTCTCTGTTCCAGACCATTCTATTACCTTGTCCTAATCGTCTTGATTTCTCGGTGTGACCCAGTTTAGTTTTGACTATCTTGATTGCTGCCTGCCTCGATCTTTGCTTGCCTTCTGATTACCCCAGTGTTCTATGTGTATTGACCTCCCTGCCATGGGCGTCCGCGGGGGGGGCAAGGGGGGGCGCTTGCCCCCCCCCCCCCTGGATTTTCGCAATTCCCCTTAAAAAAAATATATATATATATATTATTTAAATTTTTTTTTTTTTTTAATTATTATTATTTTTACTGAGTATGCAGCCTCTAGTTGTCCCTAGGGGACTGCACACCAGTTTCTGGGGTAGGAGGTGGCACCTAAAGCTGTTGCTCTCTGCAAGTCTGCTTGCTGTAATACTGGTCTCCCATCCACATTAGTGCAGGTCTCTGCAGCTGTCAGTCATGCTGCATGGAGAGCCAATGACAGGGGTGCCCGGGGATATGAAGTTATAGCCCGCCCCTCAGCCCTCCATGTGGCAGCAGGACTGACAGAAGAGAGCCTGCAGTGCAACATCATGGAGGAAACAGGGGAAGATACTAGAGACCATAGCTGAGCCTCTGTAACAGGTAGGAAGAGCTTATAATAGCTTTAAAAACAAAACAGCGAAGGTACATGGTAGAGTGGGGTAAATCCAAGGAGGTCCCTCCCATTTCCCTGAGGTCTCCATTTGTCCAGTCTGAGCAGCTCCTCTGACCAGGCTCTGCTCACATTAACATGGTGACAAGTGGATGGGGAGGAAAAGATAATGGAGGATAAAATGATGTGATAGATGGAAGCAGATTGCAAACAAAATGGGATGACATGGGGCAGAAAAGATAAGAGAGGATGAAAAGAGGTGATTGATTGGAGCAGAATACAGACAAAATTGTGACATGGGGCAGAAAAGATAAAATGTAGGTGAAAAGAGGTCACTGACATGGAGGAATAAAACACATAAAATGATGGGGAAAGAGATGGCAAACATGGAGGAATAAAACATATAAAAAAGGGGGAAAGAGATAAAGAAATGTCATGGATTTAGGAATTTGGGTGTTTAGGATCTGTTGCTTTGTGTTTATATTGTGTGCTATAGTGTTGTATCTGGTGCTGTGGAGTTATATTGTGTACTATATTGTTGAATGGTGCTGAGAGGTTATATTGTGTGCTATAGTGTTGTGTCTGGTGCTGTGGGGTTATATTGTGTGCTATAGTTTTGTGTCTGGTGCTGTGGGGTTATATTGTGTGCTATAGTGTTGTGTCTGGTGCTGTGGGGTTATATTGTGTGCTATAGTGTATCTGGTGCTGAGAGGTTATATTGTGTGATATAGTGTATCTGGTGCTGAGAGGTTATATTGTGTGCTATAGTGTTGTATCTGGTGCTGAGGGGTTATATTGTGTGCTATAGTGTTGTATCTGGTGCTGAGGGGTTATATTGTGTGTGCTATAGTGTTGTGTCTGGTGCTGTTGGGTTCAAGGCTGGCCTTAAGTGTCCCAGCGCCCTGTTCGGGCTTGCCCCTGTGGTGCCCCCCGTCTTTCATCCCCCTTCTCTTTCACCCCCGTATGTATGTGTCCCTTTCCTCTTCCTTGCCATGTCTGTCTCTCTCTAACTCCCCCATACCTGTTTTCTCTCTCTCCCCCTCTGTTCTGTCTCTCTCCCCCCCCCCCCCCCCTCCTCTGTCTTAGCATCTGCTTCACGGGCAGCAAGAGAAAGTGCTGCTCGGCTCCCCATGCTCTCTGCTTCACAGGGTGGGGGCGGAGCTACACCCCTCAGTCGGTTAGCTCCGCCCCCTCGTCAGATCCAGCAGAGGGCTGGTGAGGGGGGATCTTTTGATCTCCCCAATCCAGTGCCTCTACCGGCTCGCAGAGGTTGCACACCCCTAAGGCTGGCCCTGGTTGGGTTATATTGTGTGCTATAGTGTTGTGTCTGGTGCTGTTGGGTTATATTGTGTGCTATAGTGTTGTATCTGGTGCTGTTGGGTTATATTGTGTGCTATAGTGTTGTGTCTGGTGCTGTGGGGTTATTTTGTGTGCTATAGTGTTGTATCTGGTGCTGTGGGGTTATATTGTGTGCTATAGTGTTGTATCTGGTGCTATGGGGTTATATATTTGCTATGTTGTTCTATCTGTTGCTGTGGAGTTTCAGCTAGAGCTCTGGATATTTATCTGGTGCTATGGTTTATATCTTGTGTCATGGGTTTTTAGCTGGTACCGTGGGTTAATATCTGGTGTTGTGGGTCTATATTTGGCACAGTGGATCTATATTTGGTGCAGTGAGGCTATATCTAGTGTGGTTGGTTTATATCTGGTGCTGTGGATCTGTATCTGGTGCAGGGTTTATCAACCCTTCACTGATAATGACAAAGCTCCTCCACTTCATGATAACTTGTCAAAAAGAGGCGCGGCGCAGAAAGGATGACGGTAAAATGATGCCCCCCCCCCCTGAAAAAATTTATGCGGATGCCCATGCTCCCTGCTGTATATTATCCTGCTCCAGTATCTCAGCTTTACTGTCATCTGGTGTATCACAGGACAGTCCTTGGTGGCTAACCATCCGCGGCTCAACCAAAGGTGTGTTACCATTAAGGTGAAACATCCTCACTATCTGTCTTGTCTATTTGAGAGTGTCTGTTATAATATCTGCATCGCAGATCCTATCTTCCACATAGAAAGATTACAGTTTATATTTATATGCACAAGTTCTTGACCATTTGGAATTCATGATACTCTCATGGCTGCACCCCCTGTAAATACAGTGGTTTCCAAGTATGGTCATCAGATTTTTTTTTTTAATGGCTTTCAAATGTAATATCCAGTGCTAAACGTCTATATGTACAAATTTGTATTTTTGTGCTCCCCAGTGAATGATTTGCTGGCAGCTGCTAACAGCAAAGCCTGAGTGTATCAAGCCATTCAAAGAAATAGAACAATAACAAGAAACAATAAATAGCAACAACAAGGGAATTTTATTAAAAATTATTGTTTAATTACCACAACTGACGAATGGACATTTGTTTATTTAAAACAATTATACCGTGTTCTTTTATTTTGGGATTACTTCTCAAACAAAAACATTTTTTTTCCCTTTTCATCAGCCGGATTAAGGCATAGGCCTCAAACTGCAGTCCCCTGGGCTGCAACCCCTTAAATCCATGCCTTAATCCGGCCCTATATATGACATATAGTCATATCCAGTACTTTTGCCTCCAGCATGCACCATGTAAGTCATGGGATCATTGGCAGATCCAGGAGAAATTAAGTCTCAAACGGGACGCAGCACATCTCGGTTTTGACAGAGCCACAGTGAGGTGAGAATGTGACACTTGAAAAAGCCCTACTTTGGGGGTGAAACGCGTTGTGGACAAGAGGAGACTGCTACTGGGACTCTATATATGTACTGTTCAAGTGGATCTTTGAATGTAAGATTTTTTATATGTTTTTATTGGTATTAAAATCGTTGAAGCTAAATAGTCTCCTCCTTACCCTCTCTTATACTACTGCTGGGAGTACCTTCTGGGTCTGCTACCCTGAATAAGCTGCCTAGGATTCCTCTGTGAACCTGTTGGATCTTTAACCCCTTGGTGGGCTCCCTGGATGCTGTATAGACTGAGCAGATCTCTGCTCAGGAAGATGTGAGTGTGTTCTCACTTATTATTTGTTATCAGCACTTTTATGTGATATACTACACTATATTATTTCTGTTCTGTTTTGTTTTATTTTTTTCCCTTCGGATTGAATATTGAGCTGATTTACTTTAAGGCTGATTTACTTTAAGGGTAACAATTTATTATTTATTTTTCCTGAGTTGTGTGTTTTGAAGTGTTGGGTCACAGCGCACGTTTTCACTTGTGTGTTGTTTTGATTTGTTTATTGCCAGGAGTGAGACACTGGTAGAATTTGCTGCAGCTGTTTCCACCACAATTGGGCGCAGTGTGTTTCTCTCTTGTTTCTTGAGAATGTGAGACAACAGACAGAATTTTCAACCCAAAAATAGATTCACTTAACCCCTTGCCGACAAAGGACGTGCCAGGCACGTCCTGGGAGAATCTCCCTTAATGACAAAGGACGTGCCTGGCACGTCCTGCAGTGAATGAAGCGGTTTTCGCGATCAACGATCGCGAAAACCGCTTTAACAGTGCTGGTCTATTGCCTCGACATCGAGGCAATAGCCAGCACCGATATTTCTATTTTGGGACCCCCACGATCGCCCCACGGAGCGATCGTGGGGAGCCATATTGACGGAGCATGCTGCTCCGTCAATATGGCTAAGTCCTCTGCCGGTCTGAGCTTCGGAAGTGAAAGTAACTTCACTTCCGTCGCTCTGAATATGCTACTTGACTACCCCTAGTGGTAGTTTAGTAGCATTGCAATGGAAAATAATTAAAATACATATTTAATTAAATAAAAACAGGTTATTTAGCTATATTAGCATATAGGGTTAAAATTAAATATTTTTTAGCATTAGGGATAGGGTTAAAATTAAATTAAAGTTAAAAAATATTAAGGGATATAATAAGGATTAGAGTTGGGGTTAAATTTAGTGTTAGGGTTACATTTTGGGTTCGGGTTGGGGTCAAAAGATCAATATAGGAAAAAAACAAAAAACACCATTTTTGGTTTTTGCCCCATAACTCGCAAAAAAATACCGAAAAATATGGAAACATGCATATTTTTGAACTCGGGACAACATTTAGAAACTATTTAGACGGGGTATTTTTTAATGATTTTATTTGTGTAAATTATATTTTAGGTCAAAGTTAGTTTTCATCATATTTTATGATTTTTTTTGTAGTAAATTATAAGATATGATGAACATAATGGTATCTAATGAAAGCCCTTCTTATGACGATAAAAACAACATATAATTTGTGTGGGTACTGTATGTGAGAAAGAAAAAAATTACAGCTAAACACAAACACCCTAGAAATGTCAAAACAGCCATTGTCACCAAGGGAAAGTCAAGGTGAAAATGTCTTGTCACTAAGGGGTTAAATAGAAAGGTACAGTGACACATAAATAAAATACTGTAAGCAAATTAAACAAAGTTATACCACTTAAGAATGCAACTGTGACAGAAAAAGAGACAAATGCAGGAAAACAGGATATGAAATGCAAAAGACAAATTGAAAGTGATATCAAATGAAAAATAAAAAAAAATAGAAATAAATAGCAGTAATAATAATGATATGGTATAAATATGTCACATAAATAAAACTGCTGGTCCAATTATAGCCAATAAACGTCTATAAGATGGCATAGAAAGTAATATAATTAGTTCTATTACTTTAACTATTTTTCTGCCATTGTTGTTTTTTTTCCAATTCATTATATTACTTTTATATACCGTGTTATAGTTGTCTTTTGGTTCTGATTTGACCAGCAGCTTGTTTCTACTACATATCTATACCATATGATTATTATTGTGCTTTCTTTTTTTACATTTTTTATTTTTCCTTTGATATCATCAGATTTCTATTTTGTTATTTACATTTCATATTCTGTTTTCCTGCAATTCTCTCTTTTTTACTGAGAGGGGTGCATTCCTTAAGGGGTGTAAGTGTGTTTCACCCACTTATATTATTTTATTACTGTGACAGGTATTAGTGGTGGTTTACCTTTGCATCTCCTTGGGTAAAGCTACCTTTTTTACAGGTTTTGTTCCAACTGGTAGTGATAGTCTTTAAATAGGGGTATATATTTGCACACAGTGAAGAATTACTGTCCCGTGTTGAATTTCCTTTTTTGTGTGTCATTTCATATAAGAAATTTGATCCTTGTGAGAGATGTACATGTAAAATGTATTGACATTTATTGTGACCTCTACCACTAGATTGTAAGCTTTTGTGTGAATGGGTGTACTTCTGAATGTGTGTCTGTGACTGTAGTGTGGCTGTGTTAAATTGTTTGCTGACATTGTTTGCAACTGTATGTTGGGGTAAGTTCTGGGTGCTGGGGAAAGTCCTGTCAGTGCAATCTTGTTTCTTGGGCAAGTCCTGTCAGTGCAATCTGGGTGCTGGGGTAAGTCATGGGTGCTGAATCAAGTCCTGTTAGTGCCATCTGCATGCTGGGGTAAGACCTGGTTACTGCAGAAAGTCCTGCCAGTGCAATCCGGGTGCTGTGGTAAGTCCTGTGAGTGCAATCTGAGTGCTTGGGCAATTCCTGCGAGCAAGTCAATATACCTGGCTAGTATGTACACAAGGTTATTTCTCCCACACTGCCGTGATACATACCCCTGCACAAGGCAATATATGTCCCAAGTATGTACACAAGGTGATATTTTGCCCACTGCCCTAACATATACCCATGAACAGGGCAATTAATGTAGCCTTGTGTGCAAACAGTGGGTATATATTGTCCTGTGTGATAAATAATACACTATTCAAATGTGCTTTAAAATGCATGTTTTTTCTTTTTATAAACAAGAAAATAATGCCGTTATGCTATAGGGCTGGTATAATGATGCAATGCAATGGGGCTGGTATAATGATGCAATGCTATGCGGTTGGTAAACAAATATTTCCAGGGCTGGAAACTGTGTGGCACTACTGTCCGTCACACAAATTAAGGGGCGCAGCAATGAGAACTACATAATTAGACTAAAGCCTTATCATGCAATGGAGCTGCGGGTGCCTATCCCTTCTTGCCTGCTTTTTAATACCAGAGCAAATTAAACCACAGTTTTTAAGTTTTTATAATTTTATTTAATTGTATTCAATTAGATTGTGTTTAAAATAATTAAATAACATATATATATATATATATATATATATATATATATATATATTTATTTAATTTTTTTTCACTAATCCTGTTTTATTCTCTCAGACTTAGAACAGCAGGTAGCTGCTTAATTTGCTTATATAGTAGCACTACCTTTGATGGCAGCAAGCACAGTCTATGTACACCCACATTTCTTTTGCCCTCATCCCTACCATCACCCTCACCTGATTATGATTTTTTTAATCTTTTTTCTCTGCCAAATTCCTCCCTTTACATTACATCTCTTCCTGTTTCTATATTTTATCTCCACCCTACACACCCTTACTTATTTGTTATTTTTTTTTGGTCACTTTATTTTGCAGTAGTGTCATATATGGATACGCATTAGGTTAGTTGGGCCTACACAAACCGAGGTTGCTTCGTCATTGGTTTCAGGTTGCGTGGTGAGTAGAGTTAAGCGGACACCTGGATGTTCGAAAAAAAAGTCCGGGTTCGGGGTCAAGTTCATATTAATGTTGGGGGGGACCTAATGGCCCCCCGTCCCCACCCATTGCCGGCAGGTGGGGACCCTATAATAATAATGAGGGGGGGACCTAATGTCCCCCCTCCCCTGTCCCCACCCATTGCCGGCAGGTGGGGACCCTATAATAATGAGGGGGGGACCTAGTGTCCCTCCCCTGGTCCCCACCCATGAGCGGCGGGTGGGGACCCTAAAATAATGATGAGGGGGGGACCTAGTGTCAACCCCCCACAGTCCCCACCAATGAGCGGCAGGTGGGGACCACAAATAAAATGCCTACCTACCCCCCTCACCCTGATAATAGTGAAGGGGGTGGGCAATAAACTAACCTGTAAAAAAAAATAACAATTTCATGCTTACCATTTTATGTCTTCTTTTTTCTTTCTTCTTTTCTTTAGCCCCAAAAAAGGCCAAATAAAAAACCATACTACGCGCCACAACTGTTAAAAAAAAAAAAAAGAGCGCAAAAAAAATAATAATCCACTTGGTGGGTGAAAAAATAATCCATCTTCGCCCATGGAGGGTCCCGTGCAGACTGAGCTCTGCAGGGCGGGGGCAGGCTGATAAAGCCTTGCCCCCCCCCCCCCCTGAAATTAAGCTCAGAGCACTCTGGGTGGTTTAAGCCAACAGGTAAGTCTCTCCATTTACCTGTCACAGCACTCTGATTGGTTGGTTTGAAATCCCACTCTGTTTAAAATGGCTAGCACTCTGGTTGGTTTAAACCAACCAATCAGAGTGCTAGCCATTTTAAACAGAGTGGGAAAATTCCCGCGCTGTGTAAAATGACACAGAGCACTCTGGTTGGATTTCAAACCAACCAATCAGAGTGCTCTGAGCTTAATTGCAGGGTGGGGCAAGGCTTTATAAGCCTTCCCCCACACTGCAGAGCTCAGTCTGCACGGGGCCCTCCATGGGCGAAGATGGATTATGTTTTCACCCATCAGTGGAATTTTTTTTTTTTGCGCTTGTTATTATTTTATTTTTTTAACAGTTGCGGCGTGTATTATGGTTTTTGGTTTATATTTAAAAAGAAGACATAAAATGGTAAGTATGAAAATGTTATTTTTTTTACAGGTTAGTTTATTGCCCACCCCCTCACTATTATTAGGGTGAGGGGGGTAGGTAGGCATTTTTTTTATTGGGGGGGGAGTGACTAGGGGCTGGACACCCCTAGTCACTTTATTTGTGGTCCCCACCCGCCGCTTATGGGTGGGGACTGGGGGGACGACACACTAGGTCCCCCCGCTCATTATTGTTATAGGGTCCCCACCCGCAGGCAATAGGTCCCCCCCACCCTTATTATTATAGGCTCCCCACCCGCCGGCAATGGGTGGGGACCGGGGGGGGGACATTAGGTCCCCCCCTCATTATTATTATTAGGGTCCCCACCCGCAGGCAATGGTTGGGATTAGCAACAGCAATAGCTGTCCAGTCACTAGTAATTTTAAATTTGTTTAGGCAACACATCCAAACTCCAACCCAGACATACCGTGGAATGTCCGTGTTCGGGTCCAGGGTCCTAAAATCCTAATGTTCGGTACGAACCCGAACTTTGCGGTTCGGGTTCGCTCAACTCTAGTGGTGAGGTAACGTTGATAATTGTTTAGCAATGCCATGAGAACGCAGCTAATATACTTTGCTTTGTGAGATACTTAATTGCTCCACATTTTGTGGCCATACCTCACTAGGTAAATTCATTTGTTGCATTCATAAACATGAATGCTCAGACACAAAATATGGAGGAAACGGCCGCAGCATTTAATTCCCAAATTAAAGCATATAATCAGAAGACCATGCGAGCATATGATGCAGAATGAATTTTATGAGGAAACATTAGAACAGTTTAATGTTCTCCACGGATAATTTGCACAGCTTTTTCTACCACATGAAGGCAGCACAATACTCCCATTTCCATCTGAATTATTATCTAAGCCTCAGTTGCTGTGTCAGAAAAAAATTGTATTTTACCTGAGGTATACTTTGTGTATAACATTTTTTGTGTGCCTGGTTTAACCCTTTTTAGCTCTAGAATACGCATGCAAATTAAATGAATAATTTTGCCTAGCCCAGCCGATTTCCTCCCCAGCATGGATAAATCTGAAATGTTCTAACCATACCCTGTTGGGTTGGGTTCTTTCCTCTTTCCAAAATAGAATTCAGGAGCATGGCTCACTATACCCATGTATTTAGTGATCTAGTCTTTATGTAGTGAGTACCTTAAACAAGATTGATCACATTATCCCTTAAAGTGATCGTTATGAGATGTTTGAAAGTGTAATCTTCAATCTATCCTAAGCAACATGAGCAAATGCCAGTGGAGCATGTATATCAGAGTAAATGGTATATAAATGGTTGTATAAATTGTATATTTATTTATTTTTTTTTTTTATTGACACTCAGACACCTACAGACGTTTGTACTTAAGTAGTGTAACGGTTTAATGGGTCATCCTTGTGTCTATTATATCTAAAGTTTATAATTTATAAATATCAGTTTTAATCAACATTTAAGACAAATAATCTTAAAACTCACAAGAGACACGTAACACAAAAACGCACCACAGAGAAAAAAGAGAGAGAGAGAAGAGAAAAAAAAAAAAAAATAAGAAAATATACTACCCATTCCGCCGGCACCCACCACGTCGCCCCTGTCCTCCCCGCTGTCATTACATCCAGCTAGTCCAAGAGGGTTAGCCTCCTGGCCTCCCACAGAGCCCAAATCTTTTGAAATTTACTCTCAGATCCCCTTGAAATATAAAAAGCCTTCTCGGCTGAAAGCTGAAAATCAACCTGTTTACCAATGTCCACCCAT
The DNA here is from genome assembly GCA_036172795.1 of Pelodytes ibericus. Taxonomy (NCBI): domain Eukaryota; kingdom Metazoa; phylum Chordata; class Amphibia; order Anura; family Pelodytidae; genus Pelodytes; species Pelodytes ibericus. The sequence goes on from CM069862.1 coordinate 161,930,221, forward strand.
TTGGGGAGGTCCTGACTCTTCCAAAGTCGCGCTAGTGAGAGTTTTACTGCCATCAGTAGGTTTATAGCAAAAATCTGTTTTGGTGATCTACTAGCTCCCAAATTAGTATGAAATAAAAAAGTTTCGGGGGTTAGTAAGACATCTCTTTGAAACACTGCATTTAGTATCTGAGAGACTAAGAGTTTAATAGGGGTCAAAAGATGACACGCCCACCAAATATGGAGGTGGGTACCCTCCCCTCTACCACATCTCCAACAGAGATTTGAAGAGTCCGGAAAAAGTTTATTAAGACGGGATGGAACAAAATACCATCGGAAGAGTACCTTGTAAAAGGATTCCTGCAGATTAATACCATGTAGGGCACCTCTGGTATTATAACATAGTTGATTCCAGGTTTCCAAAGGAAAGGAGACCCCCAAATCTAGTTCCCAATAATTTATAGGATTAGGTTTATCATTTAGAGATGAATCCTCCAGGAGGGACCGTAATCTGGAAATCGCCCCCGACCTCTTACAGAGGTGAAGGGATTCGTCCAAAAGAGATGTCTCCACCAGAGGATTAGTCTCCAAATAGGATTTAATTCTTATATAGTTAAACAGCTGTGAGCTCGGTAAATTCGATGCCTCCCGCAGAGTGTCAAAAGGGGCAATTCTCCCGTCAATCATTATATCAGATATGACCAACAGACCTGAGAGTGACCAATGAGTAATATTCAAGTCGGGAATAACGGTCATTAGGGCCCCCAGAGGGGCCAGGCTGGTAAGACCCTGTACCTCAGCAAACATCTTCTTAAACTTAAACATGCCTCTAACCACATCAATAACTATAGGATTGAGGATTTTCAATTTGTTGAAGTTGAGTTTTTTTCTCCAGAAAAAATAATAAGGGTTTTGTCCCAAACATTCAAAGGTTTCAATCTGGCTCCATACCGTATCTTGGGGCGACTTATGCTTCCAGGCCAAGAAATTTGTAAATAGACTAATTTCTTGGAGTTTATAAAGATCTGGAAATCCAAGTCCCCCCATCCTAAAGCTTCGTTTTAAATATGAGTTAGCTATTCTAGGTTTTTTGGAGTCACACACATAGGATGAGAATAATAATGTAAGCTGTTTTAGGCAAGCAGTGGGGGCCCGCATAGGTATTGCCCTCATCAGGAACAAGACCTTTGGGACTACATATGACTTAAGGATATTGAGTCGTCCCATCCATGAGGGCTCTATACCCCTCCAACGCCGAAAAAGATCTCTAAGGTCCTGAATGAGGGTTTCATAATTCAGAAATAATGTTTGTCTGGGATCCAGGACAATCTTGATTCCCAGGTAATCCAGGGTTTTACTATGCCACTTAATGCCCCCTACCTTGGAGAGTTCATCGAGCTGAAAGGTTGAAAGAGAGCTCATGAGGACCTGGGTCTTGGCTAAGTTGATTTTGTAATTAGAGTAGGAAGAATATTGATCGATCAAAGAGAGGGTCTGTGGTATAGATAATTCCGGAGATGACAAGGATAGGAGCACATCATCCGCATAAAGAGAGATTTTGTGCTCCTGGTTACCTACCTGGATACCCCTAACCTGAGTTGCCCTCCTTATTAGTGCGGCAAGGGGCTCAATACTGAGGGCGTACAAAAGAGGCGCAAGAGGACACCCCTGTCTAGTGCCGTTATTAACATTAAAGTAATCCGAGCCCAAAAATGGGCCTGAGATCCTGGCCCTCGGTGCAGAGTAGAGAGCCATGGCGCCATCCTTGAAAGCCCCAGATAGACCGAAGGCCTCCAGGGTCCCTGACAAAAAACGCCAGTCTACCCTATCGAATGCCTTCTCTGCATCGAGGGCGAGGAAAACTACCGGAATATGCTCAGATCTTATCCGATGCAAGAGATTCAAGGCTCTTCTGGTACTGTCATCCCCTGAACGATTGTGTATAAACCCTGTCTGATCCGGGTGTACGAGGTCAGGAATAATACCCCTGAGTCTCGCTGCCAGGATCCCAGAGAAGAGCTTGACATCAAGGTTTATCAGGGATATAGGCCTGTAATTAGGGATCAGAGAGGGATCTTTGCCGTTTTTAAGAATCGGAGTAATAGAAGCCTCCAGCATCTCAGGGGGGAAGGTACCTAGTAGGACTGATTCCCTAAAGACTCTAAGTAATAAGGGTGTGATGTCTGATTGAAGTGTATAATAAAAGGATGACGAAAGTCCATCAGGGCCCGGGCCTTACCTTTCTTAATAGTTTTTAAAGCCATTGTAAGTTCAGTTTCCGAAATAGGTTGATTCAATGATGTCAATCTCTCCTCCGAGACCCTGGGAAGACCCAGAGTACGCAGAAAACCTCTAATCTGAGAAACAGAGTGACCCGTTGGTGGGAGATTATACAGAGACTTGTAGTATTGACCAAATGCGGCACTAATCTGGCGGGGGGAGAGGTGTGTCTTCCCATCATAGCAGATCTTATTGATTCTGGATTGATGATTCAAGAACTTGATCTCCCTTGTAAGTATTTTATTAGGTCTACCGTTATTAAGGTACCACTTAGTTTTTAATCTAGATATTGCCTTTTTAAATTGGTCTTCTAATTTCAACTGGATTGCCTTCTGGACCCTGGTTATAGCACTAGCAAGATCTAGAGTAGGGGACTGTTTATTGCGATTTTCAAGCCTAGCAAGTTCTATATAAAGGTCCGACATTGGTTTGCCTCGTGCTTTGTTGGCTATAGAGCCCATTCTAATCAAGATCCCACGCATATAACACTTGAACGCGCACCATAATGTCTGGTCTCCAACCTCAGAGTTATCATTGATGTCAAGAAAATCTTGGGCTGAGGCGCGTAGTTCAAGTTTATTAGCCTCCGAAGCTAAAATAGATTCATTTAGGCGCCATTTAGATCTTACTCGATATTCAACATTATCTCTAATGTCGAGGAAAATGGGGGCATGATCGGACCAGGAAATACTACCTATGCGGGCCCCCACACAGCCGTCCAAATGAGCAGAGCGCATAAGAAAAAGATCGATCCTAGAATAAGAATGATGTGGGTTGGAATAAAATGTAAAATCCCTCTCATTTGGGTAATTAACTCGCCAAGTATCATAGAGATCATTCATTGAGAGGAACTTAGCGAACGAGTCTGCATATTTCCTAGATCTTGAATCCAGCCTGGCCCCAACGGGTAGTCCCCTGTCAAGAGTGGGATCTGCTACAGTATTAAAGTCTCCCCCGAAGATAGACACCCCCTGCTGGAGAGTATCGACTCGGTCAATCAGTCTGTTCAGGAAGCTCACCGTACCATCGGAAGGAGCATAAATATTGACCAGGGTAAAAGAAGTATCATTGATTCTGCAAATAATTATACAGAATCTACCATTAGGATCAGACTCTCTATGGATAAGTTCAAATTTGATAGCTGCCGAGATAATAATTGCCACCCCCCTTTTCTTTCTATCAGAGAGGGAGGATTCAAAAACAATAGGGAATCTACGAAACTTCCAAAGCTTCGAGCTATCCAATTTCCAGTGAGTCTCCTGAACAAAACAGACATCTATCTTATTTTGTCTAAGTAGATCATAAAGATAGGAGCGCTTTTGTGGGGAGTTAAGGCCCTGGGCGTTTATAGACAACAATTTAATAGGCATAGCTAGTATTGCCTACTAGAGTTACCTCAGAGGCGCAAGGAGGAACGGGGCAGACACGGGGATCCGGGCGGAAGGGGAGAAGAGAGAGAGAGAGAGAAAAAGAAAAAAAAAAAAAAAGAGGGGAAAAAAGACAACAAACAGACAGGTATACACATATACTAACAATCTTATTGGGGGGATGTGCGACAACATCTAACATCGATGTGTAAGTCGCAGAGCCCGCCAATCTAAATCCCGTAACCACCGCGGGATACAAACAAATGACTAAGGGGGGCCGGGGTGAAGGCAAGGCGATATGTAATAGCAAGTAAGGGAGGAGGGGAGGGGAAGGGAGAGAAGAAGAAAAAAAAAAAAGGAGGGGGAAGGGGGGGCATATGTGCTATATCCTATATATACCCTAAAGACGAGATATATCGCTCAAAATGATTCGAAACAAGTTTATCTTAGTTGCAAGTGCAAAAATTTTCTTCTTTGAACAGGGATGTGTCATATCTTTTATGTGAGGGGGGGGGGGGGAGGCATGTCACTCAAAGTGATTCAAAACAAGTTGGTTTTACAAGCAGGTGTCATATCTTTTATGTGGGGGGGGGGGGAAAGGGAGAAGGGGAAAAAAAAAAAAAAAAAACAAGTCTTTATATAATAAAACATTCCTTTCTACAAAAATTATACCATAAAAAAAACATAATAAATCCTGTGTGGGCGAGAAATATCGCTAAAAGTGATTCAAAGCAGATTTGTTTTAACAACAAGTGTCGTGTCTTTTATGTGAGAGAAAAAAAAAAAAAAAAAGGGGGAGGGGGAACCCCTTCAGTTAGGGATTTTATGCATGCGGTACAATAGAGTATGAATCTTAAAAAAAATGCATTTGTGGGTGAGAAATATCGCAAAAGTGGTTCAAAGCAGATTTGTTTTAAACACGAGTGCCTAGTATTTTATATGAGTGGAAAAGATAAAGAGGGGAGAAAAAAAAAAAAAAAATATATCATAATCCTCAAGATAGAATCATTTGAATTTCACAGCAACATTTAACAACTAGAAGAAGAAAAAAAATAAAAAAAAAATATTTCTCCCGTGAGGGAAAATAACACTCATCCCCAGCTCCTTCCTGCTCCCTAATAAATCAGTTGTCTCGTCTTGCGCTCAGCCCAGAGATATTCATATTGATCTTATAATTAGAGAGTTAAACTTTAGGGATCAAGCCCCAATTTAGCATATAATCTCTAGCCTCTGCCTGAGACTCACAAAAGTAGGACTTGCCCTGGTATAAAATTATCAATTTAGTAGGGAACCCCCATTTATATTGGATAGCATTTGTACGAAGAATAGTAGTGAGTGAGCTAAATTCTCTCCTCTTGTTTCTAGTATCCTGAGATATGTCCGCATATAGGGATATCAAAGAGAATTTAGGATCCTGAGTTGGATTAGCTCTGTTTTGCTTTAATAGAAGATCCTTAACTCTGGCGTTATGGAAACAGACAATCACGTCTCTGGGAACATCCTGGGTAAAATTTAACGGTCTAGGTAGTCTGTGAATCCTCTCAAACGGGAGTATCCCAATTATCTCAGGGTTCAGATGCTGCTTCAAAAAATCGATAAGGAAAGTTTCCAAATCAGCATTTTTAATAGATTCTGTTATTCCACGGAATTTTAGATTTCGTCTCCGTGAGCGATCTTCCAAATCTATGACCTTTTGCTTCAAGGACTTAACCTCATTTTTAAGCTGGAGATTGTCCTGCTGGATCTGACTCAGGCCTTCTTGTAGAAGATTGATTTGTGATGACTGAGTTACCAGAGTCAGATGAAGTTGTGAGATCTCCAACTTAATTTCCGCAAGATTTTTATCTGAGTCAATTTTAATCCTTTCATATAGGTTTTCAAGTGCAGCGCTAAAAGAGCTATGGGAAATTGAAGGAATTGAAGAACTGTCCAATACACTTTCCTCTGCTGATGAATTTGCTGCTGATTTGGATACCGACTCTGGGGGATTAGTCAGAGATTTTGGGGAATAGAAAGTATTGATTCCCGCAATTTTCTTAGGTTTTTCTCTCTCCTTATCCTTCTTGGGGGCCATTTTTCTTGGGGGGGGAGAAGGAGGAAAAAACTGGCTATGTTTTAGGGCTACTCAGAGTTTACTGTATCAGAGAGACAGCTTTTTGTCAAGTCCTTCTAAGAAGATGCTTTAATGACAAAGTGAGCCTAATACAATATATGTGTTTAAAGTATTCAGTACAGTCCTCTCAATTATTGAAAAATCCACTGAAGTGTGGTGTATTTCCCCCCACCGAGTGCATACATCAATCAGGGTTTGTCAGGCACACCTCACCTGGTATTACTTAAGTTTGAAAGTGCCTCTAATGCCTCCCTATATAGAGGTTTAGTGGGTATAAAAGAACACAGCAGTATTTAGTCAAACCTTGCAAGGTTTTAGCCGCTTTGCTTACATCAGGGGTTCCCTCTGTTACTAATCACAAAATTGCGATATAGCCCTATAACTTGAGATTCAATAGATTTTTGCAACAAAGATGCAGCGAACAGTTAAATGTAGCAGGGTTTGGTCAATTGACTTGCCTAAGTAGTTTCCTACTATTACTAAGCTGAGAAATGCCTCCAGTAAGCCCCCTTATAGAGGCTTGGTAAGTTTACGAAGCAATAACACAGCGGTGCTAATTAGGTATAACGAGGTTTGAGCATTTAGCTGCATCAGAAGCTTCCCAGATGGTTCAAAGATTTTCAGCAGCAATGACCGTGCAGTATTTAAAAGTATGGCAAAGTTTAGACCATTTGCTCGGATCAAAGGATTCCCATTTGCTGAGCCAAAGAGAACGTTCAATAGCCCCCTATAGGAGTTCAGTAGGTTTCCCCCAGGAGTGGCACAGCAGTGTTTAATTAAATATAGCAGGATTTGGCCGCTTGGGATGCATTAATAGTTTCCCACCGATACTAGGTTAGCAAATGCCTCCGATATGCCCCTAAATGGGGGTCATTATGCTTTTGACAGAAGTTTAATATGGGTTTCTATCCTACAAAATGAAGTAGTTCCAGCACTAAGCCTCTAGTAAACATATATTAACATTGGGTACCCATGGAGGCAGTGCAAGTTATTAACACAGCGATGTATATCTAAATATAGAAATTCAACCACTTAGCTTGTGCTGAGTTCCAAGGTGCTTGTCCCCTTTAATGCCTTCAATGGTATATGGAGTACCGCACACTAGCAGACGCCACTCTCGCAATGATTTTAGAGGTAGGTCCACAGTTTTAGAGGCAGAGAGCAGAGTAGGGCTTACACTCCAGCCGTTTCCTAGATGCTGGAAAAAGTTAGCATATAGGTTTGTTCAGGCAGGGAAGGGTGCACCGCGTGAACGCGATGGAAGGCAGTACACCTCCATCAAGACTCGGTGTACCACGCTGTGCTGCTGATAGACGCCCGCCGGACCCAAGCCACGCCCCCTACGTCACACGTCACGCAGCATCGCAAAAAAAAACATAAATTGTATATTTATATCGGACAAAAATCCAATTTCTGAACTGGTGTCTGTGACCTAGAGTTCTGTAATAGCCATGCCCAATGTGGAAGGTTCTTCCTTAGGTCTCAACAGACCTTTTGGATTTATTTTATCCTAGGTATGCTTTGTTGTCAAAATGTAAGCAAAATGGGAATGTGTATGATGACTTATTGAAATAAGAAAAAGAGATACTAAATGTACCAAATGTCAACAATGAAGAAAATTTTGTCCAATGCACCAACACTCTGGAATGTTACCAAAAATACGCACAAACCCCCAATCTGTTCTCAAACCACCACTTTAAAAAAGCACAATAATGTACTACATTCCACCGCATTGATAGCAGATGCATTTAGAGTGGCACTAGTGTTTTTTCCCCCCTCTTCTTTAACCCTTTAAGGACCAGGGATTTTCCTGGGCCAAGGACCAGAGCGTTTTTCAATTTTTAATATGCGGTTTTTGAAACATAAATTTCCTCTCTCTCATTTAACGCACCCATACAAGTTATATGTTGTTTTTTAGAGGACAGTTAGAGCTTTCTTTTGATACCCTATACATAAAAATGATTTACATTTTAGTATTAAAAAATACATATAAAAGAGGAAATTTTTGAGGAAAAAAAAGTTTTTCCCCATTATTTTCCCAATAATAAGCTACATAACTAGTGCAACACTAACCCACTTACCCCCCCTAATTAACTAACTAATAAAAAAGAAAAATATTGATTCCCAAACCCCCCATAACAAAAAAGACAGAAAAAAAACTCTGAAGAGTGCAATGTCAGATCAGTAAAAATCATGCAACAGGCATGCAGGGGTTAAATTTTATTAAATAAATATATTAAAATTACCTTTATTTATTAAAAAAAACTTTATAAATTGTAAAAATAAAAAAATCTGTTAAAAAAAAACTAAATGAGGGCCATAAAGTGAAAGGAAACTGATCACAGTTAAAAACTGTGATCAGCAATGAAAGGGTTAATTTTTTTTATTTATTTTTTTACCTATGTGTATGTAATTAATTTCTTTTTACTTACAGGTCACTCTCTGTGCTTCACTATAAGAATGTGAAGCACAGGGAGTGAATTAGAGGCAAAGTCAGTGTGTTCACACACTGACTTTGCCATCTAATTTGCATGTTATCGCGGTGATTGAGCAATCACCGCGATCACATGCCCGGAAACTGACCGATCGGGTCCAGGAGCTTTACCTCGTGTGCGAGGCTTAGTCCTGGACCCGTTGCACACTAGCTGGCGGTGCCCACGGAGCGCACCGCCGGCTAGACTGCATGACGAGTTAACTCGTCATAAGGTCGCTAATGCGGCGGCTCTTATGACGAGTTAACTCGTCATAAGGTCGGGAAGGGGTTAATAGAAGAAAAAGTTAAAAACCTGGTAACACCTGCCTGGAGTAAACCTGACGCATTTACTAAGCTAACGCAGAGCTCATCTGGATGCTGGCGCACGTTGACATGGCTCATCCCACACATCTGGTTTGAGCACACTCTCCCAATTCCCAATAAAAAAAAGTTTGTGGCACAACAATGAAACATGTAAACAAACACAGAGTTCACCACCTAACGTGTTTCACTTTAATCATAGATTTATAAGTAATCATAAGTTGATTTTTTAAAATTTTGTATGGTGTACAAAGATATACAGTATAGTAAATGACATCATTCAGTTAAGGCATTAATAATAACATTAATAACATGTAAGTTTTACATCTGTTACAGAGTTATATAGCACACAAATCCTTTTTTTTTTTTTTTTTACAGCCATTAAAAAGGGAGCTGGAAGAATGGGTAGGGATTTCCAGCAGGACTATGTTTTTTTTCCCATTGGGGAACTTTGTCTTTTCAAACCGCTGTCAGGTTTTCTTTTCCCTCTAAAATCTTAATACTGCCTATTTCTCTACTCCCTCTCTGATCTAAAGGTGATCACCTGCTAAATTGGTTTATTTTTCTGACAGAACTCAATAAGTAACAATATGAAGTGCACAATTGTGATGAATCTTTTATACTTCCCTCAATGCGTGGATTATATCCACACTGCATAAAATCAGACCCGAGGCTTCTGGATCTCACCCCTTCATTTAAGTGGTTAAGTAGGTCTGTAGATGTTCACACTTTAAAGCATGTCAATTGAATCTGTTAAAAATCAGTGAGTTGAGTTTTGTAAATGAATTTTAAAGAAAAAGCCTGTTATCTGTATGCTGCAGTGCCAATTTGACCCGCAGTATGTAGGTAGAGCAGTACGGCCTCTACAGAAATCAATGTGTCCATTGTTGACACAATGTCTAAATTCCTTTACCAGTCAAGAGTGAAATACCCTAAGGATCCATTCTCAAGTCTCTAGGATTCTCACTATTTATCACCCCATGATGTGCAATTCATCAACTGAGCACATGTATACACCAATTTATACAAGGAAGACAAACGGTCATAGACTATGGGAAGCAGTTTATTCATCTGTATCACATACCCATCTCAATAAAATCAACACTTTGGGGGACAAATCGGCATAGAGAATTTTGCAGTGTGATTATGCATCACTATGACATGTTAAAAGGATGAAACTGGGTGACGTTTGCCTCCAGGCGCACTCTCTACATGTCCAGTTAACCATTTCCATCGAAAGCTCCCACTGTCCCTGAGCAGCATGCTCAGTCCATTTCCCCTATCATCCTACAAACACAGGTCCAGCTGGAGCACATTACTAGCCATTCCATATTACAAAAAACTGGGTCAAGGAGTCTTCTCTTATGTGGAACAGTTTTCCAGATACCATTAAATTGTCCGCTAGCCTAAAATCCCAGTAAAGACTGGGATTTCACTACAGGTGAAAACAGAAAATACTTGTTAATAGTTTATAACCGATTAAGCATGCATTTGCTTCTTATATGTATAAATGTATATCCATATATACACACCGATCAGCCATAATATAATGACCACCTGCCTGATATTGTGTAGGTCCCCTTTTGACAACAAAATAGCCCTGACCCATCAAGACATGGACTCCACTAGACCTCTGAAGGTGTGCTTTACTATCTGGCACCAAGACGTTAGCAGCAGATCCATTAAGTCCTGTAAGTTACGAGGTGGGGCCTCCATGGATCAGACTGGTTTGTCCAGCACATCCCACAGATGCTCGATTGGATAGACATTTAGGGAATTTGGAAGCCAAGTCAACACCTTGAACTTTTTGTTGTGTTCCTCAAACTATTCAGGTACCATTTTTACTTTGTGGCAGGGTGCATTATCCTGCTTAAAGTGGCCAATGCATTTTTGCATGAAAGGATGTGCATTGTCTGCAACAATGCTTAGGTCGGCGGTACATAACGTAGAAACATAGAATGTGCCGGCAGATAAGAACCATTCAGTCCATCTATTCTGCCCAAATTTCTAAATACTCTTATTAGTCCCCAGTTCCCTTGTCAAAGTAACATCCACATTATTGGCAATGCCCAAAGCATCACACTGCCTCCACCGTCTTGCCATCATTCATGTGGTCATAATGGTATGGCAGTTTGGTGTGTGTGTATATATATTCTGCATTATATATTCACATAAATGTATTACCCTGTAGAACTCTATCCACAAAATTCTTGTATAGACATGTATATTGATTTTTTTTAAAAGGTTAAAATGTGTGTAACATTGTACAAGACTTGTTTCCCAGGACATACTTGATAAAAAGAGAACTCCTAGTGTATTATTCCTAGTAAACCACTTAATAAATAAATATATTGATTATGAGTACCCCTATCCAGGAGAAGACCCAAATGTCACACATATGTGCAGTGCAGCCATTTGGTGCCCCTGAGGTCTCTCTGGACAGTGATGTACCACAACCCACACTTGAGCAGCATGAAGATAGCAGGGGCAAATACCTTACCATATAATGCCAATAAATATAGACACATACCAGTTTTTAGAGTGGAGTAAGGCCGTGGATCATTTATTGGAGTTTACAAAACAGTAAAATGTAAACCAAGCATAAAGCATTAACTTTAACTTATAACTTGTACATACATTTTTGACATATGCATCAACTCCAAACTTACTGTTAGCCCCAATAGCCTACTCACTAACTTAAACCCAGCTGCTGCCCACCCCCCGTTTAATGGGTGGGTGATGTATGCCCCCAACAGCAGGACTGTGACATACATACATGTATAAACAAATTAGAGGATCTTTATAAGATATGCTTTTCCTCTGGGATTGTGGATCCAGCGTACTCTGAGCACCCGACATTGAGGGGGGGGGGGGGGGGTGCTTACCTCAACACTGGATTTATCTAACCTGCCACAACCTAAAGGAGTGCCGAGAACCTTTATTGAATTTGCTACTGGGATTGTAAACCAGCATGGTGATCATTGGTCATAGCATACATTGGTGCTGTAGCAGCTGTATTAAAGTGTGGTGTTTTCATTATCTCCCTCCACAGACAAGGCGCATGTAAATCCAGTCTAATCAGTGTGGGTGATTCTTACATAACAGATATGAGTTATACAGTGGGCGACATAACAATATGTATATCAGCAGGGGCTAGTGAGAATATCCTGAAATGAGAATGGATGCCTGCTTGAAAACGCATCACTACACAATTACTGCCTTAATCTCTCTCAAAATGAATCTGTCACCTGAAAAAGGACATAAGTTAATGAAAAATAATATTACCAACAGATTAGTATAATTTTCATAGTTACTGTTTTAAAAATAACTGCTACCAGTGGTCAGCCTCTAGCTTGGAAATCCTGAGTTGAACTAATTATTTGTGAGGATTTCACTGTAGTAGAAAGGCGTATGTCCACTGTGCTCAACGAAAAATCACATACAAACAACTGCTGAACACAAGAGACAGTTGTTAAAGTTTTATATCATGCATCAAAGAAAATGTCTAGTGACAAAGTCACTGTAGTAGTCTAGAGATAAAGCTGGGAAATGCCCAGATCTCACTGCTGTCCATGATCTGAGACAACACAATTAAATTGTGTAGTTCATGTGTTAAAGCATAACATTCACCATAACAGCGCAATTTAATTATGTAGTCTGTGTGGGGCTATTCATTAAAAGGTAAGTTGCATTCGAGTTGAGGTGAGATAAACACTTCATTTCACCAATTTAGCTATACGTTGTGCAGGGCAAACCTGGTGAGTTTGCTGAAAAGGAGAAGCTACGTTTGACCCTGCATAATGTATAGCTAAAATGGTTACATGAATTGTTCATCTCACTTCAACTCACCTTTTAGTGAATAGTCCGCTTTGTGGTGTACTCACTGGGTATTATGAGTTTTGTTTAAGAAAAAGTGAACTTTGCCAGTCTAGAAGCCCAATTCTCAGATACATTTTGTATGGTGTTACAATATAAACTGAAGAAGTAACAATGGAAAGGCAAAGAACAAGGGAAAAATATAATTGTATTTGTGATATTAATGGATCAGCATTAACTAATGGTTTGCTTAAGTAAGCATGGTTTTAAAGGACCTTTTTGATTTGAAAATGGCCTTATTATTAATTATTGCAAAAATTTAAATTTCTGTATTCCAAATATGTTTTCATTTATTCACAAATATACATATATTGCTCAGGAGTCTGTACAGAGCAGGCATTCACATGTTGCTTCCATTAGGTGTACAGCTTGGCAAGTCAGATCTAGGGGAGGACTGGCAAGGGTTGGAAAGGAGTCAATTTCTCCCTGGGCTGCACTCTAACTTGATTTAATGGTCTGGGGCTGTATTATGTTTCACTTTTAAATGTAATTCAGCCCATCTAGTCTGCCCAATTTTCTAAATTCTTTCTTTAATCCCTGGCCTTATCTTATATCTAAGATAGCCTTCTGTCTATCCCACGCGTGCTTAAAATCCATAATCTCTGTACCTTATGTGTCCACATATCTGTGTGACTTGTCTATTTGTGTGTATCGGTGATGATAACAGTGAGGCTGATGAAGTTGGGCCACTAACTTGTTCATAGCCAAAAAATGGCAGCCCAACACTGGTGAGACTTTCCAAGTTTTAAATGGAGATGTATTAAACTTTTATGTACTCTCTTGCAGAATGTACATTAAATGGACAAAAGTATTGGTACACCGGACCCTTACACCAAAAATGACTTTTATGACATTGCATTCTAAATACAGCTTCCACTCTTCTTGGTTACCCCAAGAATTTGGAGTGTTTTCCCATTCATCCAGTAGAGGATTTGTGAGGTCAGGCACTGCTGTCAGATGAGAAGACCTGGCTCACAATCTCCATTCCAGTTCATTCCAAAGGTGTTTGATGGTATTGCGGTCAGGGCTCTGTGCAGGCCAGTCAAGATTTTCCACACCAAACTGTCATCCAGCCATGTTTCTATGGACCTTGCTTTGTGCACTGGGGCACAGTAATGCTGGAATAGAAAAGGGCTTCCTTTCCCAGAGAAATCCTAAACTCATAGTGCTAACGCCACCGCAAGGGATTTTGGGTAGGCATATGTGAATTAAGTTATCAACGATCTCTTTGCCTCTATATCCACTTTATTCGTGGACCACTTGGAGCAACTGCCTGCTGTAGATGACAACCTTTAAACATAATCCAGGACAGAGGTGTAGAGCCTGATGTTAACAATGTATAAAGGGGATATAGAGGCAAAAAAGGTGATCATTGTTATCGCTATTTGTATATGCCTATTCAGAATCCATAGCAGTTGTGATAGCACTACAAGTTTAGGATTTCTGTGGGAAAAAGCAAGTCTTCTGATTTGTCTGGTGTGTGTAGATTTGTTTCTACTATTGCTTCTGCTATCCCCTGTATTTTAAGTGGAGGGGTTTTTCTATCACTTTTTTTTATTGGAAAGTGGGGATTATTAAATGCTCAAAATCAAAATTAATACCAGATATGGTATAATTTGGTGTCTGTTTAACAATTTACAGTTTGGTTCCCATGGTTACTCAAACGAAACAACAATAGGAGCCAAACGAGCATGACCTCAACATCAAATTTATATACGGTTAAACATAACATACAACTATTATATTTAACCACAAGGTATTATTACAGAGTATTTAATAAACAAATAAAAGAATATCCACGCACTTGAATAGTTAAAGCAGGGCTTGACAAATTTAATTTTATTCTAGGAGCCAGCAAAAATTTTTAGGAGCCAGACAATCACGCAAACATACACGCAATTTATAAACACACACACACCAACCCACGTCACATATACACCCCATACACCAACCCACGTCACATATACACCCCACACACCAACCCACTTCACATATACACATATATACCTCCCTTCACATATACACCTCCCCCCCACACCTCACATATATACCCCCCTTCACATATACACCTCCCCCCACACATATATACCCCCCCTTCACATATACATCCCTCCCCCCTTCACATATACACCTCCCCCCACACTTCACACATATATACCCCCCCCTTCACATATACACCTCCCCCCACACTTCACACATATATACCCCCCCTTCACATATACACCTCCCCCCACACTTCACACATATATACCCCCCCTTCACATATACACCTCCCCCCACACTTCACACATATATACCCCCCCTTCACATATACAGCCCCCCCACACTTCACACATATATACCCCCCCTTCACATATACAGCCCCCCCACACTTCACACATATATACCCCCCTTCACATATACAGCCCCCCCACACTTCACATATATACCCCCCTTCACATATACACCTCCCCCCCACACTTCACATATACATCTCCCCCACACTTCACATATACATCCCTCCCCCCCACTTCACATATACAACTCAAACATATAAGTTTTTTTTTCTCTTCATAACTTCTGAGTGCTGGGTGTCGTCTCTTGACAACACAGCACTTAGCCGAAAGAGCCATGAAGATCGGCTGCGGCACGAATGTTCCCCCTCCCTGCTGCCTTACCTCATTGCTGGGGAGGGGGAACATTCGTGCCGCAGCCGATCCTCATGGCTCTTTCGGCTGAACACTCACACACGTGTTGCGCGAGGGGGCGGAGCTTGCTGTCTGTCCCCTCGCGCTGCAAAAGACGGATGGCAGCGGCAAGGGGAACATTAGGGCAACGGCACCCGGGCGCCAGGCTCCATTTCCAGGTCGCCATGGCGACCTGGCGCCCGGGGTTTGTCGAGCCCTGAGTTAAAGCATAACAAAGTTTAAAGATAACTGTATATATACGCATATTGATAATTAAGTGACAGTTGTGTATTAGACCGCCAAACTTGCATAAATAAGAAGCGTGTCTATAACACCTTTACCCCACCATAACTTATGATGTACATTCTGCAGGGCAGCATGTAAAAGGGATATGTGTCCCTCATAAAATGCCGTACGCATGGAATCAGTAGCTTTAGGAATTAACGTAAACCTAAGAAAGAAAGAAGTAGTGTAGATAGGCCTTTAGCAATTATTATAATATAAGCTTAATAATAAGATAAATGATAGTATGCAGGAGCTAACACCTGAATGAACAAAGAATAAACTGTAATTTAATTTCATATTTTTCATTACCTAATAGCCTGATAGCCTGAGAACATCTTTCTAGGACATTATCCAGCAGTAATATTTGAAATAATAGCAAAATGAATCATTATTTCTAATAATATCTCCTCCATGGCTTAAGGCAAAGAACTATATATTAGTAAGAGGAGCAGTAAGAGGAGTTTCCATATTGAAAACTGTTTATTATATTCCTGGTTACAATTACTGATACTCCTTGCTTTGGGTCATAATTGGACAGATACCCTTAGCAGTGATACTATTCTCTCCAGAGTCCTTTAATACCAATTCTATTTTGCAGGCTATATACCCAATCTTGGTTCACTTGGTTTTAGAAAACATCCCAAATGTGGCTCAGTAATGTTCACTTAGAGGCAGTGCTGTATTTACCGCGAGGCATCTAGGGCGGCAAATTTTGGGGGCGGCCCCCCAGCACTGAAAAGAAAAATGTAAAAAAAAAAAAAAAAACGCGGCCCTTTTAAAAAAAAGACCGCGCTTTCAGGCAGAGACGGAGGTGAGGGGGGATCGGAAGATCCCCCCTCACCATCGCTCTGCCTGCCAGGCTGCACGGGGAGCCGAACAGGCAGCACAGAGAAACCTCCGTGCTGCCTGTTCGGCTCCCCGTGCAGTGTGCCGACACTGAAGTGCCGACAGTCACGTGACCGGCGCGCTGACGTCATACGCGCGCCTGGTCACGTGACCTGTCGGCACAATCGCCGGAAAGCCGAACAGGCAGCATGGAGGGACCATGCTGCCTGCCACTAGCCACCAAGGAAAGGTAAGTGCTGATGGGAGACTGTGTGTGTGTGTGACTGAGTGTGATGGGAGTCAGAGTGTGTGTGATGGGAGACAGTCAGTGTGTGTGACTGAGTGTGATGGGAGTCAGAGTTTGTGGGATGGGAGACAGTGTGTGTGACTGAGTGTGATGAGAGTCAGAGTGTGTGTGATGGGAGACCGTGTGTGTGACTGAGTGTGATGGGAATCAGAGTGTGTGTGATGGGAGACAGTCAGTGTGTGTGACTGAGTGTGATGGGAGTCAGAGTGTGTGTGATGGGAGACAGTCAGTGTGTGTGACTGAGTGTGATGGGAGTCAGAGTGTGTATGATGGGAGACAGTGTGTGTGACTGAGTGTGATGGGAGTAGGAGTGTGTGACTGAGTGTGATGGGAGTGTGTGTGTGATGGGAGTATGAGCTTGATGTGAGTCTGAATGATGGGGCATGTCTTAGGTGTGTAACGTGGGTGTGCAGCTTGGGTAGGGGGGTGCTTGGATTTTGTCTGCCTAGGGCAGCACAAAATCAAGATACACCACTGCTTACAGGTTTGCCTAGCAGGCTAACTAAGCAGCTGTTTCTTTCTGAAAGCCATGGGCAAGTTTTTCAGACTGTTCTTTTTGAAACGGCCAGACTTGGGCCTACAGTTTCCTCACCTTCCTAATTAAAAATTTAGAATGCTTTATATTGAAAAAAAGAGCAATTATTCTACCTGATTGCCACTTGAAGGTGGAATTTTGCTCTTATTAGTAAATAAAAGAACTATAACGGAGCCCTAAAATGCAAATTGGCACAAGTACTGCTTTACACTTTGTATTAATGCATTAGTGACTATGCTGTATTACTGTCACTTTAAGGTCTAACCTGAAATAGACCTTGTGGTGGCTTAGTGAATCCCTCCTGCTATTGGTGACTTTGTGTTCAAAATATGTTTCCTTTGGCATGTAATGAGCGCAGATTGAGAAAACATCTGATGCTCTCGCTGAGTTAAGCATCTTATCCAACAAAAAAAACAACCTGATCAATTAAATGCATACATGTCATGCATGGCTTGTACACACTAGTTGCATGTCATGCAGATTAACTCTCCACGGCAGCTCAGAACAAGTGTCAGAGAGGGTTGTGTAAACTTTTATCAGTTTGTCTCAACCAACGTACTGTTTGATATATATAGTATGGTTATGTTTTGTGACAAATGACTATTGTTTCCAGCTATTGAATTAAAATAACTTCATTCCTGGATTCCTACTGCACTGCAGTGTTATATGGAATCAGTATACCGTAACATCCGTTTCCGTTTTTGTACACAATGTGTTACTTTGACTGCATCTCTTTGAAATAATCACTGTTTCTTTTCTGCCAACTCTAGAATTTTTGTCCTGGGAATTGGATTCTTTACTCTCTGCTTCCTAATGACCTCACTGGGTGGTCAGTTTTCAGCCAAGCGGTTGGCAGATTCTCCCTTCACCATTCGAACAGAGGGTAGGTGCTAGAGATTCAGATATTCTGAAATAAATGTCAAGTGGGCAGCAGGGACAAGATTACAGGAGATTTGTACACAAAGGGAGTGTGGGTTGATGTAGATCAGATAAAGCAAACAAAGAAGGATTTGGATTATAATTCTAGAGAGGATGGAAGACAATGAATATACACATAAGATAAATGGACCATTTGGGATGGGTACAGCATTGATGCTACATACAGAGAGGCAAAAATCTGTATGGTACACCAGGAATTGCTAATTTCGTCCCACTATTCCTCCTTTCTCATTCACCTACCTGCCCAAAGGCTAGGGAAATGGAAAGACATCTTACTCATTGGTGGTAAAGCAATGTTAGCAGGGCCCTGAAGACTTAGGTCTTCATGTTAACACACCCTTGTAATCTTCCAGCACAGTGGTAATGGTGACATACACCAGATATGATGTCACACTCCCACACACATTGTCATGATGCTATGAGACCACGAGGGAACTTGGCTATAGAAACATGAGACGAAACAAACACACTGAAGGACATCCTCGGTCGAGAGCCCGATAAAGATAATTCCTCCTGTTTTAGCCCGAAATAGAAGAAATGGAGCCTCCCTCAACGCCAGGATATCCTGCCTGTGTAGTAAATCATCAGATTAGAAGCAACAAACGGTTTGCGGAGGGAACGAGGGAACTCACAGTAGACAGGGATGCCAAAAATAAGCCATTTTATTAAATAGTAAAAAAAGGCTAGTACAAAAAAGAAACTGGACAGGACACAGTGGAAAAAAAAAGACGCCTTACGCGTATGAAGTGCCTAAATATACACAAATGCATCGATGCACGTAAATAAATAAAGTAAAGTTACTGACATGCATTCATACACGTGAATGCATGTATATACAACCACTGACGTGCACTTAGATGGATGGGTGAACAATCAAGCTACCAAAAACACATAACAATGCAAATAGTATTTAACAATGAAAATGACATATAATGTGAGTCACAAAATATCCATTATCTATGAAAGAATTCATAAACATCATGCCTTGAATTTATTCCCATTGGGGCACAGGTTTTTAATGAAAAAATCCAAAAGACTTCTCTTTTGCACAGTGTTTCAAATATGTTACCTTTACAAGTTGGAGTTTTGATTTTTTTCAATGACTTGATATTTAAAAATGGCAACATTAGAATTGCAACACTGTGCAAAATGTCTATACATTGTTGTATTGGATTTAGGGTTAACAATATCAGACAAATGCTCTCTAATTCTCAAATTACGTGTTTAGCATTTTTGGTAGCTTGATTGTTCACCCATCCATCTAAGTGCACGTCAGTGGTTGTATATACATGCATTCACGTGTATAAATGCATGTCAGTAACTTTACTTTATTTATTTACATGCATTGTTGCAATTGTGTATATTTAGGCACTTCATATATTTCGAATTTCCTTCTCTTATTTGCCTGCATATTTGTATAATGTTCTTATTTAAGTTTCATATTTAAAATGTATTCACTTTAACTATTTCTTTGCTGATAATGATGGGAGGCAGTCACATGCTAGGTTAATTCTGCTGTCTAGTTAAGTTAATTATTGACCTTTTATTACTGAGCATGTGCCTTCCTCTTATCAGCCTATGATTAAGTGCTTTTGAAAGCACGAAACGCGTAAGGCGTCTCTTTTTTGTACTATTCTTTTTTACTATTTAATTAAATGTCTTATTTTTGGCATCCCTGTCTACTGTGAGGTCCCTCCGCAAACCGTTTGTTGCTTCTAATCTGATGATTTATAGATACATGAGCCCAAGGGGAGAGACCACTGAGCTTTTGTGGTGGTGCTAGTGAGAAATTATATGGGGGTATGTGATTTTTAGCTCAGGAGCCCTGTTTTTTGTTTGCTTCATATTTTGAACAGTGTGTATATACCTTGTGGGATATTATACAAATTGATTTGTGGATTAAAATATAATGTTTTGAAAAGCCATGGACAAATGTGGGTTCCGAGGTTAAACAGTTTGAGAACCACTGGTATAGGAAATACAACATGGAGTACATGCAGAATGTAAAACATGTGGATACTAATAAAGAAATTAGTTCAAGATAAAGTGATGCAATGCATGGGTAAGAAAGAACGAATGTCGATGCATAGCATCACTTCTCACATACAGAGATTGCTTCTCATACTCTTTTACTGAGATAATGAAATCTTCAATGTGGCAGGGGTGGGGGGGGGGGTTGGTATTACTACAGCAGCTTAAGGCCTTCTGGGAGCTGTTGAAAAACAGAATCAAAGACAACTTCATAAACCCCTCCAGTAATTTCTCCTTCCCCTGCTTTGTGAGAAACGACAGAACCCCCAGGGACTGAGACCGATGAGGAAAATCCAGCAAAACCTGCCATGCAATCTATGCCGAGAGACATAATTATGTACACAGATGCATGTTTAATGTATGAATCCTGCCCGTGTTGCTGTGTCACCCTGGGGATGAAGATTGGGTTCTATGTCTGAAACGTTCCTCCTATTTCTGCCACTGTGTCAACTGCAGCTTGAACATAGGGACGACTCTACTCATTAACCAGTGGCATATCTTGCGAATCATTCAGGCAACAGGGAAAGTGCCCCTAAAAATGCAGGGCTTCATGTGTCATTTGTATTCTGTATGCGATGATCATGCACCAAGGACAGATTGAGTGTTTATTCTATGCCCCTGTGTCTCCATTGGAGTCTTGGAAGGGTAGACTATCCACCTCTTCTGCCCTCTCTGTGTCATTAAAGTCACATGGACAGATTTCATGTCTCTTAGCACACTAGTCTCCTTCGCTAATCCTGGTGTCACCAATTGAGGGGAAAGACAAATTTCATGACTCAGGCTCCTTATCATTGTGTACTCTGGCAGAGGGATTGACAGGCTCCCCAGGCGTCACATGCTAATGAGTCTTGAGTGTCAAAACAGTTGAAAACGGAAAAAAAAAAAATCTACTTGAACACCTGATTTAACATTGAAACGACATATTAAAGTGGGGTAAATATGGCAAGTTAAATAGAAAATTGAATTAAAAGTCGCCACAAGGCAGAAATAAGTATTGTGTGTTAACCCCATCTATGGTTATTATTTACACATATTTATTAACAATTAATAATAATTCTGTCGTCATAAAAAATTAGTCCAGGATACAGTGGGATTTTAGAGACTGTTATATTCAGTAGTTTTGCTGTTAAATATTTTGCAGTTAGCTATTTTTGGAAACTAAATTTGCAGGAGATTGTTGCTTCTAGGGTTTCTACTAATTTGCCGGAATAATTAGTCTTCACTGGATAACATAAGACAAAGTTCTCTTCTTAGAGAAAAACTTTCTTATTTACAGGTCTCCTGCATTAGCTTACAGTAAAAGATAAGGACTCCATATGTGTTTTTCTTCAACCTTTGCACTGTATTTAATTAGGCATTACTAGCCAAGTTCTAGAAAATTCTCATACTTGCCTATCCTAATGCTTGATTCTTTGCTACTTTCTTCTCAATTTAGCTCTCATATCTAAATGACACACATTGGTGTCCTTTTTCTTGGCCCCCATTAGGCCAAATAGTGGCATTAGCGATAAATTAACGTTAATTTATGATTTAGTGCCCGCCCCATTAAAAAAAATACTGCACTGAATACAGCACCCTTTGATTAGAAGCAGGATTACCACACCATTAAAAAAAATGGCACTGTTTCTTGGGCAATTACAGCACAAGCAGTGATTCAATTACAGCCAATAAAATTTAACGGGCAAAGAATCATTGAACTTTGCCCATTAATTTAACTCCACAAAAAGGACGACCTACATGTTTATTTTAGCAACCGATATAAATCCGAATTACCGTATATACTCGAATATAAGATGACCCCACAAACTTTGGATATTCCTTTAGGAAAAAACTAAAAGCCTGAATATAAGACTACCCTATAGGAAAAAAGTTTAACTTGTATATATTCACATGTAAATTGCTTTTTAATATTTAATAAAAATTATGATATTAAAAAAATGCATTTCTTGTTTTTATTTCCTTTTATGTGCCAATGCTGCCTCTCTCTCCCCCTCCCCCCATCTTTGTCTCTCTCTCTCTCTCCCCTCCAGCGTTGCCTCTCTCTCCCCCTAGTGTTATTTCTCTCCCCCTCCCTCCCACGTTCTCTCCCTCCCCCTAAACTTTTCTTTCTCTCTCCACCTCCCTCCCTCCTTTTCTCTCTCCCCCCTCCCTCTCACCTTGTCACTCTCCCCCCTTGTCTCTCTCTGCCCCCCCTTGTCTCTCTCTGTCCCCCTCCCTCCCCTTGTCTCTCTCTGCCCCCCCTCCCCTTGTCTCTCTCTGCACCCCCTCCCTGCCCTTGTCTATCTCTGGCCCCTTCACTTTCTCTCTCTGCCTCCCTCCCTCCCCTTGTCTCTCTCCGCCCCAGTCTCTCTCTCCCCCCCTCCCTCCCCCTCACCTGTTTCTCGCTCCCTGGTGGCTAGTGGGGGCAGCCAGGAGATGTCTGCACTATCGTGCAGACATCCTGCATGCTGCCCGACACTTCTGCCTATTATGATGGACATTTCCACCGGGACTTTTATGACAGACATCCAACGGCTGTTAGCGAGGGGGATCCAGGTGTGGGGGACCTGGATCCATGTCTTATAGTCTGACCTCAATTTGAGTTCAGATTATAAGACGACCTTGAATATAAAACAAGGGGTCTTTTTCAGAGCATTTGCTCTGAAAAAAACCTTGTGTTATATTCGAGGAAATACCCTAACCCTTTCATAAACAGTGCTTCCTACAGCACTGAAAAGGTATACCTGTGAAATAAAGATAAATGTTGGGGCCCCCCCCTCCAAAGTTCTCCACCATGCCCACCCAAAAATATTACTGTATTACTGTGCTTATGGGGCCATGGGCATCCTGCCATCCTCATTAAAGATGAAAATGTGTCTGCTAGTGCCAGTGTTCCAGCGCTATGCCCCCAGTCACTAAAAATAAATAATATATGGCCCCCAGGGGCTGTAGGCAGGTTCAGGGCCTACGGACCCAATCTGGCCCGCAGGGGCAGTAGGCCAGCTCTATGTCTGCGACCCCAGTAAATGAAAAATGCTGGCCACGAGGGAAGATACATAAGAGCTTCTCTACAGTAGTCTTTGGTTTCAAGATGTTCTCACATGGGCAGGGGGAAAGAGCTATATATGCTTATAGGGGAACTATAATATAAGAATATAAATTGTGATCTGTTTTATTATATCATTGTGATATTTGTTTTCTCTGGCTTTAGTTCTAGGAACAGGAGAGTCCCGGAGTGCTCTCCGGAGGATGAATGACATACTAGAGACCTTAGTGAAGAGAATGGACATCTTGGCTCGTCTGGAGAATGCCAGTGAGTCTCGCAGAGCAGAGGAAGCAGGACACTTCACTTTGGACAGGTCTGTAAGTTTGTTTCACAGCTCATTTACCACAGAAAAGAAACATGTTTAAAGATTGGTTTAGGGACCAAAAGTAAAAATGCCAGATACTAATATTCCAGATTTAATATCAGACACTCAAACGTCACAGGTTAAAAATTATAGCTGCATTTGGCCTTATCAGTGTGGTTATCTTAAAAGGCAGATCTCTATTTGGGAAACTACACCAGACTTTCATAGCTCTTATCTCAGAATTTCACTTTGAGGTTATAAATCTAATATTCATTGAGTCACCACCCCCCTAATGTGCTTTTCTGGCGTATAAGACGACTTTTTAACCCAGGAAACTCTTCTCAAAAGTTGGGGGGTTGTCTTATACGCCGGGTGCTGAGGTTTACTTACCTACTTTCTGCTCTGTCTCCTCTACCGCTGTTAAGCCAGTCCGTGGCTGTGAGGGAAGCGTTGTGCGCTCCCCTCCAGCCGCACGGTCAATAAAGTTTGTTTAAACTTTTTTTTTAAACAAACTTTATTGACCGAGTGGCTGGAGGGGAGCGCACAACGCTTCTCTCACAGCCACGGACCGGCTTAACAGCGGGAGAAAGAGCAGAAAGTAGGTAAGTACTGGGGATTGGGGAAGAGGGGAGGAGGGTGGCAAACTCTATATTTTAACCTCAAAAGTTAAAATATAGATACTATTTTCTGGCGTATAAGACGACTTTAACCCAGGAAAATCTTCTCAAAAGTTGGGTGGTCGTCTTATACGCCAGAAAATACGGTACATTAATATTTATTTATATAGCGCCAACAATATACGTAGCGCAAGGTACAGAGCTTAGAAGGGAACTACATACTAAGTTAGACAAACTAGAGCAGACTTGTACATGAGGTAGAGAACCCTGCTCACAAGCTTACAATCTAGAGGGAATGGGGTCCAAAGACACATAAGGGATTACTTACATACAGTTTGGAGCATTTTGGAGAACTGAGTGCTGTTTGGTGTCAGTGGGATGTTTACCTTCTCAAAGTATGCTTTCCTCTGTGTTCGTGTTGCAGTCTGCAGTCAGCGGGACTGATGGAGAAGATCCAGGCCATTGCTCAGAACGTGTCAGATATTGCAGTAAAGGTGGATCAAATTCTGCGGAACAGTCTCCTGAGAGGAAAGGGTAGGAAAGTCTCATACTCTGTGAACAGGTTTCAGACCAGGAGCGACAAAATCATATAGGCCAGTAATATAAAGTCCCAAAACATAGGCAAGCTCAAAGTTTATAACACTGTACATCAACACCAGGACTCCACATACAGTAATAGGCTTTCATGGTTAAGGAAAGCAATAGAAAGACCACGCAGTTACAAAGGTCAGTGAGCATCTATGATGACATGACCACCACTGAGGCACCACCCCTGAGGGCTCTGTATTCTGAAATACTAAAGTTGGGTGCTATGATGATTTAGATAATGAAGCATATTAGAGCTTCTATGAATTGTTGTTAATTTGCTTTATTTATTTCAAATATTCTCAGTAGTGATCCAGGTCTTCCATAAGTTTTTAAATAAATATCTTATATGAAAGTTACCACTCAATTCATGTTAAAATGTTGTGTTTCTATGTTTAGTATTGGAGGGCCAGAGGGACATGTGTGAGGTTCCACGGGACCCCCGATTCCCAGACTGCTCTGCCAAAGTGGAAGTAAGTATATTTGGTCTTTATTTTGTATGGTTAAAAAGAGCCAATATTAAAAATTCCTCTGAAACAACCTGTTTATGTGAGAATACTCCTAGTGCAATATCAGACTGCTTTGGCTTAGATTCTTCCAAAGGATGGCATATCTTGATATGAATTTATTCCCTTAAGCCACCACTTTCAAGTTGGCTGTATCTGTTCTCCAAACTTACCTGTGTGCTCTTTTTCAGTGGATGCGATCTCGTTGGACTTCAGACCCATGTTATGCCTTCTATGGGGTTGACGGCACAGAGTGCTCCTTTCTGGTATACCTAAGTGAGGTGGAGTGGTTCTGTCCAGTGCTCCCTTGGAGGAATCAGTCTGTCAGCACCCTTTCCAAAAACTTTCCCAAAAAACAGGTAGCGGACAAGCTCCCCCACCTTGCTTTCCACAGTACAGCAAAATGTTATTTTTCAAGTAATCTTAGTTCATACTATTCTTAGTTCATACTTTAGTGAAGAACAGCCCAAAAATATTGTTAAAAGGTGGGATATCTCTCAGGCCTTTGGTCCAATTGTCTTCTTTTTTCTAATGACCTCTCTTACTTTAAAGAAAAAAAAAATCACATCTTTGACATATATAAATGTAAATTGGGCACAGTCAAATAAACTCACCTCAGTGGTACTGTTCGGAGTGCACATGTATTCCATGTTGACCATGGGTAATTTTTTTTAAAGAGTATCCCATATTCTCACATCCACAGTTAGTTTATATTTGTATTGCAGTTTTCTGACAGACTGCTCCATATAGGCCAAGTTTCTGTTTTTAGCTCCTCCTTCAGGCATTCTTCAATACACCCTGCAGGGAGAAAATACTCATTTTCTCAGCGTGAGGCCCAGAGATGTTCATTTCCTCACTCTCATTCTCAGTTACCTAGGAAACACCCACTTCATGGGGGAGCCATATGGTGATTTAGAGGAAATCTGCCAAATATATCAGAAAATAGAAATAAATATATTTTAATTATTATTGAAATGTAGGCCTTTAAATACATGTTGGAGCATTTTTATAGCTATGGAAAAATATTCCTGTGTATGTTGACAAAACAAAAATGGATTAGTTAATATATGTACAATATGACAATAAGTCATTCAAGTACAGGAGTAGAAATCAGATTTTGCATTGTATGTGTTTATTATGACATACATTTCAGTTAGGTATATATGGCTAGCTATTCATATTAAATATTGGAAAACCAGCATGAATATCACAGGTATAGTTGTGATATTGCAAATTAACCACAATGCTTGTGAATTCATTTCCTATAATAAATGCTGTATTTTTTCTACCATCATTTTTACACTGTTTTGGAGCTGTTACTCATCATTTTATAAAAGAAGTGTATGAAGCAAAACTTTTAGCTTATATGAGTTCTCATTAAACTCAGGCTGCCTTCCGTACGGAATTGTCCTCTCTGTTAGACCTGATGGGAACTGGTAAGGAGTCTCTAATCTTCATGAAGAAAAGACTACGGAGGCTGGAGGCTCAGTGGCTGCTTGGAGCCCGGAGACTTGAGACCAAAATTGAGAATACTCCAAAGGAACAAAAGCAGGTAGACCTCTGTTTCCTGTGGATTTTCTGACACTTGCTTCCATCCACTCACTTTTCAAATGTATGGCTTTATCTACTCTCCTCATGTCACCATGTTTCCCTTTCTTGGGGTATCTCACAGCTGTATTTCTAATTTGTTAGCACTTCTGTCCAAATCTGTTTCCACCATTTTCTCTGCTTCTTCCTTCACTTGACAGATTCTTGTCCACATTGGCTTCCTAACAGAAGAGTCTGGGGATGTGTTTAGTCCACGGGTGCTGAAGGGTGGACCACTGGGTGAGATGGTGCAGTGGGCAGATATCTTGGCAGCTCTTTATGTGTTAGGCCATAGCCTAAAGATCACAGTGTCCGTCAAGGAACTGCAAAGGTAAGAACATCTCACTGTGCCACAAAATCCCAGATCTTGTTTATGACTTGAGCATTGAGAACAATAATGACATAGGCTTTGCCATAGATTAGAAACCTGAAATACTCCTTCTGATTTATCCCAGTTATCTAGGAGTTCCCCCTGGTAGAGGAAATTGTCCCCTTACCGAGCCTTTGCCTTTTGACCTCATCTACACAGACTATCATGGCATGCAACAAATGAAGCAACACATGGGATTGTCCTTCAGGAGATACAGGTGAGATGTTGACTCTCTACCAAGATCAATATACTCAGACAACCCAACCTTTTCTTTGACTCATGGCCTCTGAAAATCCCTGACTTGTAACTGAAATTCCAATATTGTAAGTGAGACCAGTGGTCACTTTCTAAGGACCACAACTTGTGAGACCTCAGGTTATTAATATCCAAACCTTGAACTGAGACTTCAAGTCTCTTAGCGGTCTCTAATTAACACCCCTAACTGAGACTTCCAGTCTCATACCGGTCTCTAATTAATCCCACCGCCCTCTAATACAGACAGATCCCTGCCTTCCAGTCCACACAGACCTTTGGCCCCTTACAGAGGGTCCCCACCATGAACACCCCCCTCCTGCAGGTGCCGTCTGCGCGTGGTGGACACATTTGGGACAGAACCGGCGTATAATCATGAAGAGTATGCCACACTCCATGGCTACCGTACCAACTGGGGCTATTGGAACCTACACCCCAAACAGTTCATGACCATGTTCCGTGAGTTACATTTATACTTAATCTTTGTCATCTCCATCTGTCCAATACTACTTCTTAGTACTTTTGTACAAGTCTTAAATACATAAAGCTCTGCCATTTCACCTTCATTATGTACTGAAGTTTCTCTAGGGAGTCCACACGTCTATTTGTTTTAATCCACTTTCTATACTACTGAGTCTTAATTCCTCTGCTAGCATTCACACACACACAGCTTTGTCAAGGCTCCTTGTATAGTGACACTTCACTAAACTCTCATGGCATTTCCATACAATGCATGCCTTTTGATAGGATGTACTTCTACGTTCTCTATCCTTGCTCTGCAGCTCACACACCGGACAATTCGTTTATGGGCTTTGTGACAGATGAACTCAATGAAACGGATCGCCAACAGGTAGCTCTCAACAAGGTCAGGAACATGGCAGTAGTATATGGAAAAGAGGCCGCTATGTGGAAGGTAAAATACATAAACCTTCATACTTTGTGCCACGTTTATAACACATACAATCCACTTAGTGTAATGACCTGCACCCAATACTCATGCTCATCCGTGCACCACCCATTCAGCTTTAAACCTGCACATTTCTCTTGATCATAAACATGCCTCCTTATATTGACAATATATTTATTTTGTGTCATCTTTAGAGATCTCTAATGTTCTTTTGCTTTTCACTGCATCACCTGTAATACCTCTGTATCATTCAAAACACTATACAGGCTACTCAATAAACAGAGAATTGCAGGGAATTGAGATAGCAATTTAAAACTTACAACCAAAGTAGCTGAGTTGGAAATATTCTCACATTCAGTTATGGAGGATAATTTTTACAACTAGGCTACATTGGCCTAAGTTTGAAATTCCCATCTCAATTCCCTGCAATTCTCACTTTATTGAAAAGACCCTTATCATAGTATAAGATACACTGTAGACATGTGCATTAGTTTTTGGACGAATGCATTTTCGTTTTGCACATGTCTAATACACT
This sequence comes from Pelodytes ibericus, assembly GCA_036172795.1. Classification (NCBI taxonomy): domain Eukaryota; kingdom Metazoa; phylum Chordata; class Amphibia; order Anura; family Pelodytidae; genus Pelodytes; species Pelodytes ibericus. The sequence continues at coordinate 161,958,905 of CM069862.1, forward strand.
GTCTCTAAGCTTTTTTTGTAAGGTTACAATTCTGACTGAATGGATTCTATTCCACTTTTATTCATTGAGTTGTTTTTAGAGCCTCTGTTTCTTAATTATGTGAGGCTCCTGCTCATTAAAATAATTGGATTTGATAAAAAGAGTTAAGGAGCCCTACCCACACTTTACCACATTTCTCTTTCTTTAACATTTTCAATGGTGGATGGCAGCTGGCGTGTACTCAAAAGATTCCCTAGTGGACCAGAATAAAGTAAAAACCCTCAAACAAGTCCAGGACACACATCAAATACCCAACTCAGAGATTAGTTGCTACACACAAATAAGACATTTCATAACCTCTCTCCTATAAAATGATAAGCTAGCTAAGCTTACCCTATGTTCTTAAATAAAAAAAGAGAATAGCATGCAATAACAAATCTGTACCACCAATCCCTGACAGCACACAACTCTATGATTTACAACTATCACAGATGCTGTTATGAAGACTTGCAGGCTACCCCGACTGAAGAAAGGGGGAAAGTACCCCGACAGAAGAAAGGGGGAAGATATACTTACCAGTATATCTGGTTGGACTATCAGAACATATATCCGTCTGTCACTCTTGACCCTAGCACCTCAGACAGCACTATTAGTAAAAAACAAACAAAAAAATCCATACAGAACCCATCTCTATCCAAAGCAAACCTTTCATAACCTTATATCAATACACGCAGCCACCTCCCAAACCACTGCTAAAAATGGAAAGGGCTCCCCCTTACACTGAACAAAACAAAAACAAATATAATGCACTTAATCACAATGGAGAAAATCACAGTCAAACTCCATGACACACTCCCTCAATCTGAGGAAATTTGGGACACCTGGATCTCAACAAATACATCGGAATCAAACCTCATCAATTATGCCCGTCTGTAACTAGTCTTTTCTCTGGTCAACATCAGCGTACCTTTCCATGTTCTCAATATAACTGACTCATTCTCTTTTTTATTTCTAATTTCTTTTTCTTCCCCCAGCTGCCTCGTTCCTCTGTGTTTATGATCAATATCTTCTCAATGTTATTATATTTTTCTTTTTATAGAAATATTTGTATAACTCAGAACCTGTTTTATTTCATTACTGTATTGAAAAACTTTACTACAATTTTTTTTTTAAATGATACGGCTAATATCTAAAATCATCACAATAAATTAAATCACCACTTTTTAAAAGTATGTTGAACCCAATATATCCATTGGCATGAACTGATGGTTTTAGACATTTACCCAATCAGATTTATTCTGCTATCTTTATTTTGAATAAATCTGACTATGACCATGTATCATTAGTTCCTGCTATTTAATATTTTGACTACTGTTTTAAAAAGTGGTGATTTGTTTTATTAACCGGTTTCTTAACCTCATTTTATTCTAACATGGTTTCCAGATCCCGAACTTCTTTGGCCCTCCCATTATATACATATTTACTAAGATATCCTTTAACTCTAATATAAGAAAAAAGTGCTTCTACTGGTAATCTCCCAGATATCCTAAATTGTTCAAAAGTCCTCAACATCTTTCCATTATATAGATATTCTATTTTATTAATCCCCTCCTCCATCCATCTTAGATTCAAGTCGTGGACATTGCCAACAATAACAGTCAAGGGACAGACTCTTAGTAGTTTGGTTTTTTTTTCAAATTTCCTTTTTACATTCCTCCCAGCATCCCAAAAGATCCCTCATAAGCAAAGATGTTGTTTTCCTCTTCTGTCCTCCATTTGTTTGCCAAAACAAATTGGTCAAATATGTCACTCCTGTCAGCTCCTGAGCTAATCTATATCACCCTTCTTTACAAGACTCTCTTATTTTTGTGTGAGTGACCTCTATTGAAAGAATTTTGTTATTAATCTGTGAAATATCTTTCCCTGCTGCAATTTGCTTGATTATTTAATGCTTGAGAAAATTTTGATTACATCCCTCCTCTGCATTCTGTCCTATTATGCCGATATGACTGAATCTCCCCTGGCATGTTTTCCAGATAATCAGTTTTATATGTTTCTCACAACTCTTCTCTCTCTCTCTCTCTCTTACCTCTGGATTCTCCTGTGATGTCTGGGCACAGCTGCAGGTATGAGAATATTTCTGTCTCATGCACATCTCTAACCACTGACCCAATTTTGCACATGATATTTGAAAGCTGGGAAAGTTGTATAGCATTGTGGGAATGAACCAGTTGTACAATGGTACATCCAAGGAATGTAGTTTGGCCTCAGTATGTAACGTTTTTGCTCATGAGGTGGAGGCTAGGAGAAGAAGTTAAACAGGAGACAGAGTAAGAAAGAAGGAAGGATATGTTCAAACATGAAAAGGGAAGTTCAGAAGGAAAGAAAGATATGTTCAAACGTGAAAAAAGGAAGCTCCAAGGGGAAGAAAGAAGAAATACTCTCCTAGGATGGACCTTGTTGAGACCTAACTTTTATGTTGATAACTTGTACCAGTTAGAAATGCCATTCACCTCCTTACCAAAAGCATTTTGCCCCATGAATGGGTTTTCTCATAGATACATTTATATCTATATAAGCCCTGATCAATGACCCAATGTTTAGAATTAAAATCATTTAAAAGACAATCGTTTCTGGGTATTATAAACCTTTGTCATAAAAAACACCTGTCTATGAATTGACAAACATATAATGGAAATAGTTTTTCCATTCCAGGGCAAGGAAAAGTTCCTGGCCGTATTGCACAAGCACATGGAAGTCCACGGAACAGTCTATTTTGAAACCCAGAGGCCACCTGAAGTACCCGCATTTGTGAAGAACCATGGACTTCTTCCTCAGCAAGACCTGCAGCAACTTCTCAAGAAAGCTAAGGTACGTAAGAGACAGTAGAATGTGGGTGATAGACATTGCTACGTTTAATTCTTGCTTTCAGAACTAGAGTGATACAAGAAATACACAGTGTACGGTAATGGGTGTACACAGCATACAGTGACATACAGTATATGGTGAGTATTCACTAAACAGAGAACTATGGTGAACTAGCAATCATGTTGCAAAAATCAGGCCAAGTTGAATATGTCCAATGCAGCTACTCTGCATTATTGAGAATAATCCCCCCCCTACCTGGCCAAGGTAGAAATAAGGGGGTAGGTGTCATAAATTTTATTTTATTAATTATTGATGATGTCATCTGGGGACTTGGGGTGTCCCCGGATGGGGTGACGGGGATTATTTATTATGTTGCCTGGTGGCAAGCCCCCTAGTATTATTTATTGGGGCTGGTAATTATTTATTCTGATTCCAGGGGCCTTTGGAAACCCCCAGAATATATGTTAACGGCATATGGGGGTTAAATATATCCCTACATCACTGTGGGAGTGGGTCTTTTTCAACGGGTATGGGATACTGGGCAAGTCCCTGGCCCATTTATTGCCATAGGCCTGGGAGCCTGCTAAATGGCTCCTGTAACAATATTGGGGAGAGGTTGGGAGCCTTATGCAGCTCCTTGCACCATTTTAATTATAGGGAGCCAGGGCCACATGTGTAGCCTTTGGGAAGTCCTCTGTACTGGTTTTGTCAGAGGGATATTCTTTTCATAATTGTTTTATTCTTTTTTTATGCAACTCACCACCTATAAAGGAGGTGAGTTGTGGGAGGGTGGTTGAATGTCAAATTCCAACTCACCTCCCAATTCGAACTCCCTTTAGATAATTAATACTTACTTTACTGACAGAATTTTCGAGATGGGAGATCGAGATGGACTTTGGCGAGAGATAATAGCATGAGGAGGCCGACTTGGAGGTCAACTTTTAAAGTGTAAGTTGACCGCAAAAGTCAGCCTCCTATGATTTATATATTGTATTAGCAAAACTGCCTAAATTAGAAGAAAAATGTGTTTTAAATGTGTCTGTGGAGTCTCCTGCTTATGACATCACCTGTGGCACAGTATGCAAATTAAACATTTCTCATTGAAAAGCAGTTTGTTTGTATTTTTGCAGTTTCGCTTACACAATGTACAGATAATTTTCAATCATTTTTTTATGCTCTACATTCACAGTAAAAACTATGTTTAGGTGATACAGTTCCTTTAAGGGTTAATTAGCGTTATACATTAGGGTTAGAGTATGCAATTAGTGTTAGGGGTCATTAGGGGTAGGGTTAGGCATTATGATTGGAGTTTGGCATTACTGTTAGAGGGCCATTGGGTTAACGTTAGGCATTAAGATTGGGGCCATTAAAGCTAGAGGGAAATCAACTTAAGCCTAATGTCACCATTTTGAAAAACAAGTTCTAATGACTACTCACAATATAAACCATTATCATAGTTCCTTTTATCAGCAAATCACAACTGCTGAGATTAAAGCTGATTTTCTTCTAGCTCAAAATTTTGTTTGTACACACTGAAAATACCATTGCAAGCTACTAAAATCCATCTTTATCTAATCCAACGCCACCCGTCTCATTGAGTTTCTCCATGGTGTGAATGCAGTGTTTTATATCCGCCGGCTCATAATGAATATTGATGAGTCACCGACAACCTATTCACTTGAGTTGTTAGCCTGAGGAGAAAACATAGTGCATTCACACTTGCTCTATCATACCCTCGCTAAGCTCACTGAGGTAACACTTCCTGGCAGACTTAAAAATTCAAAGCCCATCACAAAAGTCAGGAACAATTCCTTATATCACATTATCAGCCCAATTATTTAGCATCACTTTTCTAAATAACTATGTAATTGGGACAACTATTTTTAAGATATTAAGTGGTTATGTGCAACTTGAAGAGTTTCAATTTAATATCATTTGACACTTCTGTATAAATGTTATCAGCTGTTTTATCAACAAGATCTTTAAATTTTTCAATCTAGTTTGTCAGTTCCATTTAATGATTGGAGGACAATATATATATTTATTGCAGTATTGTGATCAAGTTTGTAGTTTTTTTTATTTCTTCCCAATTTTTATATTTTTTCCCAATATGAAGGATGTGTTGGTTCTGAAGACAATTACTAAAATGACATTTTAACATCATGTTTAGAACAATATTTTTTATGTTTGTGACATTTTTAGAACTGTTTTTGCAATAACGCAACAGTTTCCTGCATCATAAGAAAATGTTAAGTCTCTCTTGAGATCTCTCTTCCAAATATCACTTATGCAATATATAATATTCAACCTTGTGTGGGTAGAGTAATATTGGGCGCTACAGTGATCTAAACAAATTTAGTATTTGCATTCAAATTTTGTTCAAAATAATCCTCTTTTTTTACTTAATTAAAGACTTATCATGTGACTTGTATCTACTTGCTCTCTATTACAAATTACCGCTTGATATGTTTTGGTTTGCTTCTGTATAGCATTTCCAAGAACGGCAGTGGCATTTAAGTAATTATAATCTAATGAAGCATGGTGCCAATATTGTATGAATTTTTTTTACAACAATTAAGGAGCACGTTTCTGACATGTAGCTGAATGCGGCTAACAGTTGGTCTCATACTTTAACATACTCCCTTCTGGTCCCGAAGACAAACCTTAAAAATGTACTTGTTTGTTAAGACCAGAACATGGCTATGGCTGCATTAATAGTCACAGGATGATATGGTCATAGAACCACTGATGCATAAATAGAATAATATTGTTTTTTTTATGGTTGTATTCCTTTAACAAGCTGTTTTTGTTTGTTTTTTATTATCTGCTTTTGTGTTGATTAGAAGAATAAGACTAGGTATCACCACTGGTATACAGATGCATGTTTGACCTCCCAACTTGCTTTCTTGCAGCTCTTTATTGGCTTTGGATTCCCATATGAAGGTCCTGCCCCTTTGGAAGCAGTAGCAAATGGATGTGTGTTCCTGCAACCACGTTTCAACCCACCACACAGCTCTCTAAACCATGAATTCTTCCGAGGCAAGCCCACCTCCAGAGAGGTATGAGTTTGGAATCCCCTATGTGCATTGCAGCCAATGATGTTATTCACTGTATATACTATAGAATTATCTACTTGTGTTTCCTAGCACTAAAGATAAATAAATATTAATGCAAATATATAACAGTGTTCGCCATTGTTTTAACACATCATCTAGAATAGAAAAATAATTCATACAATGTGCAAATAGTTAACAAATAGTTTACAGTTTAGAAGCTACTTCTCACATTGCTAAGTGTCCTTGTAAGCAAAGTTTTGTTAGAACAGCAAATTTGCATATACGGTCTAACTGTGATGTCACAAAGAGAAGCTACTGATTTTTGTCTTTAATTTCTACTCGTTTGTTTGAAATTCTGCCCACAAAATTGTTGTTCAGATCCTAAATTACTTACTGTTAAAGGGATTGTACCACCTAAACATTGCTTATACTGTGAATGTACAGAATAAAAAAATGGTTGAAAATTATCTATACATTGTGTTAGCAAAGTTGCAAGCAAATGCATAAATTTGGAGAAAAATTTATTTTAAATATGTCTGCTAGTTTAGGACATAACTTGTGGGCCAATATGCAAATCAACTGCTTTTCAGTGAGAAATGTGTAATTTGCATATTAGGCCACAGGTCATTCATTTTTTATTCTCTACATTCACAGCATAAGCAATGTTTAGATGATACAGTCCCTTTAAGGAAGTGTCCTATAAAATTATATTTATGTAAAAAATATGGCATGGTCACTTAAATCCGCATTACAGCAATTCAACATGTCATGTTTATTCTTGAGGACGTTTTATTGATCTGATAACCCTGCTTGTTGGGACCAATTTAATCTTTGTAAAAGCTGGGTTTATTCTTCTTTCCTGCTCCCTTCAATGGCTGGTTCAGACGCCCAGAGATCAATAGTGTAAGCCATTTGCTACAGCATAGAGCTAATTAGTGTCATCACTGACATCTATCAGGGCAAAGTATAGTAAAGAGGTTGATGACTTTTTCATTTACTTGGAGCAGAACATTGTACTAAATTGCATAATGGTTTGAATATATTTCTGGTGCAAATGCCTACCCAGAATCCCTTGCAGGGGTGTCAGCCCTGTGAGTGTGTGATTTGTTTGGGAAAAAGCAGTCCTTCTGGCTTCTTATATGTGTGTGGGTTTATGTTTGTTAATGCCTCTGCTGCTCAATGAATTTTTAGGTGCAGGGTTTTTCCTTCACTTTTAACTGACTATTTTTTAAATGGTGTGTTCTTTTTATATTTCAATGCATAATGGTATACAAATCAATGTTTTTTTGGCCATGGCCCTTTGTAATACCAGTAGGAGTCCTACATTGTATAATACATCATTTGCAGAGAGGATGAAAATGTGACCCATTTTACAAAAACATTCGGCCCAATTGATTTATCTATCTATATTCTGAATAACTCTATAAATATAAGCTATGCAAATAAAAAAAAAACTGTGGCCTAATTCACATATGCCTTACTGAACATGTGGCCCACTACAGGAAAAAAAATAGGACCCACCTAGATTAGGAGTTGTTTGTCGAAATAGAACTCCCATGTTCCTCAGTCAGCATTAAATTGAGCACAGGCTATTTGCAGACCATAGGATTTGTAATTCACCAAGTGTTTTTATGTATTGTTTTAGTATATATATATATATATATATATATATTGGCTTCTTATGTAATGCATATCCCCCCCCATGACCAGTTATTGCTGTTAAATAACAAGGTCTCCTAAACCTGTGTCTGAAAGCAAACATGATCATAACATTTTTTGATGATAAATTCCCTTTAATTAAATACATCTTGCCGCTGAGTCTCGATCAAAGCAAGTCTGGGAGATGGCAGTGCGTGAATATTTGAGGTTTAGTATAGCCATGAGAGAATCGCACTTGTCACAATCACTAGGAGACAGAGCCAAGAAAGAGTACTGACAGCAAGGAAAGGCAGAGAAGCAAACCACAAACTAGGAGAGAAGCATAGCATAAATGATTCAATTATAGTTCACGAATGATAAAGTACTTGTTCAAGACTGAAGAAGAACTTAGGGACTAATGACTCTACAATAGGGGCTATTCACTACAGGCAAATATTAGACAGTAGTGACTGAAATGGAACAAGTCCCTAAATTGTCCTTCTTTTTAACTCAGCTATTAATAGCCATATCTTTTAGGTCACTTGCAGATCCCTTTCAAAGTCATACTAAACAGGGTAGAGAAGAAGGGCAGACCCAACAGGTCCAACGATGACCTCCCTGACCAAGTCATGTCCACAGTGGGCGGGTGGTAGTGTGACTATACGGGAAGGTGTACCATGAGTCCCTTTTTTAGCCTAGGCACACTGCTCATCCCTTGTTGATTCTAGTGAATACTTCCATTGTAATTTTAGTCTGGCTATGGCAACCACTAAAGTTCTATGCAAACTCAGCACTGGCTTTTGGACAATGGAAAACTCAGAACTTAAAACATTTTAGTGTCCTTCTCTTCCTCTGGAAAATAGATAATCCCAATGTTCTACAACAGGTTTAAATCAAGCACATACATGACATAAAGGGGGCTTTTCACTAATAGGTAATTTGTTGAAAATGTAATCTCAGCAATTCAGATATATGTTGTGCAGAGACAAACCTAGGAAGTTTGCTTATTGAGCAGATTGTCCATGCAGAATGTATTGCTAAATAATTGAGAAGAAATGCTCATCTCACCCTTAATTCACCTCAACACACCTGAAACTCACCTTTGAGTGAATAGCCCCAATTTAGAGTTGTGCGCCTCCTTTAAGACATTGATGTTAAATCTGTGTGACCCTGCGTCTGGCAGGTTTTTTTCCCCTGCTTTAATTTAGACTGTAAGCAGGTTGAGAATAATGTGTCTGCAAAATGTTATTCCGCATTAAGGACAGTGAGCAGTAGATAAAGGAATCTCATGTATATTTAAAGTGTACTGTGTCTGGGAGGAAGTCAAATGATGATATAATGAGAGTAGCAGAAGAGACAGGAAGAATGAATAGAGAGAGGGAGGAGGAGAGGATGGAAAGAGGGAAAACAACAAGCATGGAAGATGAGGAGAAGTGAAGGAGAGAGGGACAGAGACAGAATGTGTGAGGAGGAACAAGGTGGTAGAAATGGAATGCTAATAGATTAGTAAGGTGGAGAGAAAGAAACAGTACAGAATGAAACAATGTCTGCTACCACATTAAAGGACAACTAAACTTTACACAGCAGAGAATAAATAGGTGTATATATTAAAATACATGTTGGAGTTTACTCCAGAACAAGTCTAAAACATGTTTTAAAAGATGAATTGTTCTTTAAGGATATTGTTACTCTCACCTATATTTTCTAGGTTCTAGTGGATTTTGCACACTGTCACCATTGATACAATACAAATATTGACATGTATTTATTTACCACTATCAATTTTCGCGGCACTTGGTAGAGAGCACAAAAAGGCATTACATAATAAGACAGAGACAGACCAATACATATACATTGTGGGACTATGATAACTAGGTTTGTCTAGCCAGGGGTTACTTCATGGATTTTCAAGTTGGATGAATTGTAAGCTTCTGAAAATCCTAAAAATATTTTATGTGAAATAATTTATGTCCACAGGACTATCAAAATAGATTCCATTATCATAGCATTTTACTATTGCTACTTGCAAAAAAAAGCTACTCATTTTAATAATTGCAGTATAACTGTGATGGAATAAATTGTTAGAAACAAAATGATTTCGCTGTCCATTAATTCAAATATTTTCTAATATCCATCAGGTGTCCTCCCAGCATCCCTACATGGAGATGGCGGTTGGGAGACCACATGTGTTAACCGTGGATTACAACAATACACAGGAATTTGAGGCCGCTATCAAGGCAATTATGCGGAGCAAGGTAATAAGGGAAGATAAATGATTTGGTAAAATGTCCTAACCTTTTCACCTGTTCTGGCAATAAAAATGTTAATTAGTCAAGAGAGACTTATAAAAAATAAAAATAAACTTGTAGATCGACTCGGATACAGAGGAGTCGAGGACAGTGCTGTTGGCTTATTCATCAGCTCGAGGCTTTGGGTCCCATGAAGTGTCAGATGCGGGTGGTTTAGCAGGCAATATTCCCGAGCATCTGGGAAAAAGATCTCATTATCCTTAAGGTTCTGCACAGAAGAATAATTGCAAATCATAGAGCTCAGGGACAAGGCCCAGGAGAGCTCATTAGGCAGTGTGATGAGGAGAGAATGGCTATAGTCACAGAAGCATAACCCTACTACTCATTGTTTATTATCCCTGGTAAATAGATGGCATTATTTAATTGTCATAATCTGGGCACTAGTGCTAACCTGTTTGCTACATGATGGCATATAATTATTCTATGTACAACAATCTTGCAAATGTGTAATCATCTGTGCTACAGCTATGTGTTCATCATATAACAGCTTCCATGCAAAAATGTTGCTACATGTTTATTCAGACATGTCCCCTCTCTCTGCTATCTAGCACATCTTTCTCTAAACATTGACTTTAGCTACATAAATTGTATAATCCCATGAAGTAGTAAAGGGACGTCACATAGTTTTCTATCATTTTATATATATATATATATATATATATATATATATATATATATATATATATAGGGAATTTGTAGGGAAATGTTCTAAAAGTAATCAAATCAACATGAACATTCATTGGTTTCCATGGTGACTGGACCAAGTTTTGCCCCAGAATTGACCTTTATACACCAGCCGAATTTTGACTGCACACAAGTATTATTTTGCACATGATGTTCATATTCTACCTGCTTAAAAAAACTTTAACCTTTATTCTTATTCCATGCATGCTTAAAAAGACTCACCTAAACATTGTTTATACTGTGAATACATATTCTAAGATGTAAGCTTTGGATTCTGGAAACATGTTTATTGATTTATCTTATTGCAGCAGCAACACAATGTACATCACAAATTTGCAGATCTGCATGACTTTTTATCCAGTAGTGTCCTAAATTGGGGGAAATCAAAAGTGTTATGGGCCCATAATTTCCCCCACACACCTACTGTACATTTAACAGTAATATAGAAGGATGAAGGGGCATAATTATTTGAAACTCAGCATCTACCTAACAGTTATGTTGTATTTTCCTTAAAATGGAGTCAGACAATGGGATCCAGAACTAGATAGTTCTAGATAGAAGGGGAGTTGTATTAGGATTATTTTCACTATTTCCTATTAACCTTGTGGTAATAGTCTGGCAATATCCTCATGGTTAATAGGGTATAATGAATCTGGCAGTGTTCATTTTGTCATTGAGAAGTCTACAATTAAACCAATTCAAAAACCTAACTTGAAACACCTCTCTAGCCCTGTAGGAAATTATATTATTTGATCAGGTTAAGGTGAGATGGGTGGGTGGAGGGCTAAGCCTAGTGGGGCATTAATGCATGAAAGCTCTAATAGTGTGAGGACTCCAGTCATAGTCAACACCCCAACAGCCAGTATTTGATCTTGTTAAGGTGAGATCCTCACTTGCCTCTCTCATTAAGCCATAGTGACAGAATAGCTAAAAAAAAAAAAAAAAAAACATTGAGTTAATGAAATGTTTTATTAACTGTTATTACTCTTATTATACTGTACTTGTAAGATGTTCTCATCTTCAGAGTAGTAGTGGTCTCATTTTTGTGCCATATAGGACGTTTGTTCAGAAAGTAGGTTTATAGCTCAGCAACAGCTAAAGAGGACCATACCCTGAACAGCTCTGAGGTAGAAGTGTTTATTACCCCTTGCACTATTATAAATCTTAAAGGTTATTGAGCACCTTCTATAAATCCCATCTATACACCTGTATCTTTCTCCAGGTGGAACCATACCTCCCCTATGAATATACCAGTGAGGGAATGCTGCAGAGACTGCATGCCTACATCCAACACCAGGTAAGCCAGACTTGGTCTCTTCTCTACACTAAAAAAATCAATATCACCACTGACAAGGAGTGCTGGGAGTCCTGTGTGTTTTTTATGCATTACAAGCATCTGCACATGTGCACAGTACATTGCTGAGTGCCACTCTAAATAATATTACTATTGACCCAAGGCAAAGCTCTAAAAGTAAGCTAATCAATGGAATAGCGGTCCACAACTACAAAGATGGTGACATCCCCACAATGTTGATCATGCAGACATACCTACCTGAATATGAACTTGCCAGCCACAACTTTTGTGAATGACAGGTTCACTTTCAAAGTGATGATTTAACACTTCCACCAAATAAATGCAGTAAATTCCTAGCAGTGAAAAAAGACAACTCCTTTTAACCCCACGTCTGGTTTGGATGGGTGACGGAGACAGGCAGATTTGAAATCTGTGGCAGCCAAGGAGCAGCATGATGCAGTTTGTGCCCCTGATTCCGGCATTCATTAGTTTGCTAAGCAGTTAGTCATATCGATCAATGTCACAGTGTGAAGTTAATAACAGCATTGATGGAGCCGCCATCTCTCCTTCATCTGGCCTTCTTAATCTTCTCTCCCTATCCTTCCCCTCTGTGTCTCCCATCCCTCCTGCCTGAATTCTTTGTATTCCAATTCTTCCTCTTGTTTCACTCTGATATATTTCTCATTTACTACCTTTGTTTCGATTTTCACCACCTCATTATTATTGTTTCTTGTGTCGTTATGGGGTTTTTTCTCACCTTTTATTCCTACCTCCATCTCTGACTTTTTTCTGTGCATATTTCCTTTCTATCTTATCTGTGTAACTCTTTTCATCATTCTCCTTTTTCCCAATCTTACCTTCTGTCTTTGATTCCTTTCTATCCCACGCATGTCACACATTTTCCACCTTCCTCTTCTTCTATGATCTCACCCTTTGTCTTTAATTTATTTATATCCCCTGTTGTTCGCTCCCCATCTTCCTTGTCCCTTTTTCTCTCACACAGGAGTTTTGCTCTTCCCCATTTTCCTCACCTTTAACCATTAATACATCTCAAGCCAATCTCCCCTCCTCGTTGCGCCTCATTAACCATACCCACCTGGTCTGGCCCCCAACTGAGCCCCTTCCTTCAACCTGGCCCCCAGTCACCTCTATGCAGGTTTGGCTTTCTACGGAAGCGGAGTCCTGCAGCAGTGCATGCTGGGAGCATGACTTGGTGTGTGAGCCTATATTCTTCAACCTCATCAACCGTCAGCAGGTCTTAGAGCAGTGAGTATATGATGTATTATTTTTTATTGGTTTACAAAGCACCAACAAATTCTGCAGTATTTCACAGTTACTAGCAAGCAAAAATATAGTTAAATGTTACATTGTATTTAATATAGCATATGTAATGGTGTGACACCCCTGCTCTCATGAGGTAAAAGTTTAGTTTATAGATTTAAACAATGATAGATCCTGCAGAAATATTTTCATCTTATGTGCTATACAGCATATGTTAATGTGTATACTAAGGTTCAGGAAATGTTCTTAGTGTACAAATGGAAGAGTTACTAGTAGACAGCACAAGGGTCATAGGCTTAGTAAAACCCTCAGGGTATGGAATTCAGTCTACTGTATTTATAGTGTGTACATTGAGGACAGACAGTGACATACATACAGAAGTGTTATGCAGGGCCGACGCCACCATAAGGCTGCCTAGGCAGCTGCCTTAGAGAGCCGCAGCGGGGGCACCAGCGGGGAGAGTGTCAGGGGGAAACCATGCTGGTAGAGGCACTGGCTGGGGAGATGATCTCCCCTCACCAGCCCTAAACACAGCCAGAGTGGAGCACCCTGGGAGGGGGCGGATCTCACCGGGTGCGAAGTCCACCCGCTCCCCATGAAGCAGAGCGGCGTCTGCTTCACGTGAGCTGAGAAGCATGAGCTCTGTGTGTAAAACACACGGAGCTCAGTAAGTGCTGCTCACGCTCCCCATGTGGAGTGATATTGGAAATCCTCGCACCCGGTGAGAGCCGCCCCCTCCAAGGGTGTGTCCATTAGAATGGGAAGGGGAACATAAATTGGGGGGGAGAGAACAGGGGAGGGAGGGGGGACAGAGATGGGGTGGAAGGAGAAAGAACAGAGATGGAGTTGAAGGGGAGAGGGGGAGAGAACAGGGGAAGGAGGAGAGAACAGAGATAGGGTGGAAGGGGAGAGAACAGAGGAGGGGGAGAAAACAGAAATGGGGAGAACAGAGGAAGAGCGGGAGAGAACAGAGATGTGGGAAGGAAGGGGAGAGAACAGAAATGGGGGTAGGAGGGGGAGAGAACAGAGATGGGGGAGAGAACGGAGGAAGAGGGGGAAGAGAACAGAAATGGGGGAGAGAACAGAGATGGGGGGAGGAGAGGGTGAGAACAGAAGAGGATTATTCCTAACCTGATCCCTGAGATCAGATTGGATTCGTGCAAGAACGTCAGTCAGAAAACAATGTGCGCAGGCTGATAGACATCCTTGATTGTGTGGCAGTGAGGGCGACCCCCCAGCTGACCCTGTCATTAGATGCCGAGAAGGCATTTGATAGGGTCCGCTGGGGTTTTATGACCCAGGTATTAAATAGGGCATTAAGGGATCGATCCAGACAGCCATAATGGCAATGTATACTGCTCCATCAGCCAGATCTACCGACCCAGGAATAGATGCTGAATGGTTTGACATGAGTAATGGGACTGGTCAAGGATACCCGCTTGCTCCAATGCTGTACATTCTAACGTTAGAACCTTTAGCAGCTAAGGTTAGACAATACATAGGCATTAGAGGTATGCTTGCGGATGGACATGATAGGAAACTATGCATGTACGCCGACAATGTAGTCATAACTCTAACGGATCCTGAGACTTCACTAAAAAATTTCATGCATGAGGTTGAAGTATACTCAAAACTATCAAATTATAAACTTAATCTAACGAAGTCCCAGGCAATTTTGGTCAATGCCGAAGACTCCGTTAGAAAACGATTAAGTGATATCCGTTCGATTGGACCACTAAGGGATTTCTATATTTGGGAATATATATTACTCCGAACCATCGGACAACAATTAAGGAGAACTTTGATCTATTATATAAAGATACCCACGAAAAGTTGACTAAAAGATGGTTAAATATAGAGATATCTGGGCTGGGTAGATTAAATGTTATAAAAAATTACATTCTCCCAAAATGGCTCTATTTATTCAGAATGTTGCCACTAACGATCCCGAGAAACAAGCTGTTAGATGTTCAAAAGCAGTTTTTGGTGTATATATGTTGGGGGGAAAAACCCAGCGTTAATAAGACAAATCTTATGATGAAAACGAACAAAGGAGGGTTTGGTTTTCCCAACATAATAAAATTATATGAAGCTAGCAGACTCTTTCATATAAATAAGTGGCAAACAGAAGCTGCAAAAGGGAAACCATGGTATATGTTAGAAAAAGAGCTAATAGGGATGAATGAGAGGGCATAAAAAAACTTATATATGAAACAGCTCCCAAACCACCTAATAGACCTTATAATAACTTGGATTAAGATAAAAAAAAAAAAATCCAAAATTGAAAATGTGGTCTTACTGCCAACTCCATTGAATATTTTAGAATATAATATAGAAAGTTTTTCTTTGAAAGGATGGCAGAACAGTGAATACTTGACCCTGGGAGATATAATAGAGGGAACCTCTGTTAAGGCATTCCCATATTTACATAAAAAACTGAAAATACCGTCAAGGGAACTATTTACGTTTTTAAGAATAAAGAACTATGTAGACTCTTTATTTAAAAAGGAAAATGAAAGTCGATTAACTAAAGATATAAATAATATATTTCCCAAAGAAGAAAAACCTAAACTACTGCCTAAATACTACGATTGGTTAAGCTTGCAAGAGATGGATAATAAGCCCAAGGCCCAAAGTAGGTAGATTTTTTAAGCCTGAGAGCTGGACTTACTCATTAACAGAGGTTAGAAAAAGTGTAAAATATCTAAACTTAATAGAATTACACTACAAAATCATTTATAGTTGGCATCTAGTGCCTGAAATCCTACACAAAATGAATAGCTCAAACTCAGATAGATGCTGGAGGTGTAATTTAACAAAAGGCTCACAATCCCACATATGGTGGTCTTGTACCATTATAAAAACCCTCTGGAATAGAGTTTTACAAGAAATTATGGATATATTTGACATAGAATATGAATTTAACATAGAAACAACAGTGTTACATTTACATATGCCATTTAAAGATTTTAATAAAAGATATCTTCTAATTCACATCCTCTTAGCCACAAAAGCAGGCCTAGCAAGGCATTGGAAATCCCAGACATGTCCCTCCTGGGAACAGGTGTATGGACAAATCAATTACCAGTTTAATATGGAAAAAGGCATTACAAACAATGCAGGCCCGTATGAAACTCAAAAATGTAATATAAGATGGACCCCATGGACAAATAAAAACTCTGAGATATGAAATTGATGTAGTTATCATCCAGAAATGAGACAAACTATTCTTCTGGTGTGTCCCCCTAGTACTCCTTCTTTATATTTTTTTGTATTGTATTGTCTTTGTCCTGGTGCTGACCCAACTTGATTAATACATGCTAATTAAGCATAAAAAGTATAACACCATGTCTTGTTTTTATGTATGATTGTATATGCAATGTATTTTTGTATGTTTATAATAAAAAAAAAAAATTTTTAAAAAGAGGGGGAGAACACAGATGAGAGGGGGGAACAGAGATGGGGGAGAGGGAAAGGGATATGGGGAAGGAAATAGATATGGGGAGAGGGAGGGAGAGGGAGAATCATGGGATGGGGGGGGGGGGGGACACACCAAAAAGCACTTTCTCCTGTGTAGGAAAAAATCCTTCCACCGGCCCTGGTGCCATGGTGTATTTATATAAAGAAACCGAGCCAATAAACATTTAGAAGCCATTGGCAACACAGCATCCGTCTATGTTATTCACTGGCATACGATCATATGTCTAGACTTGCAGCCACTTTTATGTGGATACAATTAGAGATCTAGATCCTGTGTATAGGGAACAAGAGGAAATTAATCTCAACAGTCATGTTGATCAGCATTGTCAGGCCATTTCATGGTGCACAAGATTGGTGGACACACATCTATGTTATTTTGCACGTAGAACTTGCTTATAGACTTAAATGCCAGAGAGACATATTTAGATGTATTTATACCACTGTACTATGAATGGTGTTAGATCATATTCCAGCTTTGTCTTGCTGGGCCAAGAAGTCCTACATGCATCTGATATTTGTTTCTGATATAGTCCCACATCACTTCTGGATATTGTAACTCTTTTACCTGTTTACCAGTGTGTTTATTCAGTATCCAAACACATGTGTGCACTGTGTGACTGTGGTCTTTATTCTTATTTCCTTGCAGATTAGGAGTTCATTGCGAAAGCACAGAGTCTGCAATGAGCCACCTCTATCCTGCTGTGTCACCATCTGTCCATGAGTGTTATCTGCAGAGAGAACCAATGCTGTTCAGCTGCTCGGGACAAAGCACAAAGTTCCGCCGCCTGTGTCCATGCAGGGACTACATCCACGGTCAAATGGCTTTGTGCAAGGACTGTTCGTGAGAGAACAGGTTCCACCAGCAAGTGGTACCAGTTTTACCATCAAACTTCCAGCAACCATTTAGAATGACTGCAGCACGGAGAACTTTAAATCCCTCCACAAATTCCTGGCTCACAGCCCTGAGATTTATGGTGCCGCATACAGCAATACAATACACTGTACACCTACAAAGAGACATAAATCAATTTTCAGACCCGCCACGTTTAGATCTCTATGTCTTCTGGTGACCTGTGACTCTTCCGTTTATAAGAAGGGTTGACAACAATGTTTATGTGAAAAGCACAATGATAGATGTCACAAGTCAATGTCAGGCTGATTGCCTTTTGAATGCTAGGCATACCTGTTTTGAAAAACAAATTGAACTTTGGCAAATGAAAAGACAAATGATGCACGTTTTGAAACTGCAATATCTGCAACACAAAAAAAGTGCCACGCAGTGTGTGTGACACACTGTCAATAAAGTTATGTTTATCCCACAATCTGTGCAGGAAGGACTATGTGGCAAAGATGCAGTAATTAATATATGAAGTTTTCTTCTTAACCTTGGAAAGCTACGTTATTACGGACAAAATAGTGATAGTTTGGGATAAATGTTTAAAATAACAAGTAAAAACATGGGACCAAATTTGGAAGTTATTACTGAAACTACTGAGCTGCTCCATCACAGTATGCTGCAAAAGGGACATCTTGGGCTAGGCTGAAAAAAAAGGCAAAAAGACTACAAGCAATATAATAAATACTTTTTGTTTTGTTTTTCTTGGAAGGATTAATTTCTGTTAATAAAGATTTTATGGGATGTGGAAATAGTTTGTGTATGTTATACTTTTGTTTAGTACAAGTTAGTAATCTGTAACTTATCTAAATATACAAAGGAATAGCTAAGGCTACAATAGTTCAGCTGCATTATTATGGGGCTATATTGCAATAGTTGTGCTAACTAAGATTTAAAAAAGGGGGGAAAGATGCAAACAAAAATGTGAAAGGCAGGTATCATGCTGCTGCCCTACTATTGTTGGCTCATACAGTGAAGTCTATTCTATTGAATGTTATGTGAATGACTAAAAATCGGCATATGACAGAAAAAACTGCCATTTTGTCATTCCCATTAAAGTACGCAGTTACCCTATTTGTGATTTGGATCAAAGCAAACTTTGCTTTATTGTCTATCTACTCCTTAAAATTGATCAACTAATGTGCTCTCCTCTAGAAGTAATTCACACCGGAGACAAAGTTTCTGATCAGTGAAAAACCTGAGGCAAACCTTTATTTCTCAGAGTGGGGGATTCCTTTTAAAGCAGGAATACGTCACAGTACAGTCATAGTTTAAAGATACAATATACGTTCAACAATTGGCTAAAAGTTGGAGGGGTCTTCTTTAAGCCCACCCTACAGAATGTGATGTCATCTTTATAGAGTTCTCCCACCCACATTCCAGCTCCATCTTGGTTACACGATGGGAGGGGGGAGTGAGTAGTTACTGAACAAAGAGGGGCTCCAGGGAGAACAGTTAATGTTACTTTAACAGTGATTCTCCATTTTGATTCACGTGGCATGCAATAACTGTTAATTTGTACAAGAGAAAGTGGGAGGAGTTAGTACTGGAAACTGGTCTTTATAAGAATGTGTTACATGAGACTTGCTCCTTAGCAGGGGAGAAGGGGTAGCTTGGATGGGAGGAGTTTCACTCCCCACATGACTTCATTCTGGTTTTCTAAATAAAACCAGCTGATATTCTGGTAAATATGGTAATTTACCAATTTAATATTACTTGACTAACTCCTGAAATAGCCCAAATTAAATGGACTGGAGCAGATGAAACACAACAACTAAATGTAAATTAAAAAAAAAAAAGTAAAATGTGTGAGGGTCACTAAGGCCTTTCAGTAATCAGGCAGAAGCCAGCATGAGTTCATCTTACAACACGTACTTGGATGAGGGAAGTTAAAAAAGGGGTGTCCTTTCTGTCAGCAGTTTCTATATTGGACAATTCCCAGAATAATTCAGGAGATGGTTTGACAGCTATTTAACATACTTTGGATATTTCTGGTTCACCCCATTCAGGGTGGTAAGATTCAGATTTGGTAAATAGACTAAACTATTGTTCCCATAATGCTTAGCCAATATCATTGAAGTAGGGTTGCCACCTTTTCTTGTAAAAAAAATAAAACAATTTTTTTATTTTTTATTATTGCTTCCATACACTTAACATTGGCTTCAGGGTGTTTTTTTACTGGCCTGCCTGTAAAGGTCTCTTAGCAGACAGAATATATTTGTTTGTTTAATTTTGCTTCCCTGTTACTTGTGGTAATAAGAACTAGTCCACACCACCCCTAGCTCACTAAATGACATATACAGTATACATATACATGTAACACAGAACCACAAACTCTCAACAAAACATTCCTGTGAGTAACATTAATTTATGTCAGTAATATACTTTCCTCCGAGTGAACTGCGCATGCACTCTTTGTTAGGTGGCACAGCATGGAATAAAGCTACATTTCAGCATTCATCATTTTCTGCAGCTTAATTGCAGGAACATGGTGCATCCAAATCAATTTCCATCTGTTGTGAAGTATTTAAATGCAGTGGAAGCACTGAGTGGAGAAGCAAGCAACGACTGCCTAGGAACACTGACTAAGTGGATATGCGCTGATCAACCACAACATTATGACCACCTGACTAATATTGTGTTCGTACCTTTTTGCCACCAAAAAGCCCTGACCCGTTGAGGCATGGACTCTACTAGACCTCTGAAGGTGTTACGTGGTATCTGACACCAAGATAGCAGCAATTGGATTGAGATCTGATGGATTTGGCAGCCAAGTCAACACTTTGAACTCATTGTTGGGTTCCTCAAACTATTCCTGGACCATTTTAGCTTTGTGGTAGGGTGCATTATCCTGCTTAAAGGGTCACTACCACTACCATAAGATGTAACTAGATAACCTGCTCATTTAAAACAAAAACATATATAAATCATATGCCACTGTTTTTTTTTCATATGATTTAATTAATTGCATATAAAAGGAAAAACAAAATGTTTATCTCCAGCATCCATTTTGTGAAATTTTCCATGATGCAGCATCGTCCAAAATCTTCCAGACAGTCTCTCTTTACAACTGTGGCCAAAGCCTGCATGATGATGTCATAAGATACTCCCCTGTTCTCTTACTGGCTTCTATGTATCATAGTGGGCAGGGCTAGGTGGCTGTGTACAACATTTTTTTTTACCTGCTTTCCAACACAAAGATAGGAGATTAACTTGATCAAACAAGATCATAACTCTTATGATTTAATAGTTACATTATCCTCCCATTCAATGCAAGTCTATGATTATAATTCTGCCTTATAGGCTGCATTCTGTGTCCCAAAGTGAGAAATTTGTGCTGTAAAGTCACTAGGGGGTGGCACCCAGAAACACTATATTTCACAAAATGGTGGCGCCCAGTCACACTTGTTTAGTTACATATTTTATTAAATACAGTCACATAACTAAAACAAAAGACATATCTAAAATCAACAATAAAATAAAATAAATAAAACCATTTCATTTTTTTGGTCGGAGTGTCCTTTTAAAGAGACCAATACCATGAGGGAATACTATTTCCATGAAAGGGTGTACATAGTCTGCAACAATGCTTAGAAAGGTGGTACGTGTCAAATTAACATCCACATGAAAGGCAGGACCCAAGGTTTCCCAGCAGAACATTGCCCAAAGCATCACACTGCCTCTGCTTGCTGTCAGTGATCATAATGTTATGGCTGATCGGTGTATAGTGTGTAGTCTATTTTCCCTTTACATGTCTTTGAACTGTCTCAGATACAACTATGCCTCAGCAGGTAAAATAGCATTCAGTTGAATAGCTACTTTCTCCAAATTCAGTGCACATCCTACCTCCTCCTTGATGAACCACAGTCTCTTGTCTCAGAGGACACCAACATTCCTATCTTAAGCCTACATTTAAAAAACAGACTGGAAATATAAAGCTGGCTAAAGCTTTTAGACTCGTTGTATGCAGCGTCATTGTCTTCTGCTAAATATAATTTTGAATCAGAATAGATCTCCATGGTAGTAAATATGAACTAATTAACTTTTATTGCATCTTCTTGGAGCATGATTATACCTGCAATGGAGTGTGGACCAGGGAGGAGAGAAATGTTCTGAAACAGATTTGACAGAGGGTAATAAAATGTCTAGACAGAACATTAAATACAGCAGAGAAGTTTCTCAGTATATGGAAATTAACTTTATTATGCTAAAATGTGCCAAATGAGCAACATGTGAGTATTTCTGCCTATATTGTGTGTTCCATTTCCTGATGTAATAATAATAATCAAGACCCTGTTTTAACCCTGTAAAAGCCCCAGAAAATCCGTTTTTTTTAACATGTCAGATGAGGCAGTGGTGGGCTATTTCTAATAGGCACGTACCTGAGATTTGCAAATCAGAATATCGTTTCTATGGAATAATATTTAGTCATAATATGGAAATGGATAAACTGCAGAATAAAATCTACCAGGAGAGCTTAAAGGATCTGTACAACTTGGAAGAAAGAAGAGACAGACAGATTGACATAGTAGATACGTTTAAATACATAAAGGCAATCAACACGTTAAAGTAATATATTTAAAAGAAGAAAAACTACCACAACGAGGGGACATAGGGGGGCATCTATAAACATGGCACAAACTCCAAATACTGGCGCAATTGGCATGTGCGCCAATTATGGTTACCACCTGGCCGGTATTTGGAAGCAGTGGCATGGCCAGTATTTTTTGGTAGAAAAGGTGGCAACCCTAGCGCCAGGGTATAAAGCATTCTCACGGGACACTGCAGGATCTACGCTGAATGCGTCAATTTAGGTTGTGTCAGCGCCCGTTGCACCAGCGAAGCCTTTGTATAAAAATCACTGATTTCTGTCGGGGAACCTTTGCCAAACACAGTTTGATGGAGGTCTCTCCTGCACTGCAAAAAGCAAATTGCCGGTATACAAATCAAACAGGGATTTTACTTTTTTTTTTATAAAACTCACAACACTTTGCAGGTCAGGAGTGTTTAGACAAATCCCCCATAGTATTTAATTAGGGGGGCAAAGGTTTAAGACTAACATCAGTAAGTATTATTTTAATGAGAGAGTAGTAGATGCTTGAAATAGCCTCTTAGCAGAGGTGGCATATGTTAATACAGTGAAGCAGTTTAAGCATGCATGGGATAGGCATAGGGCAATCCTAGATATTAGATAAGGCACAATTAAATCAAGGGGGAAACATATTTATTTGGGCAGACTGGATAGGGCGAATGGTTCTGCCAACACATTCTTATATTCTTATAATAGAGCCACATGAAAAATATTGTGAAATAAAATAAAATAGGAATAGAAAGATTTTAACAGTGGCAAATTGAAAAGGGAATTGCAAGAATCCGGCTTTTATAACGGAGTTGGAAAGATAGGCAGGTTGGATCATTTTTCAAAGTCTGTTAATAATATGAGATTTTTGCAATTTCCTTGTCAAACATTCACAGGAGATTGAATAGTGCCCAAAATAAGAAACATGGGGCTTGAAAGAATAAAGGAGAGAACATGGTGAAAATGGAGTATTAAAAACAATAAATTTCAAGTACAGAGAGATGTCAGAATTGCGAGTAGGGATCTACTACTAGTAGATACGCTAAATGGAGAAAAGTATTGGGAAACATTTTTTTTATCACATTGCACTGTAAATACATATATAATAATATGTTGTGCAGCTATAACAGCTTCTACTCTTCTGGGAAAGGTTTCCACAAGATTTTGGAGTGTTTCTGTGGGAATTCTTACCCATTCACCCAGTAGAGAATTTGTGAGGTAAGAATGTGGCTCACAATCTCCATTCCAGTTCATCCGAAAGGTGTTCAATGTGGTTGAGGTCAGGGCTTTGTACAGGCCACTCCAAGCTCATCCAACCATGTCTTTATGGACTTTGCCTTGTGCACTGAGGCACAGTCATGCAGGAATAGAATAGGGCCTTCCCAAATTGTTCCCACAAAGTTGGTAGCAAAGCATTGTCCAAAAGTCTTGGTATGCAGAAGCATTAGGATTCTCCTTCACTTATAGTAAGGGACCTAACCTAACCCATGAAAAACAGCCCCATTCTATTATTCCTCCTCCAAAAACTTTACACTAGGCACAATGCAGTCAGGCAGGTAAACGTGATCCTGGCATATGCCAAACCAAGACCCATCAGAAAACCAAACAGTGAACACTGGTGCTTTGCACCACTGAATCCGACGCTTGGCGTTGTACAAGGTGATGTGAGACTTGCATGCAGCTGCTTGGCCATGAAAACCCATTCCATGAATCTCCCACTGCACAGTTTTTGTGCTGATAATGCCAGTGGAAGACTGGAACTCTTCAGCTATGGAATCAGCAGAGAATTTGCGACTTTTCATATACTTTTTGTGCTGGTCGAACTGGCAATAGAGTAAGTGACTCTGTTGCCAAATTGGCAGCTCCCGTCTGTCTCCCAGATGTGTGCTCTCTGTTCGGAGCACCCAAACTCAGGAAATAGACAGCGCTCCTCCAACCTAGAACATATGGAGCATCCCCACCTGGGAGATACCTATGTACAGTAGTAGTTTTGTAGCAGAGAAAGTGGACTGTGGAAAGAGAGTTTTGTATTAATTGTAAAACAGATAAACTAGCACTTAACAAAATTACTAATAGGAGCCTTTCAGTGCAGTGTGAGACACAAAGCTAGCAATTATACCTTGATAATTGATGACATTAAACATGAGTTGATAATTAGGTTAGAGGCTCTTAGTGTTCTGCCCACAACCCCACCTGCTATCTAATGTTTCCCAATTAACTCCTTCTAAAAATGTTTCCTGAAACATGTTACAATTTGGGGTTCAGGAAATAGCGTCAACCTTCCTGCAGAATTGTTAGGTACTAAGCCTTAAAATAAAATTATTGAATTTGAATTGCCTTGTTATTACAGTCTTAGCCTAGATATAAAATTATCTTTAAAATTGCAAATGTCTGTTCGATTTGATTAAAGGCTCAGAATGGTCAGAGACAAAGAACTTTCTTCTGAAACAGCATTTTATTCTTGTTCTGAAAAATGAAGTCTAAAATGAAGATCTCGTACAATGCTGTGTATTATTGCCTTCACAAAACAGCACAAACTGGTTCTAACTAGTTCTAATTAGAAAAAGGAGGGGAAGCCCCCGATGCACCACTGACCAAGAGGACAAGTACATTAGAGTGTCTAGTTTTAGAAATAGATGCCTCATACACACTCAAATAACAGCATCATTAAATAGTACTCGCAAAACTAGGCAGAGTTGCAATGGCAAAGTTATATCTCAGACTGGCCAATAAAAAGAACAGATTAAGAAGATGAGCAAAAAAACACACCCACTGGAGAGAGGAAGATTGGAAAACTGTTTTATGGGCAGATAAATCTTTTTTTTTTTTGTAAATCAGTGTTTTTATTAGACATTTTCAAAAAAGATGAAACGGGAAAGGGATACAGAATTAAGAAATGGAGGTGGAGGGAGAGGGGATACAGAATCAAGAAATAATTAGGGGATGGGTAGGGTAAAATAATAAAATACATTTACTCTTTTCAATCTGGTCGCAGCCGATACACTAATGCAATATTTCACTTCTCTATAAAACAGTTTGGTAGCATTTTATTAAAAATACATTTGTTAACCAGGCATCTATATGCCTACTCTCAGAATTGCCAATGGGGAGCTCCTCGTTCAAGAGCAAAGATTAATATGAGGTGGGTAAATATCGCTATAGATATGAATTTTTCAATTTCCAATACGTTCAATACAATAAAAAAAAATCTATTAGGGTCAGACTTCTATGTTGGCTATTGTTTCCCTTCTATCCTTAGGCCCGTCGGACCCATAACCAAGGTTATATTTCTCACTAGGATCGGGGTTGTGTGTTAGGTGTGTCTGTGTTTTTCCTATTCTCTGGTTTCTGTCTTACTTCGTCCAAGAATTCCAACCAATAATACCATGTTAGTCTACGCGTTTCGGCCTGGGGCTCTGATCGGTTGATCAGGTCTTCCAGGGCCCGTACAGCCTCTACTCTCTCAACCCACTCACGAAAGGAGGGAGACGATGTCTCACCCCAGTGTAGAGGTATCAATGCTTTCGCTTCATTTAGCAAATGTGGGATTATAGATTTCTTGTAAATTGCTGTTGGCAAGGATGTATGGTGCAGCAAACATGATGCCGGTTGGAAGGGGGGTGTTTGGTCTGTGAATCGGTGTAAGGTGTCATGCACTGACTTCCAGTAAGGGGCTATTCCTGGGCATTCCCACCATATGTGTAGTATGGAGCCAGGAGATTCCCCACATCTCCAACATACATCTGGAACCTCGGGGAACATTGCATGCAATTTCTCCGGGGTGCGGTACCATCTCGTGAGAAATGTTTAGTTCATTTCCTGAGTTTTTGTGCTAAGTGAGGTTTTATGCGTTAGGGCAAATATTTTGTGCCATTGAGGTCTTGTCAAGATTATCTGAAGCTCTTGCTCCCATTTCCCAACAAAAGTTGGTAGGGGGAATTCCCCGATTCCATTAGCATCTGATAGATCAGAGAGACTCCATGAGATGGCATCCTCTCCGAGCTATGTAGCTCTTCATATGGGGTCTCAGGTCGCATGAGATTATGTTTTTGGGGTAATTTAGATAGGAAACCTTTTAGTTGTAGATATTGGAGTGCGGTTGTGGGTGTAATCTGGGCTCCGAGTAAAAGATCAGATAAGGGTCTGATGGTGCCAGAGGCAACGTATGATTTAAGTAATGGTGTGTCTGAAGTTCCAAGTAAGTCACCAGTCGCCAGTGGAGTGTGCTTCTAGGTCTACCCATTGTTTGTGTATAGGGTGGTGGGTCCATTCAAGAGTCCTAACCAGATGGCATGCCCAGTAATAGGTCAGTATACATGGCAGACCAAGTCCACCAGCCGATTTAGTTTTTGTAATAATGCAGCTGCCAATCTAGGTGGTTTTGAAGTCCAGATATATTTGATAAACATTGTGCGTATTGATGCAAAAAATGCACGGGGGATCTTTATGGGTATCGTCTGGAGTAGATATAGGACACATGGAAGGGCGTTCATTTTAATAGTGTTTACTCTGCCCGTCCATGAGACGAGGAGGGACGACCACGTAGAAATATCCTTCTGTAATGTTGCAAGGAGGGGAAGGAAATTATGTTGGTACAGTGTTGACGCATCATTGGAAAGCCAGATCCCTAAATATTTTAATTTACCTTGGCACCATTTAAAAGGAAATGATTTTGCTAATCTCTGAGCTTCTGCTTGGGGTATATTTACATTCAATATTTCAGATTTCGTGTAGTTAATTTTTAAGTTTGATAGTTGTCCGTAGTGTGCAAAGTCTTGCATAAGGACTGGGAGAGAAATGGTTGGGTTTGTCAGGGCGAACAACATGTCGTCAGCGAATCCCATTACTTTATGGTGGGTCTTCCCTATCTGTAGGCCAGTAATATCCGGATTATTCCTTATTTTCTCTAGAAACGGCTCAAGAGATAGTATGAACAGGAGAGGTGAGAGAGGACATCCCTGCCTCGTCCCGTTTGTGATATAGAAAGAATCTGACAGAGCCCCATTTATTTGCACCCTTGCTGAGGGACGGGAATACAGGGCAGTCACCCAGGACAACATGTTGGGTCCGAATCCTATATGTTTCAGGGTTTCCGTCATAAAAGTCCAGTCTAGTCTGTCAAATGCTTTTTCAGCGTCTGTTGAGATCATAATGGTTTTAATTTTCTTTTCCCGTGCTATATGTACAAGATTTATTGCTCTTATAGTGCTGTCCCTGGATTCCCGTCCGGAGACAAAGCCCGTCTGGTCTGGGTGGATCAGTGTTGGGAGGATAGTATTTATTCGGGAAGCTATAATTTTTGCAAATATTTTTAAGTCTACGTTTAGGAGAGATATTGGCCGGTAGTTACTGCACCTTTCCGTGTCTTTGCCTTCTTTAGGTATCACCGTTATAGTAGCATTTAGAAATTCTGTCCCTTCCAATATGGAATTAAAAACAGTCAAAAGGTGTGGGGACAGTATTGTTGCAAATTTTTTATAGTAGGATAACGGGAGTCCATCTGGTCCTGGGGCCTTGTTAGGTTTTGAATTTTGGATTGCTAATGCTATTTCTGTGTCTGAAATTTCTCGCTCCAAGTGTGAAGCACTCTCTGGGGGTAGTTTAGTGGGCATGTGTTGTATGAGGTATTCTCGAATTTTGTTTTGATGAGTCATGTTATTCGGTGTATTGTCATGTGTCGGGGATTGATTGCTTAGGCGAGTATAATATGATATGAATTCCTTCGCTATGTCTATTGGCATTTGTTGAATTTTGTCCTGTGGACCTCGTATCTTGGGGATATATGAATGAACTCGTTTTTTCCTCAAAGCCCTAGCCAGATATTTCCCAGGCTTATTACCATGTTCATGATAAATAGATTTAAGTTTAATGTAATTCCTATGGGCTTGTTTATTAAGAATCGTGGCCAGCTCGCCCCTCAAGGAGAGTAGCTGTCCATATTCCTTATTATCAAGGGTTTCTTTGTGTGACGCTTCCAGCTCTTTGATTTGCTCATAAAGAATAGATATTCGGGCTGTGTGGGCCTTCTTCCTTTCCGCCCCCATTTTAATGAGTTGGCCTCGGATCGTACACTTGTGTGCTTCCCATATAGTGGGCATTGGGATTTCAGGGGTCAGATTTTCAGTGAAAAAATTTGTTAGTGACTTCTCAATGTCTGAGGTGGCGTTAGGATCACTTAAAATAGATTCGTTCAAGCGCCATGTACGTTGTGTTGGCCTGGATAGTTCCGAGGTAAGGGTAACAGTGAGCGGTGCATGGTCAGACCATGTGATTTGACCATACTCCGAATGCTGCAGAAGTGGTAAGTGGTAATGCGTAATAAATATATAGTCTATTCTAGAATAACGATTGTGTGGAGCTGAATAAAATCTATAGTCTCTGTCAGTGGGATGCATCGCCCTCCAGCAGTCTACTAATTGTTTGTCCGTCAAAAGTTTAAGTATATTACGGGTCGTGTAAGGTGGTGTGTGTGTATGTCCAGCAGACGTATCTACTTTGGGGTTTAGGGCAATGTTCATGTCACCCCCTAGCACCAACATACCCTCCCGAAATGAGCAAAGTTTAAAAAGTGTTTTAGACAGCCATTTGTGCTGTTTGACATGTGGGAGATACAAGTTGGCATCCCTTGACAAACAGGTATCTACCTCCTTCATCTGCCATCTGTGTGATGTCTGTCAGTGGGAAGTATTGGGAAAAAAGTATTGCTACCCCTTTAGCCTTAGAGTGCGGGTTATTACTGCCGGTTTGTCAGATTAGGAGGGTCAGATGCTCTGAAATGCGTTTCTTGGAGAAACGCTACCGTAGTATGTTTAGAAATCAAGTCTCTAAATAGTCTGGTTCGCTTTTCGGGGACATTAAGCTATTTGACATTATATGATACAATCTTTAAGTCTGCTGGGCAGTAAGCCATTTTCCTAGTAGAGAAGGGGATCACTGGGGATCTTTCTTCAAACCGGGAGAATATATATCAAGTAAAAAAAAAAAAGGGGGGGGGGGGAATCTGGATTGAGGATAACAACTTTCTCTCAATACAAACTTTCTGTAGTAACACAGTAATATCCTAAACACAGAATATACCGTTTCATTTTGTATACGGAGGATAAACCAACCAGTCTTGCTCTTGTATACCAACCGTGGGTGTAGAACAATAGTTGATCTATATATTTCTCCTAACCAAGAGATTGTATAACTATAAACATTTCTGGGGGGGAGGGGAGGGGGATTCCCCATTGCATTAGCAAATTTAGAAAACTTAACTGTGTGGATGAGGATGGACATTATCCCAGGACTCAAGGCTATCTAATATACACTCCCAGCCGCGTGAAGTCTAGTGGGCCCAATGAGGGGCGAATCCCTCTCATCATTGTACCTGTGTTACTTATATTTCAGTTATTTCCCAACTTGATCTCGGTGGGATGGGGGTATTTCAGGTGGAGGAGACCAGACTTCTGGTTGTTGTTGAGTAGAACACCTCGAGGTGTCTATTTTGTAGTTTTAGCTAACTAGGGCTGTTGATAACATATTGCCATATCATAACCTCCATATATTGCTCACAAATAACCCCCAGATTCCCCGCATCATATCTGAGGGCTCTTTGTTTGTTTGCTTGTTTTTGTTTGTTTTTTTGAGGTGCAGGTCTTTTCTCAGCACCAGTCTCCCTGTGTCAGGAAAACAGTTCACATGTATTTCATACAAATGATAATGTGAAAAAGCTGGACCCTCTCTGCTATTCAGGTATGCTGATGTAGAGTGTGTTCGTTAGGGTCATATGAGTCTCTTAGGATAATGTCAGTGGGATCCTCAAACGTACTTACTACCGGCAGGAGAGGCTATTCCTCTGCCGTCTGTATCGCTGGAGGGATTTCAGTCCCTGCTCGGTTCGTTCCTGCTGTTCGGGATGCTGATCTCCGTTGTCTCTGCCGGATCGGTCTCAGGCCTCTCTGCTGTACTCCTCAGGGTTGCCGAATGTCCGGGAGACTCCAATCTTCTATATCCAGGGTCGGGAGTTGTAGCGCTGTGAGAAAGTCCGGGAGTTCCGAATGATATCTTAGCGTAATCGTTCATGAATTCGTGCGGACATTAAGGCTAAAGGGATGCCCCCAATAGTACTGGAGATTCCTGCTTTGAAGTTCCAAAGTCAGAGGTTTCAACGCCCTCCGCGTCTGGAGAGTAAGATCCGACAGATCTTGGTACAGGGAGATTGTGTGGCCTTCGTAGGTTATCGGGCCTGATCTTCTCGCCATCCGCATTATGAGCTCTTTCGTGGTGTAGTCCGCCACACAGCAGATCACATCTCGTGGAGGAGCTGTAGGGGGGCCCGGGGGTCTCAGCGCCCTGTGTGCTCGGTCTATAATAATTTGTTCGTTCTCGGGTCGCCCAAGAATTTTGTTAAATAGCCCAGTGACCAACAGTGGTGTGTCTTCTGTGGACTGTGAGGGGGCTTCAGGTAGGCCTCGGATTCGGATATTATGTCTCCGGCCTCTATTGTGCAAATCCTCTAGTCTTCTGCGGTCGTCCGCCAAATACAGTGTGTGTTGGGAGACAATAGCGGCGACGTTAGCAACCTTTCTTGATTGTGCTATAGCTTCCTCCTCTTGTACCTTGACTCCGTGGTCTATTTGTGTCAGGTCTGACTTGAGGCCTAGCATTGCGTCTGCAACAGTCTGTCTTAGCTCCGTCAGTAAGTTGCTAAAATCGACCTTCCATGGAGCTGATGAGAATATTTGATCAAGCTCACCGCGATAAGTGTGTCTTGCCTGTTCTATTGCAGGCGATTCAGGTCGCTGGGGCTCCGAGTCCAAAGAGCTGGATGGTGAGGGCGTCATTTCTGTTTCCAGAGGCTGGGAGAATAAATCTGCCGGAGTGCGAAAATACTCTCGCAGGGTAGGGGATGCCGACGGCAACTTGTCCCCAGGTGGTTTAGGGTCAGGAATCGAGCGTTTGTTCCTGACCATTTCGATGGTTGGTATGCTCGTGGTCGCTTATTCTGCTGGGTTATGGCGGAGCTCCGTCTTCAAGCAGCCATTCACCACGACGGCAAGCCACACCCCCAGACAAATCTTTTTTAGGTGTTCACATTAGTAACATTTGTGAAACACAGACCAAATAAAAAGATGCTGGAGGGGGACTTGCTGCCATCTGTCAACCATTGTGGAGGCAATGTGATGGTCTGGTGGTGTTTTTGTTTTGGTAAAGTGGTTGATGGGCATAGGTTAAAAGGGATCTTGAAGAGGCTATCACTCCATTTTGTAACGCTATGGCATAGCCTGTGGATAGCACTTGATGCGGCCAATTTCCACCTACAAAAGAGCAATGCGCCAAAGAACAATTTCAAAATTTGCAATTTAGGGAACAAGTAATTCGTTGGTATTCTGGCTATAGTGGAGTGGCTAGCACAGGCACTGGATCTCAACCGTTTTAAGCTGTTGTTGAAGCAGCTGGACCGTATGGTACGTAAGATGTGTCCATCAAGCAAATCCAACTTAGCAAGTCTGGCCTCATTTAATTATTTTTTTTTTGTGGGCCAGGGACTCCATAGATTATAGTGGGGGTTTATTATAATGGCCAGGTCCTAGCTTCATGTTTTTGGCTAGGTCCTGGCTTCATGTTTTTGGCCAACCCCAGCCACTTATTTTAGGGATGATGGAGCCCCATCTGGTCTCCTAGCATTAAATTAACGTGTTTTGGGAATAACAGCGTTCTTTAGAAAATTGAATTATTCCTTTACAGCACAACTAGTGCGTTACCGCATGTTAGTTCTGAGCAGTCAGTTCACACATTTTTTTGTAACAGCTAAAAAAACCTGTAACCTTTCACCAGAGTTAACAGCTGGCATTAAAGTTACCCAGGGCCGGCGCTACCTATAGGCAAACCAGGTGTTCGTCTAGGGTGCCAGCTTTGTGAGGGAGTCTGCTGCCATATGCCCGGGATATATGTATCCCGGCGTAAGGCAGCCACACTTTAAAATAAAGAAAGAAAGAAATGCGCATGTAGCGCTGGCTATTCCAGAGGGGGTGGGGGTGGACTGGTGTCGAGGTGGAGGTGCCAGTCCGCCACCATGCAGGGGAGCAGGCCTTTAGTGTATTTTCCACAAAGCAAACAAGGCACTCGCCTAGGGGGCGGCACTTTGCCAGAGGGCGTTAAAGCACACTTATGGTGCTTCAAATATTTTCACTCACTCCCACTCACTCACAAGCTTTAGCTCCTTCCAATTAATCAGGGTGGTGGGGGCATGTAATGGACGTGGTGGTGGTATGTAATGAGGGTGATGGTGGCATGTAATGGTGGTGATGGGGCATTTAATGTGTATGCAATGTGGGTGATGGGGGCATGTAATGGGGTGATTGGGCATTTAATGTGCTTGTAATGTGGGTGATGGGGCATGTCGTAGGTGTGTAACGTAGGAGGGGCTCAAATTTTGTCTGCCTAGGGCAACACAAGACCAAGATATACCATTGGAGCAGGCAGCATTAGCTCTCTCTGTGCTGCTCGCGCTCCCTGTGCATAATGATGATTCAGAGTATCGTAAATATGATGGTCTGTGTGGTCACTATGCACAGAAATGTGCGCAGCAGCAACAGAGCTGATGCTGCCTGTTGCCCTGCATAAAGGTAAAACACAGACAGTGGGAGGTAAAGATGCTCAACATGGGGAGGCAAAGAGATGCTAGACATGGGGAGGAAGGGAGAGAAAGAGATGCTAGACATTGGGGGGGGGGGGGGGAGACACCAGCCATGGGAGAGTAGGAAAGAGACACTAGACATGGGAGGGACGAAGGGAAAGAGACACCAGACATGGGAGGGAGGAAAAGGGCTCCAGACAGGAGTGAGAGAGACAGACATGGGGGGAGGGAGAGAGAAAGACATGGGGGAGGGAGTGAAAGAGACAACAGACATGGGGAAGAGACGAGAGAAAGCAGACTTGAGGGGGAGAGAGACAGGAGACTTGGGGGGAGAGGTGAGAGAGATATATAGATGGGGAGAGGAGAGAAATATACATGGGAAGAGAGAGGAGAGAGACAGACTGACATGGGAGAGGAAAATACAAACATGGGGTGTGTGACAAAATAGGGGAAGACGCATGGGGTAGAAGAGAAAGACAAAATAGGGGAAGGTACATGGGGAGAGAAGAAAGACAAAAGAGGAGAAGGTACATGGGGAAGAGAAAAAGACAAAAGGGAGAAACATATGAATGGCATGGGGGAGTGGGAGACAGACAGGGATGGCATGGGGGTGAGAGACAGATAGGGATGGTGTGGAGGGAGTACGAGACAGAGAGGGATGGCATGGAGAGTGTGGTCCCAACAATAGGATCACCTTGCATGTGTGAATGTGTGGCTGCATGTGACATTGCATGTGTTCATGTGTATGTGTGTGTGTGTGGCTGCATCTGACGTTGCATGTGTTTGTACATGAGCTTGCATATGTATGTTACAAGTGTTACAGTATGTGTAAATGCCTGAGGGCAGGATGGGTAAAAAGTCTTGCAACGGCCCAGAATTTACCCCATTGTATTTTTTTCAATATGTATATGTTTTATGTGAAAATATGACCAATTTGTTGTATAAATAAATAATTCTAGCCCACACTATCTGTAATATAACACAAAGCTCTTTTAGCCATTTTTCTAACTCAATTCCCTTACTAGAGTGTTTGTTTGGGGTCACATCTAGGGTAATTTGGAGCAGCATTTTTTTTTTTTTAACTAGAGGTTTGTTTTCTCTTGAAGAGCCCGCAGGTCTATTCTGCTAATACTATATATAAAACATGTTTATGATCTATGTTCGCATTGTGTCATTTATGTGCCAGGGACCCTTTAACGACAAATTATTAGGATATTTCGATCAGACTTATTTATAGAATACATTCCATAAATATTTGTGCATATACTCTATTATACAGAATATAAAATGCACCTGCTTCTTATTTTGCCAATTACAGAGCAGAATTTAACCACGGACCCCTGCTCTCTATGCTGCTTGCACTTCACAGGTCAGTTCTACATTGCACCATCAGGAGAGAGAATCTCTATAAAATTCTCATTTATTCTTACTGAATAATTGATCGTTAAAAATAAAATTACGGACTTTTTTTTTTCCTTGTGGGAAATAAAGATTTCTGAAAATGAAAATATAACCCTGTTACTATCTAACAATAAAAGTCCTAGGTATTAACCCTTTATCAGCCAAATCACCTTGGCTGGAATATCATTATCCTCTAAAAATAATCTTAATAACGGTAGTATATTTGTTCTGCTTTTCCCCTACTCTGGAAGAGAAAATGCTAATGACCAGGCCATACAGCCACGCAACTCATTTCAAAAATGCTATTTGCAATTTAAATGAAATTAGAAACAAATTGCCAGGCCAGCCTGATTGCAATTTCCCCCAAAGAGCTCCCATATTTAGCATGTACGCCTTTTATTCCGATAAAAGAAAAAATAAGACAGAAGTGAATTATACAAATTAAATCTGAAAAGCATGTATATAACAAACTGCGAGAATAATAATTAACTGCTAATGTAATTTAGTTTGTCCATTAATATTGGTATATTTATAATTGACCTTCTTTTATATTCGGTACAGCCTACCCGGTCTAACTCAAGCTATTTCAGAGCAGTACATTATCAGGAGTAGTGTTACCACCTTTCAAAAACAAAACAAATACTAGCCATGCTATTGCTTTCATAGACTTAACATGAAGCCAATTTTTTACTGGCCTGATGGTAAAATACCAGTTGGGTGGCCACCCCAATCAGAATGGATAATAATAATGCTGATCTCTGGACTGACCATTCTTATGTTCAGAATTTGCCCTGTCCAGCTCTGAACAGTCGACTGTCTCTGGTACCTTTCCAAGAGATCTGTTCCTGTACTCACACTCTCTATGTTATTTTGCATGGGTAAGCCCCTAACACCAACTGTGCATCCATTGCAGGCATCTGCAGGTTCAAGAAATTACTGACCAATCATTAGAGTTGCCACACAGTAGGTCAGAGCAGTAACGAGGGTGAAGAGCCTCGGGCGCACACAACTGAGGAGGCGCAGTGATGATAGCATGCAACCCTAAAACACAGCATCTTCCTCTTCTGAGTAGAATATCTGACTGAGCCTCAATGGAATTGTAGTCATCAGGTTAAGATGTGAACATCAGGTCCCATGATGCACAGTCAGTCAAAAGTCTCCTGAAATATGTTTTAATAAAAAAGCTAAAATAAGTCCTTTCCCACGTGCATAGGTCCTTGAGGTCACTCAATGGTTTGGAGCTCAATTCTTTATCTTGCTAACTATTAGACATGTGCAAAACTAAAATTTTTGTTTCGTTTTCGTCCATTCGGACGAAAATTTTATTTATTTTGGTTCGGTTTATAGACTTTCGTCATTTGCAATGCATGTAATAGTACTATTGGCTTTCAACTACACAGAGACAGAGTCTCCATTCATAAAATTTATGAATGGAGACTGTCTCTGTGTAGAGAAAGCCAATAGTACTATTACATGCATTCTAAATGACGAAAGTCTATAAACCGAACGTTGGGTTTATAGGCTGTCGGCTTATGTAATACATGTAATCCTATTGCTATTCTATAAACCGAACGTTCGGTTTATAGAATAGCAATAGGATTATATGTATTCCATAAGCTAAAAGCCTATAAACCGAACGTTCGGTTTATAGACTTTCGTCATTTAGAATGCATGTAATAGTACTATTGGCTTTCTCTACACAGAGACAGAGTCTCCATTCATAAATTTTATGAATGGAGACTCTGTCTCTGTGTAGTTGAAAGCCAATAGTACTATTACATGCATTGCAAATGACGAAAGTCTATAAACCGAACGTTCGGTTTATAGGCTTTCGGTTTATGGAATACATGTAATCCTATTGCTATTCTATAAGCCGAAAGTCTATAAACCGAAGGTCGTTCGGTTTATAGACTTTCGGCTTATAGAACAGCAATAGCATTACATGTATTCTATAAGCCGAAAGTCTATAAACCGAACGTTCGGTTTGTAGACTTTCGGCTTATGAAGTACATGGAATACTATTGGCTTTGTAAACCGAACTAGAGTCCCCATTCATACGAATAGGTCAATTGACCTATTCGTATGAATGGGGACTCTATTTCGGTTTATAGAAAGCCAATAGCATTACATGCATTCCATAAACCGAAAGTCGTTCATGTCGGTTTATGGAATGTAATGTAATACTATTGGTATTCTATAAACCGACTCTATTTCGGTTTAGAATGCCAATAGCCCGAATGGACGAATGAACGAATGATTTTCGTTTATGAACCATTCGTTCA
The DNA here is from genome assembly GCA_036172795.1 of Pelodytes ibericus. Classification (NCBI taxonomy): domain Eukaryota; kingdom Metazoa; phylum Chordata; class Amphibia; order Anura; family Pelodytidae; genus Pelodytes; species Pelodytes ibericus. The sequence goes on from CM069862.1 coordinate 161,995,272, forward strand.
TTCGGCTTTTGTTAGTTAACATTTTGGTTATTAGTTTTTCGGACGAATGGACGAAAATGATATTTTCGGACGAAAATGCATTCGTCCAAAAACGAATGCACATGTCTACTAACTATATACTAGTATGTTGCACCACAATTAATATCTGGTTAACTGCATTCTGAAGGTGGCTTCACCATTTATGTTTAAATAATTATATACTTTTGGGAGACACTATGTCACCTTGGGTAACTATATACTTATAGACAACTTTAAACTTATAGAAGCTACTATATATATAGCTCACATGGGAGCTATACATTATCACCTTGATTGTCTGTACAGCTATTAACTGGCATCTTTTTTATTTTCTGCAAAATAAAAGCTACGAGATTATATAATTTTCTGCAGCTAGAGCTAGCTATTTGAGCAACAGGTCAGCAACAAAATCACCTTCTGGCTAATTTTAAGACTATGAAGGCAACTGAATGGATGGTATATTTTTGAAGGAAAGGTAACAACCCTCAAAAACCCTCCATCCATATTGTTTGGCATGCTATAAATGTCTTTAGATTATGCACACATAAAGCGCTCCGATTCATAATAATGCATGTCACGTACACAAAGTATAGTTTTAATAAAAAAATGTATTCTTTAACCCATGGGGTGTTGGTTGTAATGTAACATAGTGATATAACAGCATGGTAGGCTTTTAAACTCAATACTCCATCGCACACAGTGGTGAGATAACGATCCACTATAAAATAGATCAAGACTTGTATTCCAACCTGAAATGCTATTCGGATTCAGAAAGCAAAATAAGCACAGTCAATAGAGAACTGTAAATTGAAATGAGTTATTTCATATAAATGTGTTAGCATCCAGCTATACTTTCCTAGCAGGAAAAGAAACACACATGGAAAACCCAATATGATTCCCACTGATATAATTTAATGAGTTTATCCCCTGGGATGAAAGAATGAACAACATTTTCTTAATGTAAGCCATTGACACCGGAATGATTATGACTGAACATTTGAAAGGATGATTCATAGTGGTTTTTCTATGTTCAGATAATGTTGTATTTAGACTATCTGTTCTATACTTGACATATTGCTTTTTTTGATAGATTAGTTATTTTTATCTGCAGAATATTCAGGAGACAGGGAGGAACTGTACTTTTTTTATGGACTAGACGAAATGTGATTTCTTAATTTAGTATTTTCCTTCCCCTCCCATCTCTTTGCTTTTCTATTCGGTAAACAGTGTTTTTTTTTTTGTGTGCAATTTCTATGTCACAGTTCAGGTTAGTGATTAGACTCCTTTGTATTTGACATTCACTAGTGACTAGTCATGCTCTCAGGCAACCTTGACAATTTTTTGGTTTCATTTTGAACAAAGTAGTTTGAACAAAGTAGTGGCTTCTGTCAGACCAATAACCTTGCACTCTTTCTCTAGAAGATGCTTTCTGTGGTCTCATTTCTGATGATGTGTCCCAAGGTAACAGTATGATTCTCCACACATGGCCGCAGTTAAAATAAATATTAATTTACACAAATAGTTCTATTGCTTTACCCAGGGTTAAGGCAATGGCAGACCCTATTTTAAAGAGGGCCTTCCTCTTCTCTCAATCCAATCCATCTTTAAAAACAAACAGTGATAAAGAGTAACAAGTTATCACCTCCTCCATTTTTCTTCTATGCTCCAAGGTCCCCTCTTCCACACTGACAAGTGTCGGGTTTCATTAAAAAAAAGTGCAATTTTTATACCCTTCTCGACACTTGTCAGTGTGGGATTTTTTATACATGACCCCTCCATGGTATTCTAGTGGTTTGAATGAAGGATTCTATTTCGTATATTTTCTGTGACTGGGCTAAAATTCCTTATTCGCTTCTGTTATAAAAGTCATCTTTAAGTAATTTATCTTTTTAAGAATATAAAAATTTATTTTGAAAAAATATATACTTTGGAAATCTCTGCTGTGCAAAATCAGTAAGAGAATGTAATGCACCCTTCACCTCTATGACAACGATGTAGAATGCTAAATGTTTTTTTGAAAATTCTCTCTTAATTTTTAAAAAAAATAAAAATAAAATAAAGTTTGAAAATCACTGGTGTGCTAACTTGCTACAGATATATAAGTTGTCTCATATCGCATAATTATATGATTTTTTTTTTTTTTAGAAATCTCTGCTGTGTAGGACAACTTTATAGAATGCTAAAGTTTTACTTGCCTGTTGCATGTCCATAAAATGAACTTAAAAAAATAATTTCTGAAAATCACTAGTTTGCAAACTTTCTAGAAAGATAGGTGTCTCATATTTTCAAGTTAATTATATTATTTACTATATTCATTTACCATTAAGATTTTTTTTGTGATTTTTCATATATTCATGGGTTTTTGACAAAACAACATTTTCCATGTATTAATGCAAGGTGCTATAATGAATTACAGTATGTTTTTGTATTAGAATATATACCTGTGTATTTTTATAAATTTATCTCCTAGCATGATATCACCATGCATATGAAATACATTAAAAATAAAATAATAATTTCAGAATATACCAATTTTTAAAATATATGTTTAATATTCTGCACTAGTATATGTTTTTCTTATTGTTTGTATTAGTAATACACTTTCCAATTATATTATTCTGCCCCATTTTTATCAAATATCACATAACAAAAAGCACCATATTTATAAGACTTTTCATTATGTATAAACAATTTCCGCCAGCTTTACACAGGTGCTTAATACCCTCACCATAATGCTAGTGTTGGGGGTTGATCTAGGAGGCAAATCTTGTTGATAGCGCTTTCAGTGTGTTGCTATGCGGAGCTTCTGATTGGGCACTGTGCATGATTTGTAGAAATTTGCTCTAAATTACCCCCCCCAATCTTTCACAAACTTGGTCTCACCTCCCTCTCTCTTCTAGCTTCACAGACCTGACTTTTCTACCACTCACTTCAAGTAACCAAGGCTGTTTGGTTACACTTTTGCTAACTCTTACAACAGCATCCTCACCTCAGCCCTTGACAACATTGCCCCTGTTGTTGCCAAACGTGCCCGCAGACCCAACCAACAACTCAAATACGGTACCTCCAAAAATATACTCGCACGGCTGAGTGGCGCTTTAGAAAATCCCGCAGCAGAGAGGATTTCCTTCATTATAAGTTCATGCTGTGTTCCTACAACTCTGCTCTCGCTCAGTCCAAGCAACACTACTTCTCTACCTTAATATCCACCCTCTCATTGAATCCCAGACGTCTCTTCTCAACATTTAATGCTATCCTCTGCCCTCCTGCTCCTCCGCCCTGCTCCACTCTTATGGCACAAGACCTTGCCACACACTTCAAAAAGAAGGTTGACGCTATCAGGTGTAACTTCACCTCCCGTGACTTTCCCCAACTACCTCCTGCCTCGCCCAAACCCACTTTGAATATCTTCTCCCCTGTTGCTGGGAAAGAGGTAGATGATCTGCTCTCCTGCTTGAGATCTACTACTTGTGCGCTTGATCCCATCCCGTCTCACCTTGTATCCTCTCTTTCCCTTCTACTCTGCCCAACTCTAACCCATCTCATCAACCTCTCTCTGTCGTCTGTAATAGTACCGTCAACTTTCAAACAAACCCAAATCGTACCTGTATTGAAAAAAATCTTCCCTCACCCCTACTCTTCCATCTAACTACCGTCCTATATCCCTTCTGCCCTTCGTGTCCAAGTTGCTGAAGAGAACGGTGCACTTTCTGACTGCAAATGACCTGCTTGACCCTTTTCAATCTGGTTTCAGACCTTTACACTCTACTGAAACAGCCCTCACTAGAGTATCAAATGACATCCTTTCTGCCAAATCTAAAGGGCACTTCTCAGTGATGATCCTCTTAGATCTCTCTGCTGCCTTTGACACCGTTGACCACCGTCTCCTTCTCAACAGATTATCCTCGTTTGGCATAGGTGGTACGGCACTCTCTTGGATTGATTTGTACTTATCTGAGCGCTCATATTCAGTGTCACTTGCTGGAGTGACATTGTCACCTGTTGCACTCTCTGTTGGTGTTCCGCAAGGATCGGTCCTTGGCCTGCTGTTGTTTTCCCTGTACACCACCTCTTTGGGAGAACTCATCCGCTCCTTTGGTTTCCAATACCACCTGTATGCAGATGACACTCAGATTTCCTCTCTAGTGTCACGGGAAGTTGAGTGTCTGTCAGCCATCTCTGCTTGGATGTCTGATCGCTACCTGAAAATTAACCTTTCCAAAACAGAACTGATTATCTTCCCTCTCTCAAACTCTATCCCTACAACTGGGTTCACGGTCACCGTTGAAAATGCTACAATTGTACCGGCTGACTGTGTTCAATGTCTTGGGGTCACTTATCACTCTGCTCTCTCCTTCATTCCCCACATTCAGTCTTTAGCCAAATCCTGTCGACTGCACTTAAGGAACATCGCACGCATTCGCCCGTTCCTCAGGGACGACACCGCCAAAATTCTAGTGCACTAGCTTGTGATCTCTCGCCTTGACTACTGTAATGGCCTCCTGACTGGACTACCTCTGGCTCGTTTGTCTCCCCTGCAGTCTATCAAAAACGCAGCTGCCAGACTCATCTTTCTTGCACGTCGGTCTGATTCGGCGCCTCCTCTCTGCAACCCCCTCCACTGGCTCCCTGTCTGCTCAAGGATAAAATTTTAAATTCTGTCTTTAACCTACAAAGCCCTCCACTCCTCCACCCCTCCATACCTTGCCTCCCTTGTTAACCGGTACTTCCCTGCATGACCTTTGCGCTCCTCAATGGGACTTAAACTCTCTTCCAACCTCATCACCACTTCTCACTCGCGACTCCAAGATTTCGCCCAAGCTGCCCCCTCTCTCTAGAACTCCCTTCCGCAGAGTATCCAGCTCTCTCCCTCATTTTCAAATTGTAAAAAGTTCCTCAAAACCCACCTCTTTAAAGAAGCTTACTACCCAACCCACTAGAACACCTGTCACTTCACCTCTAGCAGTTCCCACCTAGCTGAAACACACACTATTCATCTTTGGCCTATCTCACCTAGTCCCACCCATTCACACTACTGTTATTACAATTTCAATCCCTCTGACCTCATAAACCCCTTGTGTGTCTTATGGACCCCATTCCCTCTAGATTGTAAGGTTCTCTACCTCATGTACCAGTCTGTTTCTAGTTTGTCTAACTTAGTATGTAATTCGGAATAGTAATATCCCACAAGGGAAATCCAGGCTCCACCGAGGCAGGAACAAATAGTTGTCCAGTATCAGAAGGGTGTTGGCTGAGTAACTATCCAGGTGCCGTCCTCATACGCTAACCAAGCTTTTGCAGCAAACAAAACCAAGAAAAAGGAGGAAACTCGCACTCTGGATATTCCGTAGAATCTGAAGGTGTTTTAATGGCAAAAGTGAAACATATACAGCAACAAAAACGTGTGGAAAAAGGGAACACTTGACGCGTTTCGCGTGATAACACGCTAAATCATAAGTAACTTAGTATGTAGTTCCCTCTATGCTCGATACCTAGCGCTACGTAAATTGTTGACGCTATATAAATAAATGGTAATGTAATGTAAGGGTCACTAGTAACTACCCACACAGCTGAATGGATATTAGCATGCAGGATTAAAAACAGCATTTTTAGCCTTTGTTTGAAGATGGAGGATACACTTCAAGACTGCAGAAAATAATACTGAAACACGTTGCGTGATTGGGAGTTTTCTGTTTATATTTCGGCTGAGACATGTTTTTCTTGTACTATTTTGAGTAAGTCTATAAATGATCTTTACATATATATATCATTTTTTTCATTGGCGCTATTTAAAAGTTAGTTTTGTGCCTTGATGTAGTCTATATATTAATGTTATTTAAAATGCATGGTTGTCACTGCTAATGCTATGATGTACAATGATCAGCCATAACATTATGACCACTGACATGTGGCAAGCCAGAAGTGGCAGTGTGATGCTTTAGGCAATGTTTTGCTGGGAAACCTTGGGTCCTGCCATTTATGTCGATGCTAATTTGACATGTAAACCCTACCTAAGCCTTGTGGCAGAACATGTTCATCCTTTCATGCAAAAATTATACTCCGTGATTCCATTTTTAAGCAGGATAATGTGTCCTGCCACAAAACAAAAATGGTTCAGAAATGGTTTTGAGGAACACAACAATGCGTTTGAAGTTTTGGTGTTTTTCACTTTTGAAAGCATTTGGTGTGTATTATTGTTGCCCTAACTTGGAAACTCTCAGCCTGGTAAACATTTGATGTTTAGCCTATGTTCCATAATTTCCTAATGAAAGTAGTATAATATCAGCTATAGTTCTCTACACACATCCATGCACATTATCCATGTGTGGCTGTCATTATGACATGTGCAACATTCTGTATGAGTGTAGATCCCCATGTATCCTTGACACATCTAATACATGTGTTACATAAATTACAAGTGTGAATTCATTGTGATATAACATGCTACCTATGATGTAATAGTATTTTAAAAGCACTTATCTTTTCTTCCCCACCTCCTCGGACCTGTTATTCCCACCAACTGCCTTAAGAGCATCCACAATCTGTTGCCATTTTTTCTAGTTAATTTTTCCTCCTCTGGCTTGTTCTTTTTGCTTCTGCCCCTATCACACGGATGTAATGTTGGCCCAGCTTGTGTACCACTAATGCTTTGTCCTCTTCCGCTGAGAAAGTTGCTGGTACTGTGCTTGTTCATCTCTTCAGCAGTCTTGCTGCGCCATCTTGTAGCAGTTCGCAATCGTTGTTCAACAAGTTGCAACTCTTGTTTCCTGAGCAGTTTTGTTGCTCCATCTTGAAGCAGTTTGCAATCATTGTTCAAAGTCGCCATTCTGCTCAAAACTTAATTAAGTAATAAATCGGGAAAGGAACAATGAAGAGAGCTGAAAATAGTTGCGTTCACCTAGAAATAACACCCTTAGATCATCTGAAACCTATAACATAAGGTCTTCGAAATAGAAATCTCATTTGCTTTCATTGTTCTACATCACCAGTGATGTCATAATCTGCTGTTGCCCATCCTCAATGTCCATAAGGTTTATCTCAAGACTTAATTAACCATAACTCGGTAAAGGAACAACATAGAGAGCTGAAAATAGTAGTGATGACCTAGAAATTTCAACAGAGGTAGGTGGCCAAATTTCATGATTCTACTCTGTTTTGGGCCCTCTTCTTTTTAATTTGTTTAATCTCTCACGTTGTGCTAAGAGCCATGTCTCAGTGTTTGCTTATGACACTAAATTAGGTAAGGTAATAAAGACTAATCTTGATGTTTTTTCTTTACAGGAAGATTTGGACAGAGTGGGCAATTAAGTGGCAAATGAGGTTCAATATAGACCAATGTAAAGTTATGCATTATGGGAAAGATAATAGCAAAGCAACATATACTTTAAATGGTATTTCCCTGGTAAAAACTACTAATAAAAATGATTTAGGAATAATTGTAGATAACAGACTTGGCACCAGTGCCCAATGCCAGTCACCAGCTGCAAGGGCCAATACGATTTTGGCATATATATAAATAAGGTATAGATTCACGGGAGGTGGATATCATCTTGCCTCTTTACAAAACAATGGTAAGACCTCACCTTCAATATGCAGTACAATTCTGGGCACCAGTCCTTAAAAAGGATATTAAGGAACTAGAAAAAGTGCAAAAGAAAGCCACAAAATTAATAAGGGGATTGGAGGATCTTAGTTATGAAGAGAGACTTAAAAAATTGCATTTATATACGTTAGGCGTCTCAGAGGGGATATGATTACATTATATAAATATGTGCAGGGCCAATATAAAGAGCTCTCCAGTGACCCTTTCATTAACAGAAATGTACAAAGAACAAAAGGTCACCCCCCGAGACTGGAAGAGCAAAGATTTCATAGACAGTAAAGGAAGGGATTATTTACAGTAAAGACAATAAAATTATGGAACTCACTGTCAAGAGAGGTATTGCTATCAACCACAATAGATGCATTTAAAAATGGTCTGGATGTTTTTTTTTTTTTTAGAAAAGCAGAACATACAGGGCTATTAATAATAGAATAAGCATTAATAATAGAGCTTATTGATCCAAGGAGAAATCTTATTGCCCTTTGCAGTCCAGAAGGAATTTTTTCCCCTAGGAGGCAAAATTCGAAATAGCTTCCTTAGGGGTTTTTGCCTTCTTTTGGATCAAAAGCTGTAATGGTAGGTAGAAGGGTTGAACTTGATGTGTCTTTTTTTAACCTAAATTACTAAGTTACTATGTTACTAGTGCTTCAGACAAACAAATATAAGCACAGATATTTTCTGTTTCATTTATAAGATATATCTCGACATGTATTTTTTATAATTTATATTGTTAACCTATTTGGTTTTTATTATAAGTGAGAGTATACTTTTTTTATTTTATACATGTATATAGCAGTGTGTGATATTTTCTTTGCATTGATTTTGATCTTTATCTAATTTTTCACTTTTTTACTTAGTTGTTCTAATGGGGGGGGGGGGGGGGGGAATAATCATGTCTCTGAGGCCCCCTATGATACCAACTTTGAACGTTGGATGTAAATTGAATGAATTATATTTGCAAGATGCATAAAAAATATACACACAGGCGTTATTATACAGTGGATCATTTGAGTACATATCTCACCTATGTTATTTACCAAGTTTCACCTTATTGTATAAGACTATATATTGTGTTTTCATTGATCTTTTAGAAGGCTGTGTCAAGGGCTGCTTTAAGACCCTAGTTTTTAACTTTTTAATATTATATGCAACTTTTTTCATATCACATTCAAAGCATTTCTTGTTTTTATTCCCTTTTTCTGCACCCACATTGCACCTACAGGACTTAACACAGCACCATCCAGTACCCACAACACTTGCCATGCCCCTATATTGCACCCACAGCACTTGGCTTGCACTCATATTGCACCCACACAATTTGGCATGCCACAGTGTCAATTTGCCCCACAGAACATACCACAGTGTCACTTTGTCCTACAGAACTGCCCCTGCAGAACAAGCCACAGTGTCACTTTCCCCAATAGTACATGCTATTTTGCCCCCACACAACATGCCACAGCATCACTTTGCCAATTAAAATAAGCCACTGTCAGGTACCAATTAATGTGCCACAGTCAGTTTGCCTATTAAGTTATGCCACTGTGGGAGACTTCCGGGGGCGGAGCCTAATGGACTGGCCGCATTGAAGCAGAGCTCCAAGCAGGCCGAGGGGATTTTGGGCTGATTTAGCCCGATTTGAGCCTCCACGAGAACACCCTCTGCAGGGATACGTAGCGGGACCAAAGACGAACGTACTTTCAGGTTCCCAGCCCTCCTGTCCACATCACCCGGAGTCCCGCCAAAATTGACCCATACCTGGTGGTCGCGCCGGCCATCTTCTCACCCAGCACTGTACGTTGCAGTCAGCAGTCAAAAGTCATCAAACAAGATAAGTGGTGAACCTCCTCTTTTATCCTATTACCACTGACTGTGTACAAAACACAACACATTGTGTCTGATGGTGCATAATCACCAGGAAAGCCATAACGCGGCTGTTTGTCTGTTCCCTGTCAGCGGCCATCTTGGTGCATCTGAGCTAATACAAACACCTACATCAGGAACCCACAGAATTAGGCCCTGGCTGGGTCAGGGTAACCCTGAATCGGCCCCACAGCAGCCCACAGTGAGGAAGGGAGGACTCTAGCTGGAGGCAACAGCCCATTGATTCCCCTGCACGCACCTCCATAATAACAGTGAGCCTGGAACGTTCCCATATCTGTATTCGATTGTATGTTCCTGGTTGATCTGCTCACTTATATATGGTGTATATTTTCTTCTTTTTATTACTGAGACTATTATAATATACCCTAACCGTCAGCTGATTTGACCTCAAGGTACTGACCCCATATCCAAAGTCTATAATTACCACCATTGGGGGGGTCTCCTTCGACATTTTCTAACAAGCAAATCTATCTCACCGTGACCTGATCTCTCCAAAGGAGACATGTGATTTGTATGTCTTTTCTACTTTTCTTTTATTACTGAGACTTGTATACTATGTTCCAGTTGTCTACCTATTTGGCCGGACGGTACTGACTTCATACCCAAAGTCTACAGTTACCACTATTGGGATTTGTATATTATGGTCCAGATATCTACTTATTTGGCCAGAAGGTACTGACTCCATATTTAACTAAGTTTACAGTTCCCACTATTGGGGCCTCTCTTGAGTATCTCCTAAACAACAGGACCATCTCATAGGGATCTGACACCAAAGGGAACATACAAATTTTTATACTCTCTTTTTACTTCCTTTTTTATTATTGAGACTTGTATACCATGTTTCAGCTAACTACCTAAGGGGCCTGAAGTTATTGACCCCACATTCAGCTGCATCTCCAGCTACCAATATTGGGGCATCTCCTCACATTTCCTACAAACCTGGTTCATCTCACTGGGATCTGATCTATCTGAAGGAAAAACATGAATTTATCCACTGAGACATATTGACACAGTGACACAGTGATCTTGAAGATACTACCACTCAACTACAGGAGACGGTGGAGCAGCAAAACATACAACTTCACATTGTCTCAGATAAAGAAGATGATCTTGAGAATAGAAGCCGAAGAAACAACCTAAGAATTGTCGGAATACCAGACTCAATTAAACCAGCAGTACTCCTGCATACAATTCAAAACTGGCTTATCATGGAATTGCATCTCTCTCACACCAAGACTAACTCATTGCTCATTGAAAGGGCTCATCGTATCGGCCCAGAGCATAAAGAATCTGGCACAAAACCACGACAAGTCATTATCAAATTGCTGAATTTTCAGGACAAAACAGACATCCTGACAGCCTATAGCAAAGCCCAAACCATACTGTTTCAAGGAGAAAGAGTCCTGATATTCCAGGATTACTCCATGCTAGTCACCACTAAACGAAGGGAATTCACACCAATATGCAAAATTCTGGTTGAGAAACAAATCAGGTTCAACCTGATGTTCCCGGCTCATCTTCACCTGATGCACAATAAAAGAAGCCAGAGACACCCTCAAGAAGTTAGAAATTGTTTAGAAATCTGCTGGGTGCCAACCCAACCTAACACCTTACTGTATCTGTCTGACTCAGATTAACTAATTTTTCAAAGAAACAGAGAAGGAAATAATTTTTTTTTTTCTTGAAAGTAGTTTTACACTTTCAATAAGGTTCATGATCGTACCGTTTCTGAATTACTTTACGGGTGATCATTATAACATTACCCAATGTATACTGATCACATGATATGTTGCTCATGTTGGGCCCTGTTGGCCATTGTTTGTACAATATCTTATTTTACAGGTTACCCTGAGGGGTCTTGGCGTGCCCCCTGAGATGGTATCACTACCTGAGTGAGGACAACCTTCCAAGCGCTGGGATATGGAAGGTCCTCATAGTGTTCATGTACTCTATGTGAGGTTTCTGCTTCACCTAGACCCTGGATAGAATCCCCAATGTAATCAATACCCCCCCCCCCCCCCCCCAACACCATTCAAACGGATATACAGATCCGAATAATCTCATGGAATGTAGACGGCCTTAACTCTCCAGTTAAAAGGAAAAAGATTTTAAACCAGTTCAAACTTAAGTCCCCTCAGATTGTTCTTCTCCAGGAGACACATTGAAAAAAAACAGACTCTCCAGTCCTTAAAAGCCCCATGGATAGGTTCTTGTGTCGCTGCATCTCACTCTTCCAAAGCTAGAGGTGTAGCAATACTAGTACATAAAACTTTACCACATGTTATTCATAATAAGCTAGAAATGAGGCAGGTCGATACTTAATCCTGGATATATCAATTTATGATACCCATTATTGTTTGGTAAATTTATATGCTCCTAATGAACCAAATAGGCTTTTTATATGATATTTCAAATTCTTGTTGATCATCTCAATGTAAAATTTATTTTAGGTGGAGACTACAAGTCAGTAATCGACCCCTCACTGGACATGACCAGTAACAGGAACGGGGGACAGCAAGGGAAGGTGACTGACCTGCAGACTTTTATGGGTAGATTACACCTGGTGGTTCTGTGGCGACTTCATCATCCAACAGTAAGACAATACACCCACATATCAAGAGCACACAACACGGCCTCAAGAATAGATTATATTTGACTCTCTATCGATCTCTTACCACAGGTACAATCAACTAACTTACTGCCTTATATAATTGTATTTTACATGATAATATATCAATCAATACGTTAACCGAAGCTAGAACGATATTGATTCCGAAGCCAGATAAGGACCCCCTAGACACTAATTCATATAGACCAATTACACTGATGAATGTTGACATCAAGATACTTACAAAATTATGGCAAACCATCTACAAACATTCCTACCACAAATACTACATAGCTCACAATTGGGTTTTTTTAAGGGGAGGCAGGCAGTAATGGGTATTAGAGCAGCAATAGCAGCTGTGATAGCTACTGACGATCTGCCTGCTCCTTCTGAAAACATCCTATTAAGCTTAGATGCCCATAAAGCTTTTGACCAAGTGTTATGGCCACATTTTAATTAGAATTCTTAAATTTAGATACTTTGGGCTGCCTTTCCTTGATTTTATCAGAAACCTATATGACCATCCAACAACACGTATCACTACCAATAACTACGACTCACCAGTAACTATGTATAGAGGAGTCCGTCAGGAATGTCCCGTATCCCCCTTATTATAAAATATAGTGTTAGATCCCTTACTATATTTCTTACACACAGTGCAGGAGTTTACATGGATACGGCTAGGCACGGAAGTGATCAAGGTCACTGCCTTCGCGGATGATCTTATGCTATACAAATCAAATCCAAAGGAAGCACTGGCCCCAATACTTTCAATATTTAGACATTTTGAGGAAATAACAGGATTTCAAATCAACTTCTGCAAATCAATAGCAATGAATCTAGGAGCACAGAGGAAACTGAGAGGATTACCCCAGATTCGGGTACAGTGGGCAGCCAAAACAATTAAATAACTGGGCATTATTATACATTAAAAAAATTAGTACACTATACCTACATAACATTAAAAAGCCTATGCATAAAGTTATTCAGGAATTTAAAAACTGGCATAATTTAAATATTTCGTTATTAGGAAGGGCAGCGCTGCTTAAAATGGTAAGTTGCCCCAGACTATCTTATGCTTACAGGTATTACCCATTATTCTTTGTAACAGACACTACATTTACATTTCCGTAGATTCCTACAGAAGGGGGGAATACCTAGAATTGCGCTTAGAAAATTACAACAACCAAAATCTAATTTTGGCTGTAATATTCCAAACTTGAAAGAATTTAATCTGGTGGCCTTATATAGACACACAATCGACTGGGTGACACCCACTCCAGCATACATGAATATAACATTAGAGCAGCAATTTGTACCTAAAATTACATTGGCCAACTTACTGCCTTTTTAGATTTACCACAAGCAGTTAAAAATAACCCACTATTATTCACAACCATTAAGGCATGGAAACTAATGAGACTTCAGCAGGGTCTAAATTTGAAATATTCACTGTGGATCAGTTGGGTGGGAAATAGGGATTTTCAAAATGGATCCTCAGATCCACAATTCAAAATCTGGAACTCTAGGGGTTTGCATTTTATCCATGACATGATTGACATGGGTACTAGGAAAATACTCACCAGAGAACAATGCCTCCTTAAGTTCCCTAAAATAGAAATCGCTGTCTTCCACTACAGGCCTCCAGTTATGCAACTACTATGCGAATTTGTTTAATTGCTTTTGGGCTTGCACGGTGATTCAAGATTTCTGGGATCAGGTAATTACTTACGTCGATAACACTTTTCGGGTTAAAATCTTTGGTATACAGACAGGGCAACAATCAAGGAACACCAGATTATTATTCTTAATTACCGCTGCGGCTAGGAAGACCATCTTGCATTTTTGGAAAGTACCTGACCCACCACCGATAGCTCTGTTTAAATCAAAAATTCCACATGGAATGGTTGAGTGCGACATTAAATAAGGAAATACATACCAACAAATTCTTTCGGTCTTGGAACACATATATCACACAACTGGATCATACAATCCAAGCTAAGATACGTAATACTTTCATATACACCCCGTGGTATTCGCAACAATTATTGAAGGGCATCAACCCCATTCCAGATATACATTAACAGATGACGGGTGGACAGATGGCGACTAGGGTGACTCAGGACGATAATCTGGGGGAAGACACTCTGGTGGAGAATGAAACAGGAGGGGGGGAAATGGTTTAACGCTGACATGATTATTTGTCTCTTGGTAATGTACTGACCATCCACAGCTCAGTTTTCATTAGGAACGTCAAGGGTTACCTGTCTATATCTATGTTTGTTCAGTTAACCTAAGTTAACTCTGTTTTACAGTTCTTTAATAGGAATGGGACAACCTCGAACGGAAAGGCAAGATTTCTTAATCTCTCTCCCTCTCCATTGCAGGTTTGTTAAAAGCAAGTTCTGGGGGGTTTGTAAACAACCTGCAATTTTATGCCTTTTTTTTTTTTTTTAAAGGGTCCACGTGGTGACTGTCTATTTTACTATGTGAGGGATATTACGAGATTGTTATTATTAGGGTTTACCTGTTCCATTAGTATATTTTCTGAAGCTCAATACCTATTACTACAGGCTGTCTGCACAATTCTATTTTTAGTATGTTCAGTTGATAATGTGTCTTCCATATTGATAGCCACTAAGACACCCATGTCACAGGCCGAGGGCCTCCCCTCTATCTTTAATATGTTTTTATTGTCGCATGTTGCCGTTTACACTGTTTTAAACCTGTATATAACACAAAATGAGTCGTTCCTGTCATGCACACTGTACATCTTTGCTAATTTTACATATTTGAGATTTGGAAATGTGTGTGTCTACATACTGTTTGCATCTCTGTCTATAAATGACTCAATAAAAAATGTTAATCAAAAAAAATATGCCACCGTTTGTCCATTAAATATGTCACAGCTTGCCCATTCATATGCCAGTGTTATTTTGCCATTAATATGCCACAGCCATTTTGCCCATTAGTATGCCAGTATTACTTTTGCCATTAATATGCCAGTGTTATTTTGCCTTTCGGACTTTATAGACTTTCGGCTTATAGAATACGTGTAATACTATTGGCTTTCTAAAAACCGAACTAGAGCCCCATTCATAAGAAATGCATGTAATGCTATTGGCTATTCTATAAACCGAAAGTCTATAAACCGAATGACTTTCGGTTTAAAGACTTTCGGTTTATAGGCGAATCTCGAACTCCATCACGGACATACAGTGAAATGTCCGGGTTCGTGGCACGGACACCCTAATATCCGGTACGAACCCGAATAGTGCGGTCCGGGTTCGCTCAACACTACTCCTGATATGTCTGCTGCTATGGAGGACCCTGGCTTCCTCAGAGGGGATGACAACACAGCAAATGATATGACCTCAGCCATGTAATCAGCCATGGGAATTATGTTCACTATTATTGCACAGACTATATCTTCTGCCATCCTAGCATCACAGAGCTCTGTCCCAAAGCCTGGGGTATCCCCCTATGATAAAGCGGCAGCCCTCATCACTACTAGCCGCAAAGAGTCCAGGAAGACGTATCATTCCTCTGCCTCCAAAACCCCTAAATCAGGCATGGTCCATCCAGCGACAGATCAAGTGGTACTGCCAATTAAGAGAACCAGAGTCAGACAAAACCAACTTGTAAATGGAGAAAGGCAAAATCTATAAAAGGGTCATCAGAGTCACATTCTGATTCAGAGGAGGCATTTGAAATATCAGATAAATCTGAACAGAATTCCTCGGATGAGGATGGTTTTTGTGACCCAACTACGCCTTGCTCTGACCCCCCCCTTTTGACCAGATGGCTACCTCTGTCCTGTAAGACCCACAAAGGGACCCCATGTTTGATCCCAACGATCTCCAAAATCCTCGGTCTTCTGAATGGTTTCCCTCAGAGCATATTAGCAAGTATCTTGCACTCCAGGTCCACAAACCCCTTTCATAAGATCACTCATTGGGTTCAATGCCCTAGACCCATTGTGCCTGATATGGTCTGTACCACCCCTGAGGTTGATCCCAATATAGCACAGTTTCTGTGGAAATCTGGCTGGAAAGCTAAGGAGGGCCTAGATTTTTCTATGAAGAGCTGTCTGGATAAATACCTGAACACTCTTGAACTACTTAATTTGCCCACAATGAAAGGTTGGGTCCAAAGGGCCATTTGCCAACACGGCCATTGCTACTGAATGGCACAAAGCCATTTTATTAAAAATTGAGCCTAAGCTTGTGAATATGGCAGTATCCAAACCTGGCCCACAAGCCAAGGGCCTCCCGTTCGGAGGTAACTTTGTGTCAACCTTCACTGCTGTGGACAAGCATCCCACATCCCATTCACTTTTTGGGTCCAGACCAGGTTCTCCTCTCGCAGGAGATCTCAAATAACCTGTCCATAGTCATGCCACAGGGTTTCTAAGCAACCTTTTTTCTTGTCCCCAAGAAAGGGGGCGGAATACATCCGGTTATAAACATCTTTCCCTTGAATGCTTTTGTCTGCAACCAATACTTCAAGATGGATGGCATACACTGCATCAAAGACCTACTCATTGGAGATTGGATGGTCAAACTGGACCGTTCCCTTAGCAGAGGAGCATCAGGACTACCTCCAGTTCATTTGGAGAGCCCAAAAAGGGTACTTCACAAGCCAAAAGTACATCAGGACCAAGTACCTTCTAGTATCATGTAAATGTATAAATGACACTACACAAGTGAAATACACTGCCTGGCCAAAAAAAAAAAGTCTGGATTTAACTAAGCAAATAGGTCTGGGGTTGCTGCAGTTGGTCAGGTCTAGGTTCAGTAACATTATGTGCCCAAAGAATGAGGTCAGCTGACTACCTGAATATACTGAATGAACCAGGTTATTCCATCAATGGATTTTTTTCTTCCCGGATGGCATGGGCATATTCCAAGATGACAGTGCCAGGATTCATCAGGCTCAAATTGTGAAAGAGTGGTTCAAGGAGCATGAGACATCATTTTCACACATGAATTGGCCACCACAGAGTCCAGATCTTAACCCCATTGAGAATCTTTGAAATGTGCTGGAGAAGGCTTTGCTTTACAAGATCTTGGTGAAAAATTAACACTGGACGGAAATGACATGTTTGAGTCCTCACTTTGGAGCCTACAAACATAATAAGAGAAAACAGAGAGAAGTTAGTATCTATTCAAACACTTTTTATGTCAACTATCAGTTATTACAAAAGAATGATTTTTAAAAGGGGACCAGGTCCAATTCACGATCGATTTAGGCCATTTGGTGACAAACTATTCAGTTTGCATATGCACCATGCCTCATTTATTTGGTAAAACACACAGCATTTATACAGTGATACATCAAGATAAGAACTAGACATGTGCATTCGTTTTTGGACGAATGCATTTTCGGACGAAAATAGCATTTTCGTCCATTCGTCCGAAAAACGAATAACGAAAATGTTAACTGACAAAATCCGAATGAACGAATGGTTAATAAACGAAAATCATTCGTTCATTTGTCCATTCGTGCTATTAGCATTCTAAACCGAAATAGAGTCGGTTTATAGAATACCAATAGCATTACATTACATTCCATAAACCGACATGAATGACTTTCGGTTTATGGAATGCATGTAATGCTATTGGCTTTCTATAAACCGAAATTGAGTTCCCATTCATACGAATAGGTCAATTGACCTATTCGTATGAATGGGGACTCTTTCGGTTTATAGAAAGCCAATAGCATTGCATGTATTCTATAAGCCGAAAGTCTTTAAACCGAACGACGTTCAGTTTATAGAATACACATGTAATGCTATTGCTGTTCTATAAGCCGAAAGACTATAAACCGAACGTCGTTCGGTTTATAGACTTTCGGCTTATAGAACAGCAATAGCATTACATGTGTATTCTATAAACCGAACGTTGTTCGTTTTAAAGACTTTCGGCTTATAGAATACTATTGGCTTTCTATAAACCTAACTAGAGTCCCTCCTCATTCATAAGAATTTCTTATGAATGGGGACTCGACTCTAGTTCGGTTTATAGAAAGCCAATAGTATTCTATAAGCCGAAAGTCTTTAAAACGAACGACGTTCGGTTTATAGAATACATGTAATGCTATTCTATAAGCCGAAAGTCTATAGACTTTCGGTTTATGGAATGTATAATGTAATGCTATTTGCAATGGCATTACTATAAACCGAAATAGAGTCGGCTTATAGAATGCCATTGCCAATAGCATTACATTCCATAAACCGAAATTCGTTCATTATGTCTGTTTATGTAATGTATGTGCATTGGCTATTTTGCTATTGGTATTCCATAAACCGACTATTTTGGTTTATAGAATGTATTGCCAATAGCATGAAATGATTTGAATTTAGTATTAAAAAATACATTGAAAAAAGTGGAGAGGTTTAACCCCTTTGTGACGCATGGTGCTTGCGTCCCAAATGACGTAAACACCAAAACGTCACAATTTGTTCCTGGCCACTGATCACAAGGTGATCGTTAGCCAGGAACAATATGGCAGAGACCCAATCAGGGTCTTAATAGACCCTGTGGGTCCCTGCCCAAAAATTGCAAGCCCTTCGGACGTCACGCACGATTTAGAGAAATGTAGCTGGTGCTCGTTTTGAGCACCAGCTAAATTTCCCCTGTCAGACTGAGGCCACTTAAAGTGGCCTCATCTGACAGGTGGGATCCCGCTGCAAGTGCCTGCAGCATGATCCGAGGCTCCGAGCCGCGATATGAGCTGTTTAACACAGGACGTACTATGCCGTCCTAACGACTTTAAGGGACTTAAAAGAGAACGGGCATAGAACGTCCCAACGTCACAAATGGGTTAACGTTTGCTATGGTCATAATTACAGCACAGGCTTGTAGGAGTTAACTGTAATTACATTAATATATGAAAAGAATATAAGTAATATAGTAAAAATGTACAAAATAAAATTTATTTTGAAAAAACTAAATGAGGTCCATAAACTTGGAAGGAAACGGATCACAGTAAAAAGAAACTGTGATCATCAAGGGAAGTGTTAATACCCCTTTTATAATCGAGGTCGTCTTATAATCTGACCTCAAATTGAGGTCAGACTATAAGACTGGGATCCAGGTCCCCAGCAGAGCTGCAGGGGACCTGGATCCCCCTCTCTAACAGCAGGGGATGTCTGCGCGATGAGCGCAGATCTCCCCTGCTGCCGCCCGGCATGACCGCAGGGACTTCTATGATGAAGCTGGGTACTTCCGGCTTCCTCATAAAAGTCCTGGCGGTCGTTCCGGGCGGCAGCAGGGGAGGTCTGCGCTCATCGCGCAGACATCCTCCGCTGCCCCGCTAGCCACCAGGGAGAATCGGGCAGCTGGGGGATGACGAATCGTGCAGACATCCTCCATGCTGCCCGACACTTCCGTCTATTATGTATAGTGCATCCATCCCCCGGCTGCCCCCACTAGCCACCAGGGAGCAAGAAACAGGTGAGGGGGGGACAGAATAACAAGGGGGGGGGCAGAGTAACGAGGGGGGGGGGAAGAGACAGAAACAAGGGGAGGGGGGCAGAGAGAAACAAGGGGAGGGAAGGGGGGAAGAGACAGACACAAGGGGAGCGAGGGGGGGAAAAAAATGGAGGGTGAGAGAGAGACAACACTAAGGGGGGGAGAGTGACAAATCTGGGGGCAAGGGAAAGAGAGAGGCAGCATTGTCACATAAAAGGAAATAAAAACAAGAAATGAATTTTTTTATATCATAATTTTTTATTAAAAAAGCAATTTACATGTGAATATATACTAGACATGTGCATTCGTCTTCGGACGAATGCATTTTCATCCGAAAATAGCATTTTCCTCCATTCGCCCGAAAAACGAAGAACGAAAATGCTAAGCTAACGAAAGCCGAATGAACGAATGGTTAATAAACGAAAATCATTCGTTCATTCGTCCATTCGTAGTACTATTGCATTCTATAAGCCGAAATAGAGTCGGTTTAGAGAATACAATAGCATTTAACTATACGGAGACAGAGTCTCCATTCATAAAATTATGAATGGAGACTTTGTCTCCGTGTAGTAAAATTATGAATGGAGACTTTGTCTCCGTATAGTTAAAAGCCGACAGCCTATAAACCGAACGTTCGGTTTATAGAATAGCAATAGGATTACATGTATTCCATAAGCCGAAAGTCTATAAACTATATATTGGCTTTCTATGAACCGAACGAGAGACCCATTCATAAGAATTTCTTTCTTATGAATGGGGCTCTCGTTCGGTTTATAGAAAGCCAATAGTATTACATTGTATTCTATAAAACAAACGAATTAAAATTAACGAAACGAAAATAATGAACGAATTTCGTCTGAAACGAATGCAGTAATGAACGAAATTCGTTTTAGACGAAATAAATAACATTTTCGTCCGAAACGAAAATTTTAGTTTTGCACATGTCTAATAAGAACAGATCAAACAATGGACATTTGAACAGGGTAACACTATTGAAGGGGTAACCCAGCATTGCAAGGGTTAACTGGAGTAACCTAGCATTGTGAGAGTTAACCGTAAAAGTTAGTTTTGCTTTTGTGCCTGTTTAGTTTTTAGCTTCAGTTTAATTAGAAGACACATACTCATACCATTATCTCATGTATTCATTTACTTATCTGAATGTTCTAACTGTGGAGATGATACTAGGAGTACTTGTGGGAGAGAAGGAGGCAGAGGCCTGGAATCTCAGGTTCTTGCCATCTCCAATTAATCCTACTAATTAGGGAAAGGAGAAGTTACCAGAAGATGATACCAGAATGCTCTTATCTATGTCTTACCCCGTGATTGGAACCACTATGTCTTTTTAATTATCAGTACCTTCCATTTCTTATTCTGGTACTTTCCACTCATTTCTATTTTGTTGTGTAACAGTTATTTAGCATACATACCATTAACACACCCCTATACGCATATATATTCATATGTGCACATACATTATAACCAATGAGATTGAAGTAGCCACCTCCTTAATTTGGGGTATATATATGACTGTTAAATAAATAAAGACTCAGAGTTAAAGGATAAAGAACTTGTGTCTGCTTTCTTTGGCTCTCCACGCGTGTTGTTGAGAACAACTCCCACCACGAGAAGTTAACCATTAAAGATACATTGCCGTGTATGCAGAGACGTTGCTGAGAAGACCCCTCAGCTAGACTCGGTCCCTTTCAACTATACAATAGAAACAGTCACTGAATTTAGTGCCAGACTAGCTGGCAACCAATTAGAACACTGTAATTGCAGCTTCTGAAATGACAGAGGAAAACCACCAAGTGGGACCTTCACCATCAAACTTAGTGAGCGCCTCAAAAGCGGACCTTCAATTCTTTACAACACTTAAATTAATTAAAAAGGACTTCGCCACTGCTGTGTAACAGATAGGGGAGGCTATCAGGGAGTAACTGTTTTAAAAGGGCAGTAAGGAACCTCCCAACACCTGAATCAATTCTGGTTGGTCAGAGGGTTTACGCTCATTAAAAACAAAAGACAAGTCATTATACAAGATTTAACCCCTTAGTGGTTTGCATAGTATGAGAAAACAGTTTAAACACAAAGCAATAATTAAACATTTCTATCCAGGTTAGTGCACACTCCTAATACTTTGATCCTATAAAAAGACAGTACAATAGGGTCAAAAAGAGCCTGGAGGGAATACTTATGCAGTAATTAAGGATACATAAAGACCCTATACAAACAAATGGGTCAAAGAAGAAGTCAAAGGCAAAAAAAAAAGGCAATGACAATTAAAGCTATATAATGAGGTGGAAGAAATCATACATATATACATGTGTGTATTGGTGTAAAAAATGACAATTAAAGCTATATAATGAAGTGGAAGAAATCATACATATAAACATGTGTGTATTGGTGTAAAAAATTACAATTAGTCAATCAGTATAACAGTTAAGCTCCCACTCCTTATTCATGCCTGAGGGGGTCCTAGTACCCATCCTAAAAATCCAATAAGCTTCCCTCCTGGCTCTGCAACGTTCTATGGCCATACAAGAAAAAAGCTTAAGGTCCCCATTATTACAATTTTGGAAATGGCCTCAGGCAGACGAGCTACAACACCCAGACCCAGATCGAAGGGCCTACAGCTCTATTTTACTTACCCACTATTTGCCCTCAGACCCCCCGATCACCCATCAAAACAATGTGGTCCAGGTTGTTGGAAGGAGTGAGGTAGATGGAGATGGACGCTACGTTGTTCCGGTACCTTACAACATTGCACACACTCTTACATGCACACTTTCCTAAAGTGGGTTTTCCAAGGCCCTTGCCCCCCCCCCCCCCCTCTGGGCCCCAATGGGGAATGCAAGCTCTAATCTTATTGAAACCATACTAACAGGTTTATCTGTAAAAGGACATTTGAACTAATACTATTTTATTGTTCACATTAATTGTTTGTGTTGTTGATGTTTTAACAAGCTGGTGGCCTCAAGACTCCCCTGAGGCCCCCCCTTTCCGGTAGACCCAAAGGCTACTATGCCGCTAAATGCCAATGCATGCTATGCCACTAATTGCCACTGCACGCCCACTGCCACCTTATACCCCTGACCATATTATGTTTCACTCATTAGTTTAACCACCAACTGGTCCACACCAATCTAAAGATAACACCACTCCTGCTGCAGCAGCGGGAGCTGCACATAATTTCGCTACCAACAGAATACTCTATGGAGGATCCCCCCTTTCTGCCGAAAACCTCCTCGAGCTGCGTGTTGCTATACAAAAGGGGTCAACTCGCCTGACCTGTAGTCAGCAGGATCACTGTCCCCTCCCCCTGTAAATTCCCCACTAATATGGCACAAAAACCTAATAATAAAACACCCAAACTAATTTTTCTGTCAATGTGAAAGGCCTGAACTAACCCACAAAACGTTCCTGATTATTTGGGGAATTGAGAGCTAAACAGGCAGATGCTGGTTTTGTACAAGAAACACATTTTGTCTAAAATTGCCCAAATTTCGTGATCACCCCTATACGACAGCCTTCTACTATCACTCCCCTTTTAAAAAGACAAAGGGAGTAGCTATATTTTTACAAACACTCCCCCTCAATGTCACTGACAACTGGTCAGAAAGTGACGGAGGCGCACTTTTTCTAAAAGGTAACATAGGCCCAGACAAAATGACACTTGCCAATTTATTTGTACCAAATATTAACCATCATTTATTCCTCTGTTCTTTAATTAGTGAACTGGAAAGGTTTGCAGAAGGTGTGGTGATCATGGCTGGAGACCTGAACCTGGCTGTAAACTTGAAACTGGACTCCTCGGCCAAAGCAGCCACCATCAATACAAACAAACTGGGGAAGGTAAAAAAAAAGCCATACACAACGCACAACTAGCTGACACCTGGAGACTCCAACATCCTACAACTAAAGACATTACTTTCTATTCCCACTCACACAACAGGTATTCCAGATTAGATTATTTCTTCATTTCACACAGACATCTGGAACATCTCCATGAAACCCACATACACAGTATCACCTGGAGTGATCATGCCCCCACCACTTTCACCATAACCCACCTCTCTCTGGCGAGGAAGTTGTACACATGGAAAATCAATGAAACTATACTGAAAGACCAACTACATGTAGATGACCTAACCTCCACATTGACTATTTTCACGAAAACTACACCCATGAGGTCTCCCCTCAGATAACCTGGGAGGCCCATAAGGCCATCATACTGGCGCACTTCATAATGCTGGGAGCCCATTCCTGGGCGGGAGGCCAGGGATAACACAGTCAAAATAATATATCTTATCCACCACGCTACCACATATCACATACCCACCATACTGCTATCCACTGATGCGGAAAAAGCCTTCGACAGGGTGAGCTGGAACTTCATGAAAGCAATCCTACAACACATAGGACAGGGAGATCGTATGTACAATTGTATCTGCTCTCAGGGCCGGCGCTACCGTAAGGCAGCACAGGCGGTTGCCTTAGGGCGCACCAATGAGGGGGCGGGAAAATCGCCCGCTCCCCCAGGCCCGTTAACTTTTTTTTTCAACACACTTTATTGAATGCGCACGGCCTGAGGGGAGCTCACAACGCTTCCCTCTCAGCCACGGACATGAACAGCAGCATGGAGGTAAGTACTGGGGTCTGGGGAAGGGGGGAGGAGGGAGGTATAACGAGCATCTGACTGGCACAATATTACTGGGCTCCGAGTGGCATAATATTACTGGGCATCTGAATGGCATAATATTACCTGGCTCTGACTGGCATAATATTCCTGGGCTCTGAGTGGCATAATATTCCTGGGCATCTGAATGGCATAATATTGCTAGGTATCTGACTGGCACACTATTCCTGGGCTCTGACTGGCATAATATTCCTGGGCATCTGAATGGCACAATATTACTGGGCTCTGAATGGCATAATATTCCTGGGCATCTGAATGGCACAATATTACTGGGCTCTGAATGGCATAATATTCCCATTGAAATACTGGTAAGTTTGTTGATTTAACTTTACTTCATTTTAAATATTGTATTTGTTCCCATTTTGTTTCTTCACTTCAAAATAAGATATATGCAGTGTGCATAGGAATTTGTTCATAGTTTTTGTTTTTACTATAGTCCGGCCCTCCAACGGTCTGAGGGAACTGGCCCCCTGTTTAAAAAGTTTGAGGACCCCTGGGCTAAATACTGGCATATTGAGTGGCAAATTAGTGTGTCTCAGGTTATGTGTGAATTGGTGTAACTGTGTGTGTGTAAGTGGTAAGGGTGTCTGTGTGTGTGACTGCAAGGGTGTCTTTGTGTTTAAGGGTTTCAATGTGTGACACATTTAGAGCATGCGAGTTGAATATTTAGATGTATTTATTTATTACACTATACATTATTTATATATATATATATATATATATATATATATATATATATATATATACACACACACACACACATTATTCATATATCGATCCAAAGTACCAGCACTCTGCCCAATTTAAGTCATAAAAAATGCCAAAACTTGCCTGGGTGCAATCCACATCAATCTACAAAATCCAAAACAGAAAAAGAATGCACTCACAGGGCTTCTAAAGACAGTCATTCAGGTTTTAATGCAGGATGATCGTCAGCATAGTTTTTTCAGCGACGTTTCAGGCTGTTAAGCCTTTTGTCAAGCACTCCAAATGAGAACAAACAAACAAACATATATGCACATCTAATCAAACACTTACCAGCAGCAGCTGGAGAAACACCCTTCCCACACCACGATGTGTCAATCAATTAGCAGGGTGTGGTACGTGGTAAGTAAGTTTGCGTTCCATCTTGCGTGTCACTTATGCCTACCCGTTGCTAAGCGACGCTGTGAAGGCGTCTAGTAATCCAGCGCGTGAGCGTGTATATGGACAGAGGCTAAAGCCACATAATGACACCGGGAGGTAGTGCAAAGGCATGACTATGTGTCTGGGAGGCATACTGTTAAGCCAAGTGCACTAGCTGAGCACCCGGTCAGTGACTGGGGATTCACTGCACCGGAGCTGTGTCTAGATCCAGACACAGCTGTACCTACCGTGTCAGAGACTAGAAGGGGTTGGCTAATGTGCGCAATTCCCCCAATGGGAGAGACTAATACAAAGCAGACTTGGAAGGCTGTTGATAAAATACTTACTATCTCTAATTGGGATGTAGTGGGCATGTTGAAACTACATAACCGGGTACCCTGTAACATGTTAGCATATATAAGTGGTAACATAATATAAAGAAAAAAAGAAAAAAAGAGAAAGAGAGTGATAATATCCAATAGTGTGTAAACTGTGGGAGAATAGAGAAAAGAGCAATGCACGTTCAAAGAGAAAAGAAGGAAAAACAAAAAAGGGAGAAAAAAACAAAAGAAACCTTAAAAAGAACGAAAAACAGAATGAACCAAACAAGGTGAAATATAGATATGTAGATCAAATATACATGATAGCGAAAAACAGAGACAACAACCTAAAAAAAAAAAATAATAATATAATAGCAGAAATAAGCAAAAATAAGCAAAAAGTCCAGAACATTGATTATGAGAGCAATCTGTTGATAAGAGAAATCCCAAACCAAGGGACCAAAAATGAAAAAAATTGAAAACGGGTGAAAACACCTTTTTAAAGTCCAACAGTGTGTCCAGGGGCCACTGGGTGTGGAGCATCTGGGGTGCATCCCCACCATAGTTGTTTGTGACGACTCTCAAAGGATAGTCCAGTTCGCATCTACTAAGCTCTTGACGGGAGGAATGGGTGGAAAAGTAGTTGTTCATTTAAGCCTCTTGGGGCTACTGTGTCCAGTGTGAAAATCCATTTACACTCACGTTGGAGAAGAAGTTTTGCTCTATCACCCCCCCTCGGGAGTGGAGGTATATGATCGATGACAATGAATCGGAGTTGTGATAAAGAGTGTCGTTTTTCAAAAAAATGTTTGGCCACTGGCTTGTCTGTCACCTTGTCTCGATAGGCTGTTCGTATTGATGAACGATGGCCTCTGATCCGATCCCTGACAGTCATAATTGTTTTGCCAACGTATGATAGACCACATGGGCACGTTATCAGGTATATTACGAATTCAGTTGTACAGGTAATACGATGGTTGATTTTATATTGGTGTCCTGTGTGAGGATGTGAGAAATGTGTACCGGATACCATATGGGAACAAGTCACACATCCAAGGCAGCGGTAACAGCCTGTACGTTGGTATTGAGTATTAAGTGAATAGCAATGTGTTGGATCTGACTTGACTAATCTATCTCGTAGATTCGTCCCACGTTTGTAACAAAGCATCGGTGGTGTATCCACTATTCTGGGCAGCGTATTGTCGCCCGTTAAGATATTCCAGTTGTGTGTGATCACTTCTTTTACAGACGGAGAGGAAACATGGAACTTCGTCGGGAAGACTATCCGGGATTGTTTTGCTTCATGTTGATGTATAGGTACATATTTG
This sequence comes from Pelodytes ibericus, assembly GCA_036172795.1. Lineage (NCBI taxonomy): Eukaryota > Metazoa > Chordata > Amphibia > Anura > Pelodytidae > Pelodytes > Pelodytes ibericus. The sequence continues at coordinate 162,022,326 of CM069862.1, forward strand.
AGTGCTTTGGCAAGAGCTCGTTGTACGTCAGGACGTGGGTAACCTCTCTCATGAAATCTTTTGGCCATTTGATCCAATTGTGTTCTCATATTCATGGGATCCGAGTTGTTCCTGATTACTCGTAGGAATTGTGAGTAAGGTAATGATTTTTTTAACGGCGGAGGATGAAAGCTATTAAAGTGTAGTAAGGTATTCCGATCGGTAGCCTTCCTATACAAGGTATAGCCCAATCTGTCTTGATTTGTATAGATCAGTACATCCAAGAACTGTATTCGTTCAGTTGAAAAATCCATAGTGAATCTTATAGGTGACGATATCTGGTTCAGAGTCGTCAGCATCGACTGTAAGTGTTCTGCTGTTGATGTCCATACCAAAAATATGTCATCTACAAACCGATTGTACATTAAAATATGTGTTGCATACTTAGAGATGATATGTTGCATTTCATATACATACATAAACATGTTTGCATACGTGGGTGCCATCGCTGCTCCCATGGATGTACCAGATGTCTGTATATAGTATTTGTGTTCAAATTTGAAAAAATTATTCGATAAACAGAAGAAGAGCATCTGACACAAAAATTCAACGGGAGGTCCCGTGTAAGTAGTCGACTGAGAAAGGAGTGTCCTCACTGCCTCCACTCCTTGATCATGGGGTATCACTGTGTACAGACTCGAGACATCCATTGTGACTAGCAGGATTTCAGATGTAGGTAGTTTAATGTCCCTTAACTTCTGCAGAAAGTCAGGAGTATCTTTCAAGCATGTAGTCAACTGGAGAGCCGTCTCCTTAAGGTGAAAATCGATCCATTGAGTGATCGGCTCCAATAGGCTGCCTTTCGCCGATACAATTGGTCTTCCTGGGGGTTTCCTTGGGTTTTTGTGGATTTTAGGTAGAGTGTAGATAACCGGGCAGATCGGAAATTTCTGATGTAAGAATTGGTGCGTATGGTCATCAATGTATAGGTGTTGTTGAGCATCAGACAGCAGATTAGTTATTGCCTGTTGGACATTCGGAGTGGGGTCTCGAGATGTACTGCGGTAGGTGTCTCTATCTTGTAATTGTCGAAGGATCTCTCCCCGGTAGTCTGCATAGTTTTGTATGACAATAGCACCGCCTTTATCGGCTGGGCGGATAATTATCTGTGGGTCTTTTGCCAAACACTGAAGTGCATATGTTTCATCTTTTGTTAAATTGTATTCTGTTCCAACGGGGCTGGTACATATTTCACGGATTTGTCTCTCTGTGATATTGGAATATGTTTTCAGCGCAATGTTTTTGGTGTATGGATCGAATTGGCTCTTCAATTTGAATGGTGCTACAGCTCCGTTCTGTGTTGGTGCACGGTGGAAGAATTCTTTTAATCTTAGAGATCTATTAAACTTGTAGAGGTCAATCTCTTGTTCAAAATGGTTATATATATATATAATGAAAGGAGGCTTAATGGTGTGGGAGGCGTGGCGGATCAGAGCAGGGGGGCACCAAAATGCACCTTCGCCTGTGTAGACGAAAATCCTTGCACCGGCCCTGTCTGCTCTCTTTATCATGCCCCAGCGGCGTGTATCCGCATTAATGGGACTCTGTTAGACCAGCTCACCCTATCGAATGGTACATGCCAGGGTTGCCCGCTCTCTCCCTTCGGTTGTACCTGGTGCTGGAACTCTTTCTTGCCCAAAGATTGAATCCATCTATTCACAGCCTGGAACTAGGTCCTCACATACATAATGTAGCAGCCTATGGAGACGATATTCTTCTCATCCTAACACAACCCTCCATTTCCTTGCCAAATGTAATACACAACCTAGAGATGTATAGCTCACTGTCTCTGTTTAAAATAAATATGACAAAATCAGAAGTCATGAACATCACATTCTCCACGCCTTCTTTAACTAACACTCAAAACACCTTCCCCTTTAAATGGGCACCCTCCAAGCTGAAATACCTGGGAATTTACCTCACTCCGCAAACAGACCTTCTCTTCCAGACCAATCACCTGACACTTTTACAAACACTTAAGATGGACTTACACAAATGGAACTCATATTTATTTATTTTTTATTTATTTAGAAAGTGTTCCTGGTTTGGTCGTATTGCCACAATTAAAAAGGATGTATTACCTAGATGTCATCTAAACGCTCCCGATCAGACTACACAAATCCTAGTTTAAAGAAATTAAAACTATAATTACACAATTACTCAAACCCCCTGACTAAAATACGAATATATGACAAGGACCAAAGACTTGGGTGGGCTGGGACTCCCCAATCTAGAAACCTATTACCATGCAACCTTGCTAGCCAGAATAGTAGAATGGACCCGTCCAGCCCCCAAACTATGGGTCTCCATTGAACATAACTTACTAGAAGTCCCGATTCTGATAGCAGCCTAGGTAGCCCCCAGCCAAACCATTATGACAGACCTACTGCACCCCACCATACCTAACACTCTATCAACTTGAAATCCATTAATAAGTAAGCCATCCATTTATCATTAGCTACACCACTATATTAGAAAAGATCTGGAAGAAAGAATGTGATTCCTTATAGCAGGCAGTCTCTCTTGCGCAGCGATGACACTCCCTTGTGAAATCGACAGAAGACAAATTGACTTACACAATACATAGACAACTTTTGGAAACTTTTTTTTTAGTGGAAAAGGCCAACAAACAATTAGAAAAAAGCAAACAGCAATTTTTCCAATGGGGGGGAAATCAGGCAGATTACTTTCAAGAATGGCCACCCATATACATAATATCCATCATAACAACACACTAATCTCTGACCCAAAAACCATTCTTTGCGAATTTCAGAAAAATTATACTGAACAGTTCCATAAAGGGCATCTCCATACTCCAGCAGGTGAAACTACAAAAAATGTCTGACAACCACAGAGAGATCCTAAATAAACGCATAACACCAGAGGAAGTAGCACACACAATAGCCCAACTGCCGAATCAAAAATCTCCAGGCCCAGATGGCTTCCCCTCCGAGTACTATAAATTACTTAAACTGGAACTCACTGATACCCTCACGGCCTCGTCTCTCCTTTCTTCAACAACTATCCTGATGCTAAAACCAGGTAAAGACAGGGAATCCCTAGAGGCGTATCGCCCCATCACCTTATTAAACTCTTACACAAAAATCCTTACAAAAATCTTAACGAATAGTCTGCAGCAATTTGTCCGCACCTCCCTGCCCACCTCACAAATGGGCGTTCTACATGGACGTTCCCCTACAGTCGGCATTAGAGCTGCCTTAGCCACTATCTCCAAAGCCTACATTACTACCACACCTCACCACTACACATTGATATGTCTCAATGCAACTAAGGCTTTTGATAGCAAAGCATGTATTTTAAATTACAGATTCTTTGGGCCAAAATCACTTTTTCTAAACATCTATTCAGATTCATTTACCACGCTACTGGTAAACAGCACTCCATCAGACCAATACCCATTGGAAGAGTAGTACTTCAGGGGTGCCCACTCTCTCCACTGATTATTAACCTGGCATTAGACCCATTACTCCACATCCTCCCTGCACTTCCTGATATATCATTAGGTTCCTCATCACTTAAAGCCATGGCATTCGCAGATGATGTCTTATTATACGTAAACTACCCCTGCAGAGAATGGCCACTTATCAACCACATAATCACAGATTTTGGTAAAATTAGTGGATTCTCGGTCAACTACTCTAAATCAGAAGCACTACATCTATGGAACCCCCTGATCCCTCCTAAAATGCCCATAACCCCTTTAAAGTGGCATGCACTTCCCTGTCATATCTAGTGATACAGATTCCCAAGAAACCCCAGAAACTCGATTCACTGAACTACACCCCGCTCATAACTAAAATCACCAACAAATTATCTTCATGGCATGATGTTTTCATATGTAGGACAGGGGCCCCTGATCAAAATGATCACCTCCTATACCACCTCCAATCCCTTCCCTGCTCAGAGACAGGGACATCAAACTCCTGAACTCTGCATCTAATCATTTTATCAGGGAAGGGAAAGGCCCTAGAGTAAGCCTAGCTAAAGTATAACACCCTGTCCAAATGAGTTGCCTAATTGCTCCAAATATCCGGGACTACAACCTGGCTGCCCTGCTACACTACGCAATTGACTGGATCCCACAGAGTACCTATTACACCGATGTTGCTCTTGACCAAGGCCTATACCCCGCAATCAGTCTCACAGCCTTACTACATTTACCAACAGGGTTACTGCCGAAAGGAGTGTGCAATACCCCGCTTCTTTATGGCCCCATTAAGGCATGGTAGCTGCTGAGCAGCCATATGGGTTTGAGCTTCACCCACTCAACCTTCCTCCGATTCCTGAAGAATCCTGGTTATCACCATGGCCGGACTTCTCACCCCTTTACTCTTTGGGACAAGTTTGACATTCATAACATACGACCCCTAATCAGACTCCCCAGGAAACAGATTCTAAGCTTACATAGCATTAAAGATAACTTTCCGAATCTACCCATAATCCTTTATTGCTCGCACCACATCTAAATTTGCCACGAATGACTGGGACAACTCTATTGACGATTTTATTGCCAGAGCACACAATTCTCAGCGACACACATCCGACGCCTGACCAACAAACCTATAGATTATTATAAATCATCAACAGGCCCCATCAAGTGGTTGCAGCTTCTCATGAACATTTCTTTGGAAGACCTACTTAAGGTGCACATCATCCGACTACACACTATTAAATCCACGGCATATAAAGACATGTTTTTAAAACTTTTACACAGGGCCTATATGTCCCGGCTAGAGGAAAATGTATGTGTCCGACTGATCAAGATAATTGCCCAAAATGTAACTGTCCTCAAGCTGATCTTAACCACTATGGTATTGTAAATAAATGTAGCGTCCGTGTAAATGTTCAACATTATGCACGTACCACAACCCCTTTCCCAGGGTCAAACTGGCCATGGATGTAGCCAATAAAATCATACTACAGGTATGGATTAAGAAAGACGAGCCTCCCTTACAGGTCTTTCAGGACAAATTGTTTTCTCTTATTTAGAGTGAACTGGCTTTCAGCAAGTCAGAACACCCAACAGTCTACAAAAATATTTGGGGGGGATTGTAAATACTAATTATACTGTCTTCCCATAGACACCAAAAACAAATCAAAGCTACATTCCAAAATTCTCCATGGTATTTGGACCAGATCCTGCAAGGCACTGACCCCATACCACAGGTTGTTTGATTTCATACCCATGTCCCAAGGTACATTGTTTTAGTACTGACCGGTCCATATTCCGGGTGTGGTTCCCAATTCGTTAACTGTGCCCGAGCAATCCCCCTAGCAAGAACCACACTACATCCGAAGCTGGGAAACTGACTGTAACATAACTTTCATACATAACCTGTAACATAACCATACATAAATGAGAAAAGGAACGTAAAACAAGGATTAGTTAGATTAAAAACAAAAGGATGCTATGTAGAAGAGGATAAAGGCTTAGCAGACTGCCTAAATGAATATTTTTGTTCAGTTTTTACAAATGAAAATGAGGGTAAGGGACCTCATTTAGGGAAAATGACTAATGAGTCTTTTGATGCATGTAAGTTTACAGAGGAAGAGGTTTTACTTCAGCTGTCTAAAGTAAAGACAAATAAGTCGATGGGACCTGATGGGATACATCCAAAGTTATTAAAAGAACTTAGTGGTGTACTAGCAAAACCGTTAACAGATTTATTTAACCAATCATTGTTAACGGGAGTAGTTCCAGAAGATTGGAAATTAGCTAATGTTGTGCCCATTCACAAGAAAGGTAGTAGGGAGGAGGCAGGCAACTATAGACCAGTAAGTCTTACTTCAGTAGTGGGGAAAATAATGGAAACCTTGTTAAAGAATAGGATTGTTGAACATCTAAAGTTGCTTGAATTTCAAGATCAGAGACAGCATGGGTTTACTTCAGGGAGATCATGCCAAACTAATCTTATTGATTTTTTTGATTGGGTGACTAAAATAATAGATCAGGGTGGTGCAGTAGACATTGCTTACCTAGATTTCAGTAAGGCTTTTGACACTGTCGCACATAGAAGGCTTATCAATAAACTGAAATCTTTGAGTTTGGATTTCAATGTTGTTGAATGGATTAGACAATGGCTGAGTGACAGGCAACAGGAGGGTTGTAGTCAATGGAGTATGTTCGATGCAGGGTCTTGTTACTAGTGGGGTACCTCAGGGATCTGTACTTGGACCCATTCTCTTTAATATTTTTATTAGCGATATTGCAGAAGGTCTTGTTGGCAAAGTATGTCTTTTTGCTGATGATACAAAGATTTGCAGCAGGGTTGATATTCATGGAGGGATAAGCCAAATGGAAAATGATTTAGCTAAACTAGAAAAATGGTCAGAGCAGTGGCAACTGACATTTAATGTGGACAAGTGCAAGATTATGCACCTTGGGCGTAAAAACCCAAAAGCAGAATATAGAATATTTGGTACAGTCCTAACCTCAACATCTGAGGAAAGGGATTTAGGAGTAATAATTTCAGAGGAGTTGAAGGTAGGTAGGCAATGCAATAGAGCAGCAGGAAATGCTAGCAGAATGCTTGGTTGCATAGGTATAAGCAGTAGGAAGAGGGAAGTGCTCATGCCATTGTACAGAGCACTGGTGAGACCTCACTTGGAGTCTTGTACGCAGTACTGGAGACCGTATCTGCAGAAGGATATTGATACTTTGGAGAGAGTTCAGAGAAGGGCTACTAAACTGGTTCATGGGTTGAAGGATAAAACTTACCAGGAAAGGTTAAAGCATCTTAACATGTATAGCTTGGAGGAAAGACGTAACAGGGGGGATTTGATAGAAACATTTAAATACATAAAGGGAATCATCACAGTAAAGGAAGAGAGTATATTTAAAAGAAGAAGAACTACCACAATTAGAGGACATAGTCTTAAATTAGAGGGGCAACGATTTAAAAGTAATATCAGGAAGTATTACTTTACTGAGAGGGTAGTGGATGTATGGAATAGCCTTCCAGCAGAAGTGATAGAGGTAAACACAGTCAAGGATTTTAAGCATGCGTGGGATAGACACAAGGCTATCCTAGCTATAAGACCGGGAACAGGGGACTAATAAAAGTACTCAAAAAAAATTGGGCAGACTAGATGAACCGAATGGTTCTTATCTGCCGACACATTCTATGTTTCTATGTTTCTTTCACAGATAGGCAATGGCAAAAACTGGCGATCATAACTCTAAACTCTATAAATGTTCTCTATCCACTAAAGGGCACGAAAACGCATACAAGATTTTAACAAAATGGTACAAAGTCCCAACAGTATTACACAAAATATTCCCAAACACGACTGACCTATGCTGGTAATGGTAAGGGCCGTTTCACCCTTATTTGGTGGGATTGCATGATTAAAACTGTCATGGACACCATTTCTGACCTACCCATCCCATACACCCCCCCCCCCCCCAAGCCTACTTGATACATCATAATACCTACCCCATCCAAAAATGCAAAAAATCTCTGACTTTACGACTCCTCAATTCTGGGAAGCTACAGAGTGGGTTGCTTCCGTCTAGGAACTGAGATCTATGGAAGAACTGCAACTGAACAGCAGCGGAAGGGGGCCTTTATCACCATACATTCTGGTTTAATTGGTCACATTTTTTGGAGTCTGATGATTGTATCAACATTATACAAAACTGCATGTATCATGCAGCCTAGGGTATGTAACCTTTTGTGTGTAATTTCATATCCCCAGAAGGGATACACGCTATGAACAACAACATAAATACCTGCCTAATGTTATTTGTCACTCACCCCCAGTTTAACCCTGACTCTCCCTCCCGATTCCTTCCTGCCCAAGCTAGGCTGGATACCTAGATGGAGATTCTCATGACCTCACACCGGTAGAGGAACTGAAGATTCACTCACAAACTCACCCTGATACAGAATGACTATTCATCCATACCCGGTTGCAAAGGTGCAATATGATTACTATGTTATATGTTTTTTGGTAATATTAAGTGTGTACTGCTTATTACTATGTTATTATGTTACATCTGGAGGCTTGGTCTGAGTGGCCAATGCAGAAATTGCTTACTTTTGAGAAGCCAAATCAGTGAGCTGCATCCTTTCTAACCCAGACGAGCTCAGCAGCCGAGCAAAACCTTTACTGTGAAATGGCAATTGAAGCTACATTCCTGGGGAAACAGGGGTGAAAGACACATATTTTGCAGGGAAGAGGGTTGGGGATGGGGTCAGTAATTATAACTCCTTTAGGAGATTGATGCCTCTTCCCTTGGCAGGATGCTGGTCCCCTTGCCCTGCCAGTGGTAAGAGGCACGGTGGGTACCGTGACAGGCACTATTTAAATGTTTGTTTTGTGCCTTGATGTATTCTATCTACTAATGTTATTGGCAAGCCAGCAAAGGCAGTGTGATGCCTTGGGCAATGTTCTTGCGTCCTGCCATTCATGTGGATGTTACTTTGACACGTACTAACTACTTAAGCATTGTTGTAGACAACAACCTTTCATGCAAAAACAGTATTCCCTGATGGCATTGGCCTTTTTAAGTAGGATAATGCACCGTGCCACAAAGCAAAAATGGTTTAGGAATGGTTTGAGGAAAACAACTGTGTGAGGTGTTGACTTGGCCTTCAAATTCCCCAGATCTCAATCCAATTGACCATCTGTGGGATGTGCTGGACAAACAAGACGAATCCATGGAAGCCCCACATCACAACTTACAGGACTTAAATGACAATGCAGCACACCTTCAGAGGTCTAGTGGAGTCCATGCCTCGATGAGTTAGGGCTGTTTAGGCGGAGATGGGACACGAGAGCTCAACGCTGGACCTTTTTTCATGGGATAGTTCATAATGGGATCACTGTAGGTCAGTATTATTAGAGGTTAGGTATTAGTATTAGGGTTCGGGGGGGTTAGTATTAGAGTTGGGGGTTTAATGTTAATATTAGGGTTTGGGAGCTTAGGCATCAGTATAAGGATTTGGGGGTAGTATTAGAATTAGGGTTTGGGGGGTTAATGTTAGTATTAGGATTTGGGAGGTTAGGTATTAGTATTAGGATTCTGGGGGTAGTATTAGCATTAGGGTTTGGGGGGGTTAATGTTAGTATTAGGGTTCGGGGGTGTTAATGTTAGTATTAGGGTTTGGGGGTAGTGTTAGCATTGGTGTTTGGGTTCAGTGGGTTACTTTAGTGGGTTGGGGGTTTAGTTAGGGGGTTCACGGTCACTTTTAGGGGGGGTTGATTTTTTTTGGGGGGGGGGCGTGTATATTTGTAAGCGCTGAAAGTTCATCGCTGAACTGCCAGTGCTTACATTGCCACCATGAAGCGGCCGCGTTGCTATTCACCACTGACATTTCAGCGTTAAAACTGCCGCACTAAGCTGTCACCGCTGAAGCAGCTGCGAAGAACTGTCCTAGACGCTGTTTAGACATCAAAAGGGGACCTACACAAAATTAGGCAGTTGGTCATAAACTTATGGCTGATCGGTATATATGTGATTACTCTGGAGACTTATATATATATATATACATATATACTAGCTTTACTACCTGGCTTCCCCCGGGATTGTATTCTTGTTGCTGCTCATTGGTTCAGTGTATTTCGGTGTGCTATCACTTTTTTAAAGTATTTGGTGTGTATTATCGTTGCCCTGTCATGTATTGTGCACTCTCAGCCTGGTAACAATTTGATGTTTAGCCTTTGCTCCATCATGTCCTAATGAAAGTACATAATGATATCAGCTATAGTTCTCTGCACATACCCTTGCACCTTCTCCCTGTGTGGCTGCCATTATGACATGTGCAACATTCCAGGAGTGTAGATTCCTAGCTATCCTTGACACAGAGAATACATGTGTTACATAAATTACAAGGGTAAATTAATTGAGATATAATGTTATTCCCACCGACTGCATTAAGAGCATCCACAACCTGTTGCCATTTTTTCTAGTTAATTTTTCCTCCTCCATCTTGTAGCAGTTAGCAATCTTTGTTCAGTAAGTTGCATCTCAGTTTCCTCAGCAGTTGCATTACTCCATCTTGTAGCAGTTAGGAATCATTGTTCAAAGTTGCCTTTCTGTTCAAAACTTAATAAACCCATAACTCCTTAATGAAACAATGTAGAGAGCTGGGAATAGTTGCGTTGAAATGCCACCCTTAAATCCCCTGAAACCTACAACATCAGGTCTTCCGAATAGAAATCTCATTTGGTGTCATTGTTCTACATCAACAGTGATGTCATAATCTGCTGTTGCCCATCCCCAATGTCCATCTGGTTTACCTCAAAACTTAATTAACTCATAACTTGGGAAAGGAACAACGTAGAGAGCTTAAAATAGTTGCGTTCACTTACAAATAGCACCCTTAGATCCTCTGAAACCTATAACATAAGGTCTTCAAAATAGAAATCTCATTTGCAGTCATTGTTCTACATCACCAGTGATGTCATAATCTGCTGTTGCCATCCTCAGTGTCCATAAGGTTTATCTCAACACTTAATTAACCATAACTCGGGAAAGGAACAACATACAGAGCTGAAAATAGCCGTGATGACCTAGAAAAGGTAGGTGGCCGAATTTCATGATTCTAGTGCTTCAGACTAACATATAAGCACAGACTTTTTTTTTTAGATATATATAAAATATATCTCTTCATATATTTGTTTTATTTATATTGTTTACCTGTTTGATTTGTATTATTAATAAAAGTATATAATTTATTATACATGTATATGGCAGTGTGTGATACTTTCTTTCACCTTTTTACTTTAGTTGTTCTAATGGGGGAGACTAATAATGTCTTTGAGGCCCCCTATTATGTTAACTTTGAACGGTGGATCAGATGTCTTTGACCCTACCAGTCAACTCTTTTACAGGAAAATGTTTCCATGTTATTTGAATGAATTCTATTGACAAGACTCTAGATTAGACATGTGCAAAACTAAAATTTTCGTTTCGTTTTCGTCCATTCGGACGAAAATGTTATTTATTTCGTCTAAAACGAATTTCGTTCATTAGTGCATTCGTTTCAGACGAAATTCGTTCATTATTTTCGTTTCGTTAATTTTTTTCGTTCGTTTTATAGAATACAATGTAATACTATTGGCTTTCTATAAACCGAACGAGAGCCCCATTCATAAGAAATTCTTATGAATGGGGCTCTCGTTCGGTTCATAGAATAGCAATAGGAATACATGTATTCCATAAGCCGACAGCCTATAAACCGAACGTTCGGTTTATAGGCTGTGGGCATTTTACTACACGGAGACAAAGTCTCCATTCATAATTTTATGAATGGAGACTCTGTCTCCGTATAGTTAAATGCCGGCTTTTAACTATACGGAGACAAAGTCTCCATTTATAATTTTATGAATGGAGACTCTGTCTCCGTATAGTTAAATGCCGGTGTTCTGACAAATTTCTGGAGCAAATTCTCCTGCGCAATCGCAGGAGAATTTGCTCACTGCGCATGCGCATAAAGTTACAGCTGATAACTCAGCTGTAACTTTGTGACCACCGCGCATGCGCCAGCTGCGCAACCCACCTCCCGCCCCCTCACACCCCCTGCACACCCCTTCTTACCAGATCATCGACCACAGCGATACACAGCGCATGCGCACGCCTATCCAGCCGTTTGGGAATGTGCGCGTCCGTTGTTGTGTTCTTAAGGTGGTAAGTAACATGGGGCGTCGGGACATAAGGGGGCAAGCATCCTGGTGAGGGCTGCCTCATCTTGATGGGATTTGTGATCCTCCTGCTGCATCAATAATACAGCAGGAGGATCACAAATCCCATCAAGATGAGGCAGCCCTCACCAGGATGCTTGCCCCCTTATGTCCCGACGCCCCGTGTTACTTACCACCTTAAGAACACAACAACGGACGCGCGCATTCCCAAACGGCTGGATAGGCGTGCGCATGCGCTGTGTATCGCTGTGGTCGATGATCTGGTAAGAAGGGGTGTGCGGCGGGTGTGAGGGGGCGGGAGGTGGGTTGCGCAGCTGTCTCATGCACGGTGGTCACAAAGTTACAGCTGAGTTATCAGCTGTAACTTTATGCGCATGCGCAGTGAGCAAATTCTCCTGCGATTGCGCAGGAGAATTTGCTCCAGAAATTTGTCAGAACACCGGCTTTTAACTACACGGAGACAAAGTCTCCATTTATAATTTTATGAATGGAGACTCTGTCTCCGTATAGTTAAATGCCCACAGCCTATAAACCGAACGTTCGGTTTATAGGCTGTCGGCTTTTAACTATACGTTTGTCTCCATTCATAAATTTATGAATGGAGACTCTGTCTCCGTATAGTTAAATGCTATTGTATTCTATAAACCGACTCTATTTCGGCTTATAGAATGCAATAGTACTACGAATGGACGAATGAACGAATGATTTTCCTTTATTAACTATTCGTTCATTCGATTTAGTTAGCTTAGCATTTTCGTTCTTCGTTTTTCGGGCGAATGGACGAAAATGCAATTTTCGGACGAAAATGCATTCGTCCGAAAACGAATGCACATGTCTAGTATATATTCACATGTAAATTGCTTTTTTAATAAAAAATTATGATATAAATAAAATCTTGTTTTTATTTCCTTTTATGTGACAAAGCTGCCTCTCTCTTTCCCTTGCCCCCAGATTTGTCGCTCTCCCCCCCTTAGTGTTGTCTCTCTCTCACCCTCCCTTTGGCTCCCCCCTCGCTCCCCTTGTGTCTGTCTCTTCCCCCCTTCCCTCCCCTTGTTTCTCTCTGCCCCCCCCCCCTTGTTATTCTGTCCCCCCCTCACCTGTTTCTTGCTCCCTGGTGGCTAGTGGGGGCAGCCGGGGGATGTATGCACTATACATAATAGACTGAAGTGTCGGGCAGCATGGAGGTTGTCTGCACGATTCGTGCAGACATCCCCCAGCTGCCCGATTCTCCCTGGTGGCTAGCGAGGCAGCGGTGGATGTCTGCGCGATGAGCGAGACCTCCCCTGCTGCCGCCCGGAACGACAGCCAGGACTTTTATGAGGAAGCCGGAAGTACCCAGCTTCATCATAGAAGTCCCGGCGGTCATGCCGGGCGGCAGCAGGAGAGGTCTCGCTCATCGCGCAGACATCCTCCGCTCCCTCGCTAGCCACCAGGGAGAATCGGGCAGCTGGGGGATGTCTGCACGAATCGTGCAGACAACCTCCATGCTGCCCGACACTTCCGTCTATTATGTATAGTGCATACATCCCCCGGCTGCCCCCACTAGCCACCAGGGAGCAAGAAACAGGTGAGGGGGGGACAGAATAACAAGGGGGGGGGGGCAGAGAGAAACAAGGGGAGGGAAGGGGGGAAGAGACAGACACAAGGGGAGCGAGGGGGGAGCCAAAGGGAGGGTGAGAGAGAGACAACACTAAGGGGGGGAGAGCGACAAATCTGGGGGCAAGGGAAAGAGAGAGGCAGCATTGTCACATAAAAGGAAATAAAAACAAGATTTTTTTATATCATAATTTTTTATTTAAAAAGCAATTTACATGTGAATATATACTAGACATGTGCATTCGTTTTCGGACGAATGCATTTTCGTCCGAAAATTGCATTTTCGTCCATTCGCCCGAAAAACGAAGAACGAAAATGCTAAGCTAACTAAAGCCGGATGAACGAATGGTTAATAAAGGAAAATCATTCGTTCATTCGTCCATTCGTAGTACTATTGCATTCTATAAGCCGAAATAGAGTCGGTTTATAGAATACAATAGCATTTAACTATACGGAGACAGAGTCTACATTCATAAAATTATGAATGGAGACTTTGTCTCCGTATAGTTAAATGCCCACAGCCTATAAACCGAACGTTCGGTTTATAGGCTGTGGGCATTTAACTATACGGAGACAGAGTCTCCATTCATAAAATTATAAATGGAGACTTTGTCTCCGTATAGTTAAAAGCCGGCATTTAACTATACAGAGACAGAGTCTCCATTCATAAAATTATGAATGGAGACTTTGTCTCCGTATAGTTAAATGCCCACAGCCTATAAACCGAACGTTCGGTTTATAGGCTGTGGGCATTTAACTATACGGAGACAGAGTCTCCATTCATAAAATTATAAATGGAGACTTTGTCTCCGTATAGTTAAAAGCCGGCATTTAACTATACAGAGACAGAGTCTCCATTCATAAAATTATGAATGGAGACTTTGTCTCCGTGTAGTAAAATGCCCACAGCCTATAAACCGAACGTTCGGTTTATAGGCTGTCGGCTTATGGAATACATGTATTCCTATTGCTATTCTATAAACCGAACTTTCGGTTTATAGAATAGCCATAGGATTACATGTATTACATAAGCCGAAAGTCTATAAACCGATCGTTCGGTTTATAGACTTTCGGCATTTTACTACACGGAGACAAAGTCTCCATTCATAATTTTATGAATGGAGACTCTGTCTCTGTATAGTTAAATGCCGACAGCCTATAAACCGAACGACTTTCGGTTTATAGACTTTCGGCTTATGTACTACATTCTATAAACCGAAAGTCGTTCGGTTTATAGTTTAGCAATAGCATTACATGTATTCTATAAACCGAACGTCGTTCGTTTTAAAGACTTTCGGCTTATAGAATACTATTGGCTTTCTATAAACCGAACTAGAGTCGAGTCCCCATTCATAAGAAATTCTTATGAATGAGGAGGGACTCTAGTTAGGTTTATAGAATGCCAATAGTATTCTATAAGCCGAAAGTCTTTAAAACGAACGACGTTCGGTTTATAGAATGCATGTAATGCTATTGCTGTTCTATAAGCCAAATGTCTTTCGGCTTATAGAACAGCAATAGCATTACATGTATTCTATAAACCGAACGTCGTTTGTTTTAAAGACTTTCGGCTTATAGAATACATGCTGCTATTGGCTTTCTATAAACCGAAAGAGTCCCCATTCATACGAATAGGTCAATTGACCTATTCGTATGAATGGGAACTCAATTTCGGTTTATAGGAAGCTAATAGCATTACATGCATTCCATAAACCGAAAGTCATTCATGTCGGTTTATGGAATGTAGTACAATGCTATTGGTATTGTAAACCGACTCTATTTCGGTTTAGAATGCCAATAGCACGAATGGACGAATGGACGAATGAACGAATGATTTTCGTTTATTAACCATTCGTTCATTCGGATTTTGTTAGTTAAAATTTTCGTTATTCGTTTTTCGGACGAATGGACGAAAATGCTATTTTCGTCCGAAAATGCATTCGTCCGAAAACGAATGCACATGTCTACTCTAGATGCAGCAAAATGCACATCACAGGCTTTATTATACAGTGGATCATTAGAGTGCATATCTCACCTGTGTTATTTACCAAATTTTACATTGTTGTATCACAGATTGTATTGTGTATTTTCATTGACCTTTTAGAAGGCTGTGTCTAATCTGGTGAATATCTCTTATAGTATATATGATCTCATTTGCACAGCTTTATAAGCATTTTGTATACTTTTCCAGTTACACTAAGAAGATGGTACAATTTAAATTTATATGGTGGAAGAATGAGTAAGTAATAAATACTAACACTGTAAAAACAAATCATTATAGGGAGACTATATTAGCTAATTTTTGTGCCACAATCTACAGGTAATGGGCAAAATAACAAAATCCCCCATGCAAAGCATTATGTTTACAGTAAACAGTAGCATGCTTAACAATATTTCTAGGAAGACTCAGACTAATTGTGTGTAATTATCATTATCAAGTGATCAAGGGAAGATGTCAGCGGCGCGGTAGCCATTTTATTGAAGCCCTTTAGCTCGGTGGCCATTTTACTGCTCACGGTCACCATTTTGCTGAAGTCTTTCCCCTGTTTTCCCACAGCGTTTCGACTCTCGTTTTAGGGCACAACTGCCTTTAGTGGTAACTCTGCTCTCTGTACAACTCCCTATTACAATGTTTTCTGCAAACTCACTACTCTGATCACTGCACTGCCTATCTACTACTGCTACCACAGGTATTGTACCTGTCATGCCCAATTCACAAGCTCCTACTACTGGAGACTTGTCTCCTGATATGTCTGCTGCTATGGAGGACCCAGGCTTCCTCAGAGGGGATGACAACTCGGCAAATTATTTGACCTTGGGCCTTATGTCCACTACTATTGCGCAGACTATATCTTCTGCCATCCTTGAATCCCAGAGCTCTGTCCCAAAGCCTGGGGTATCCCCCCCATGATAAAACGGCAGCCCTCATCCCTACAACCCGCAAATTGCCCAAGAAGCATTATTATGCCTCCAAAACCCATCCAGCCACAGATTAAGGGGTACTGTCACTTCAGGGAGCCCAGAGTAATGCAAAAAAGTGACTCATTAATAGAAAAGGGCAGAAGCCTTAAAAGAGTTATATTCTGATTCAGAGGAGGCATACCATACATCAGATAAATCTGAACATGATTCCTTGGACGAGGATGGTTTTTGCGACCCAAACTACACCCTGCTCTGACCCCTTTTTCAACCAGGTGGATAGCTCCATCCTGTTAGACCCACAGGGGGACCCCATGTTTGATCCCAACAATCTCAAAAACCCTGAGTGCTTTTCCTCAGAGCATATTGGCAAGTAGCTTGCACTCCAGGTCCACAAACCCCTTTCATAAGATCATTCATAATAGATTACGGGCTCAATGGCCTAGACCATTGTGCCTGATATGGTCTGTATTACCCCTGAGGTCAACCCCAATATAGCACAGTTCCTGTGGAAATCTGGCTGGAAAGCTAAGAAAGGCCTAGATTTTTCTTCAAATAACTGCCAGGATAAAATTCTGGACACACGATTTGCCCACCATGAAAGGTTGGGTCCAAAGGGCCATGTGCCTTTTTGGCAGTGCCAACACAGCCATTGCTACTGAACGGCACAATGCCATATTATTGAAAATTGACCCAAAGCTTGTGAATATGGCTGTATCCAAACCTGGCCCCCAAGTCAAGAGCCTCCTGTTCAAAAGTAACTTTGTGAAAGAACTGGGTTCATTAATGTCAATCTTCACTGTTTTGGACAAGCATCATGTATCCCATTCACTTTTAGGGTCCAGACCAGGTTCTCATCTTGCAGGAGATCTCGAATCTCCTGGAAAAGGGGGTTATTTAACCTGTCCATACTCATGCCACATGGTTTCTTTCTAAGCAACCTTTTCCTTGTCCCCATAAAAAGAGGTGTGGTATACACCTGGTTATAAACCTCCCTTGAATGTTTTTGTCTCCTACCACCACTCAAGATGGAGGGCATACATTTCCTCACAGAGGAGCTCGTTGGAGATTGGATGACCAAACTGGACCTCCAAGATGCTTATCTTACCATTCCCATCACAGAGTAGCATCAGGACTACCTCCAGTTAATTTGGGGAACCTATAAATGGTACTTCCCATGCCTGCCATTCGGTCTCTCTTTGGCTCTCTGATGTTTCACCAAGTTACTAAAACTGGTGGTCAGTCACCTCCGGAGACAAAGGGTACGGTTGATCATTTACCTGGACAATCTTTTGATCATGTCACAAGACCTGTCTACACGCCATCTTCATCTCTTGTGGTGCACTTTACTGATCCAAGACCTTAGATTCCTGGTAAACTGGGATAAATCCATTCTGATTCTGTCTCAACATATTGAATCCCTGAGGTTCACCATCGATTTGATACAGGGATCCCTTCATCTCCCTGCAGTGAAGTCAATCAAGAAGGAGATTCAGAAAATTTTGAATCAGTCATCCATCATGATTCAACACCTTGCTCAAAAGATTGGCCTGCTTTCAGCTATGATCCAGGCCATTTTCCCTGGCTCCCTGCACTACCAAGCTCTTCAGACACTTTGGAACAAATCACTGCTCAACAGATAGTCTTGCGATGATGTTGTTCAAATAAACTGCGAGGCAAGGGAAGAACGCTCGTGGTGGCTCCTTCACATACACACATGGAACGGCAAGGCGATTTTCATCACAGTCCCAGACCTAGTCATAGCCTTAGATGCCAGTTTTCTCAGTTGGGGTGTGCAATGTGGGTCTACTTCCACTGGCCAAAAATGGTATCACAACAAGACTCATCTTCACATCGACTGCCTGGAACGGCTTGCAGAAAATTGTGCAGGATGCAGCTTCGCCGGGGTTTCACACAATTCTTCCATTCTTCTTTAGATGGACAACGTTTCAGCACTTAGGTATTTCAATTACCAGGGGGGCATGAGATCACAAGCCCTATTGCAATTGGCAAAAGATTTCTGGCATTTTTGCCTGGAACACAACATCTCAACTGTGAAATATTCTGTCTGATTCTGGACCTTTGGGGTATTGTGGGATGTGAATATTCTTTGTCTTTTCAAATCAATGCTGGATAATAAAGACTTGTCTTTACAACAAATTGTTGGATAAATTAACCACACTATGCTGCCTTGTTTTCTGCAAACGTGTGTCTGATGTCAGGGCCCTAGATGTTTCTTCTTGTTCATTTACCCAGAAGGTGTTTTCTTTGATATCACCTAGCAGGACAAAGACTTCTATCACCTCTGTTTTTTTTATCCATGCTTCCTACATAATCGATATTGTGTCTGGTGTCCTGCCTTAAACAATATGAGCTTTGGACAGCTTCATTCAAGGAAACATCACGTCTGGAACCTTTTTTGCTATTCGTAGACTACATTCTCCTGTGTCTATAATTGGTCTCAGGCGTCTACATTTCGTGAATTTTATTTTAGACTAATCCTCATTTTACTTCTGACGTTATTGTGTTACTTTGAATTTGCATAATATGAGCTTCTGTGTCTTTATAAATTCCTAGATTTTACTAGTTTATGACGTAAAGTCATGATTTATAAAGACACTGAAGCTCACATTATTCTGATGGTTTGCTTTGCATTACCCATCGATGTCTGTTTTTTTTTTTTGATGTACGATTTTATTTGCTCTTATGCATAAATGATGTTATGTTATTCATTGTTTTTTCTGCTGATGTATGACATTCCATATGTATTGTGAGATGGTCTACGAACAAATTACGAACTCAGTTATTATACATTTTCTCTGTTTTCTTCATGCTTGAAGAGTTGGTCCTGTTTGCTCGGTGCCTAACTGTTCTTGAGTTGCTGGATGTTTTTTCTGGCCACCTTCTGGATTGATCTTTGGACTGTTTTTTTTTATGTTCATTTATGAGAATTCGGATAATTTTTCTGTATCATCAAACAGAGAGGAAGTGTTAATTGGAATGTTGATTCTTTGCTGCTGAGGAAATAAAGAAAGATTTGTGCATAATGTGAGCCTCTGTGTTCAAATCTATGAATTGTGTTCCACTGCCTACATGCTCTAGTCTGCTTGTCGATTTAGGGGTGGCAGTCACCAGGCTTTTCATAATTATTTGATGGTCACTGTAATGGAGGAGTCAGGGAGTATCTCTTGAAAAAAAAAGGACTAGAGATAGTGACACCTAAAGTATCATTTGTTCTTAGGTCAGCATTGGAGATAGATATAAATAGGTTACATGGCTCTTAACTAGTGTTGAGCGAACCCGAACCGCACTGTTCGGGTTCGTACCGGACATTATGGTTTTTGGAGCCCGGACCCGAACACGGACATTCCACTGTATGTTCGTGTTGGAGTTCGGGGTTCAGCAGGGCGGCGCCACTTGTAAGGTGACCTAGGCAGCCGCCTAGGGTGCAGCTAAGCAGGGGGCGCCAGAACCGTGAAAAAAAAAAATCCTCCCCCTTCCCCCTTACTTACCTCCTCGCTGCTGCACTGTCTCCCGGTGCAGGTCCGTGGCTGTGAGGGAAGCATTGTGCGCTCCCCTCCAGCCGATGCGGATTCATTAAAGTTTGTTTAAACTTTTTTTTTTAAACAAACTTTATTGAATGCGCATTGGCTGGATGGGAACACACAACGCTTCCCTCACAGCCACGGACCTGCAGCACCGGGAGACAGAGCAGCAGCGAGGAGGTAAGTAAGGGGGAAGGGGGGAGGAAGAGGGTGGCTAAATCCTGGCATATTGAGAGGCATAATCCTGGCATATTAAGGGGCTAAGTCCTGGCATATTGAGAGGCATAATAATCCTGGCATATTGGGTGGGAAAATCCTGGCATATTGAGTGGCAAAAATCCTGGCATATTGGGAGGCAAAATCCTGGCATATTGGGAGGCATAATCCTGGCATATTGGGAGGCATAATCCTGGCATATTGAGGGGCATAATCCTGGCATATTGAGGGGCATAATCCTGGCATATTGAGGGGCATAAAAGTCCTGGCACATTGAGAGGCATAATCCTGGCATATTGAGGGGCATAATCCTGGCATATTGAGGGGCATAATCCTGGCATATTGAGGGGCATAATAATCCTGGCATATTGGGTGGCCAAGTCCTGGCATATTGAGAGGCATAATCCTGGCATATTGTGTGGGAAAATCCTGGCATATTGTGTGGGAAAATCCTGGCATATTGAGTGGCATAATAATCCTGGCATATTGGGTGGCTAAGTCCTGGCACATTGAGAGGCATAATACTGGCATATTGAGGGGCATAATTCTGGCATATTGAGGGGCATAATCCTACAGCGATTATTCAAATTACAGTGATTATTTTAGTGGGTGCTATACTACATATTTGTACCCTGCCCTGAGCCCAGTGATACAGAGAGTGCAGTGCACTTGCAACTGCATGTGTGCCAGGCACATGACTTTAATCCTGTTTTGTTAGCTCAGTGGGCAACATCTAGGCATTTTTAAATACTGCAATTTGTTGGTGTTAAATATTACATTTGCGTCCTGCACTTCATATCTGAGAGTCAAATAGAACCATCAAATACTGTGCTTACAGCTTACTTTGAACAGTTCTAATCGTTTTGGGTGGTAAATAGTACAGTTGCGTCTTGCGGTGCACTTCATATCTGAGAGTCAAATAGAACAGTCCAATACTGTGCTTACAGCGCACTTTGAAAAATTCTGGCTACCTCCTCCTCCTCCTCCAGCGCCACTTCCACCTACACCGCCACGGTCACAACCTCCTCAACCTATGGGTCACTTAGTATAAACTGAAAGAGAATACCCTGCACTCCAACCCTTTCTCAAATGGATAATTCTGTTGATCCTCCTGGCAGCCATGCTTTAGATTTAGATTTATGTTCTTCCAAAGCTAAAATCAAAGATTCCATCTAGTGCTATTTTAAGGCTCAGCTGTATTTGTAATTTGTATGTATTTTATGTTATTTTAAGTTATTTCCCTATCCACGTTTGCTTGCAGGGCACTTGTCCTACTCTTACCCACATTTTACTTCATTTTGCAGCCCTCTAGCCCTTTCCAGGACTTTTTTTGAGGCATTTTAGTGTTCGGGTTCGGGGTCAAGTTCGGCCGAACCTGCCGAACCCGAACATCCAGGTGTCAGCTCAACTCTACTCTTAACATTAGTTAAATATGGGTAGGGCAAATATAAAGAGCTCTTCAATGGCTTGTTCATTAACAGAACTGTACCAAGGTCAAGAAGGTATCCCCTGAGCATGGAAGAGCTTGTATTCCATAGAAAACAAACAATAAAAGGAATGGAATCCACTGCTAAGAGAAGTGGTGCTATCAAATACAATAGATGCCTAAAAAGGGTCAGGATATATTTTTAGAAAAAATGACCATACAAGGATATTAATAATAGAATTTACATAAAAATGTATATCTTGTTGGCCCAAGGAGGAATCTGATTGCCTTTAGAAATCTGGAAAGAATTTCCCCCCAAAATTCAAAATCACTTAATTTAGTTTTTTTGCCTTCTTGTAGATCAACAGCAGAAGCAAGAATAGGCAAAGAGTTGAGCTTGACAGACATAAGTCTACTGCATTCTGTATATTTATTGTCTTCATATTAACTTAGCAAAGAGGTTATTTAAAATCCCATAAGTAAGATCAACATGAATGCCTGTATCATGTACAGGGTCCTGGATGACATGAGACAATGAGCCCCCGAGTTCAGGAGTTCATTGTACGTGATATGGAGACACATGGCCTGGTGCAGGGTAACTGCACTCGCCTGGAAGCATGGGGCCCTAAGTTTGTGCCAAGGCCCTGTGATAGCAGGTGATGTATCCAGTTTAGCCAAGATTGGAAACAAAGGAACACTGCAGACAATCTGGAGCAGGCATAGGACACAACTTTGATAGGATAGCAGGATATCTGCAGGCTACTAATTAATAAAACCAAGCCGAGCAGAGCAGATACAGACACAGCTGAAACAAGATGAATCAAATACAGAATGCAGGGCTACAGCACAGACCAAGGAGCAAAGCCAGAACTAAAGCATACACAGGAAGGGAAAAGCACTAAATAGCCATACAAAGATACATATATAACACAGGACAACATACAGAGTACAGGGAAAGCTGAGATTCTCAGACACTTCCAAAGAGGAACTACGCTGGACATGGGGATAGGAGAGAACAGCCGAAGTCCTAAGGGGCTTCAGGGAAAGAGGGTTAGGGAACATACAAACATAAATACAAGAACAAACCTAATACTCTGAGATGATAAACAGTGAGGATTTAGTTAAATTATGGCTGTTATCACAACAAGGTACCTCACAATTAAAAAATATAAAAGCACCACGCTTAAATGAATGTACTAACATATATATTCTGTATTTGCTCGAATATAAGACGACCCTGATTATAAGACGACCCCCCCCCCAAACGATGGATATTCCGATACGTGCAGATATCCTCCATGCTGCCTGACACTTCCGTCCATTATGACGGACAGCCGTCCGGCCTGGCTGGCCAAATCTCTTGGTGGCTAGTGGGGGCAGCCGGAGGATGTCTGCACTTCTGCCAGGACTTTTATGATGATGCCAGAAGGACCCGGCTTCATCATAGAAGTCCCGGTGGTTGTGCCAGGCGGAAGCGGAGGATGTCTGCACGCATTGGGCAGACAACCCCTGGCTGTTAGCGAGGGGGATCCAGGTCCCCTGCAGCTCTGCGGGGGACCTGGATCCCAGTCTTATAATCTGACCTTGACTCAGAGCATTTGCTCTGAAAAAAACCTCGTCTTATATTCGAGCAAATACGGTAATATGAAAAAAGCCTCCATCATAAAAAGAACCATAAATCCAATACTAACCACAATATATATATATATATATATATGTCTGTAGTAAAGAGAGATTTGTATTCACTCAGTAGATGGATATCTCCCAATCACATGGTGAGAAATACTCCAAAAGAGACAGCGCTATAAAAAAAGATGTATAGTATAAAAGTAAATACAGTATATATTTATTATATCACAAAAAGATATTTTTCAAAGTATATAAATAACAACATACATAAACACATGATATTCAGTGCCACTATAATATCTTGTAAGTTAGCTGGTCACTATGATCTCATACATAAAAAAGACATATAAAACCTCACATATATAGGATAAAATATATATGACAGAGGGATTCTCAAAAAATCACTAGAAAAATCCTCTTACCCACTGCGTTTGTTCGCCTGGCCAGCTTTTGAACTATCAGATATAAAAAAACGATATTGCACTTGTTACCACTCCAACACCCCACTTTTATACTATGCATATTTGTCATTGCAATTTTTTATAGCGCTGTCTCTTTTGTAATAACTGTACCTCACAATTAGTCAAGTCCCTAACTATGAACTTAATATTAAACAGATTATACGGACACACAGACACACACATACCTGTAGCATAACTGCAGAGCTGTACAAACTGACAGCTTAAGACACAAAATGGGTTTGGCAGGTTTTAAATAGAGCAAGAGAGAACAGAGCAAGGGGAAACAAAGAAAACCTGGAATGGCACAACAGCATGACAAATAGCAGGAAAACCAGAAATGAATGAGAACAAGAGAATGACGGAACAGAAGCAGGAAACAAGAAACCCCTTTAACAGGGTTCTAAGACAGGGCTAAACTAAGACAGGGCTGAGCTGAGACAGGGATGAACAATAAAGGGGAGGCCTATTACAGGGCTGCAGGATACAAGTACAGGGATACAAGGAATAGGGAAGGATGCAGACTGTAGTTGGATTAGGCGGGTAGGCTTGGGCAGGTACCAGACTTGCTAGACTTAGGCAGGTGCCTGTCTGGGGTTAGACTTAGGCAGGTGCCGCTCTGGGGCCAAACAGGGAAAGATTGCCACCCTATTTGAGCATCGCTTGGTTTTCGAGTAAGGGAGGGGTTGGGGTGCAATACAATGTAATTCCGAAGTTCGGTATCCTATTGACATAAAAAGCAGAAGAAAGTGATATACCAGTTACAACCGATTTAAATGAACACTGCAAAACATACAGTTATACCAAAGTGATGACCAAGTTAAACCCCCACCAGTTTGTGTGGGCTCGTCTCACCGCTACTATATCTCCTTTGTCCTGTAAAATCTTTCAACTGCCTCATGCCATGTTTAATTTGATTCCGAGCTTGTGGACAGATTCATTTTAAATGGGAATTGTAATGGCTCAACATTTCCATCTTTTTTTTTTCCTCCTGAGAGAATGTGATTGAATAAAAAAAAAAAAATAACACAAGCAAAAGAAATATGCTGAATCAGAATAAAAGGTTTCAGAGATTAAACCAGGTGGAAAAAGACATAGTGCAGAAATTAGCAACTCCATAAAATATACACAAGGAGTGTAAAACCCATGCTTTTGTATAGAGATAGGACTCTTGTGTATTTGAAAGGACGAGAGAGATGAAGATCATGTTTAAGGAAGGAGATAACAGGCATCCTATGAGAAATGCCCTGCCTCCAAGCACCAGCCAGACAAACTTGTGTGAGGCTTTACTTGAGGCTGGTAAAGCACAGCATGACAGCAGAACTCAGTGAATACACAAAAAAATAGTGAGAAACTTAGTGTAACAACAATTTTCTCTTCTCTGCTTACATTTATTTGAGGATGTTGGCCACTTATTGATTGGTTGCAGATTGCTGTCCGGGGGTTCACTGGGAGGAAGGTTAATTGGCCCTCACCTAATATATTTATATGGTTTAGTAATAATATAAAAAAAAATCTAAGTAATCTCTAGTGCACAGTGTAAATTGAAATGGAAAGTAACCACGGTATATTATTAAAACACGTGAAACCATGTGGAATGCACTAAAAAAAAACAAGGAAGATGATTATATTTAAACCACTGGTTGATCCATACAATACTACGTTGTTCACAATGTTATAATTCTGTGATACTAAGTACCACTAGCAAATGAGACAACCTTCGAAATAAAAGTGAAAAAAATCACTGGTAAATAAATACACACTATAGATATATGTGACAGCACACCACCCAGGTGGTGTCAGGACACTAAAAACACACAGACACTGGGACACAAATACCCAGAAATTTGTTTGCATTAATACATATATTAGTGAAACAACAAACCAATAAGTGAATAACCATGAGAATAATAGTTCACTTTAAAATATAGCTCAATGCATAAATAATCTTACTTAATTGGGTCCCACTGTTAAGAGGTGACCTAGGAGCATCAATTATTACACTTCAAGCTATAAGAACGGTCTCCAATGTTCCCCTCCGATATAGTGGTAAAAAGTTGATGTCTGTAAGGGTTAGGGAAGGAGACCCCAGCATCCAGGATACACGAAATCCTTGAACAAACAACGTTGTGACTTATGCAGAATAATGATTTATTATCCACACAGTGCAGTGAAGACAGATACAATCGTCAACAGAAAATGACAGGGTCGGTAGTCCTGAGAGCGTCCATCGTAAAACGTTAAGATTCTTGTACACAAACATCTCTTCACCTATTTGGAATAACCGCCCTCTAATACAGAAGCAAGCAGAGTTCAAAACACTTGTTTTGATTATATAATTACTTTACATGTCAGTTTATACTGTGCGCGAGAGATTGCTTTTTTTTTGTGTGTGTTTCTAGTCACACGGCCTTAGTTTCTGTGGTCCATCTCCAGCAGTAGGTGTTATTTGATGTGTTTAGTATTGTATTTTTGTTGAGAATGTACTGGACTGCTCATTCTACCATTTCTTTTGTTCTATTGACAGACAATGGTTTCACAATGGACAGACACACCGCACCACTATGGGGCTTTTTCTGCCTAAATCAGCATTACCCGGCTATTGAGGCTTTTAGGTTTAGCTGGCCCAGGTCTTTTAGAGGATTCCCATTGAGTGCACTCTCCCTCCACACCATACCTGTCTGTATCACTCTCTCTCCCCGCCATCAGGGTCTGTCTCGCTCTACCCCATGCCATTCATGTCTATCTCCCCCAATGCCATCACTGGGCATCTGTCTCTCCCACACCATTCATCTTTTTCCTCCCTTTTCTTTTTTTCTCCCCTCCCCCATGTATCTTCCTCTCTTATGTCTTTCTCCTCTCCCCATGTATCATCCCCTCTTTTGTCTCTCCCCTCCCCCATGTATTTTCCCCTCTTTTGCCTCTCTACCTCATGTTTGTCTTTTCCTCTCCTCATGTTAGTCTGTCTCTCTCCTCTCCCTTCCCATGCATATCTCTCTCCTCTCACAGTCTATATCTCTCTCCTCTCTCTCCACACTAAGTCTGCCGTCTCTCTCCCCCCAAGACTGCTGTCTCTCTAACCCCTCCCTCCCATGTCTAGTGTCTTTTCCCCCTCCTTGATTTTGTTGAATATTTTTACCATTAATGTTTGACTAAATGCAAATCATACTCGTTACAACCGAAGAGAGAGCTGGCAAGGGGTGCAGAGGGACAGTTGCCCCCCCCCCCCCCCCTCAAGTGTATAGCACTTTCAACCTTTCTATACAGTCATCCTGTATGTCATTGTCAGCATATATGTTTTATTTGTGTCTGTCTCTGATAATAACAATTGGGCTGGTAAAATTGCACTTTGGGCCACTAAATTACTTTTATCCCCCCCCCCCCCCCCCAGGTCACAAGTTGCCAGCCCTCCCCTGTTAAAAAACTAAGAGAAGCACAGATACTTTTTGCCCTCTGGTGCTGGAGCAAATATGTGTGGGGCTTTTTAGCCATGGATAGTTTTCTGTGTGCTGTAAATAAGTATTTTACTGCCTAATGGGCTCCAGGGGTTTAGAAGCATTTGCTCTCTTTAATAGACATGATAAATCTAATTATATCACCTGTCTTAATACTTCTGTATCTGCACCCAATCTCTTTTCTGTTTCACCATGCATGTTCTCACTCTGTGTCATAAATCACAGTTACATGTTTTTGTCTGTGCGGAATCTAATGAGATCATCTATTTTTTCTGCTCCTCTCTCCAACTCCCTACTAAACATCTTTGCTGCTGCTCAATTCACCCGGTAATGATACAAGTCTGCATGACTTTCCCCATAACCATTTATCACAATATACCCTCTCACCACACAGAGACTGCATTTTTTTTCTTCATATGAGTTGTGTCTGCTTTCCTGAGTCTCCCATATATTCCCCTCACTCCCCTATTCCTGGTGTTACCCATTCACCAGGCATTACCTCTGAAGCATATTTACTATCTATCAGACTAGATCTGCCTCTCTAGAGGATCCATCTCCCTGTGCCTGGCTTCATCAATCTTCCTCTCACACCATTTTCACTATGCCTTTCTAAAGATGTTTTTCCCCTAGCAGGAAATATAAAGTAGCCCTGGTAAGTCACCCATCCAGTAAAAAAAAAAAGCTTGTTAGACTGGAGGATGACAGATATATTTCAGAATCTAGGCTATGTCAAGGTATATGGCGTGGTGAGCCTCACATCAACCCCTTCTCATTAATTTCCATGTATATTCTAAATGTGGAACACTTGAATCTTTCAACTTGCCATTGCAGAAGAGCAATAGGCAATCTAACATGCAAGGGAGGTGCAAGACTTTTGTCACCCTAGGCGAACATATATTTTGCTGCCCCTTGCCGATCCTGTGCTCAGGCATTTACACACACACTGTAACACTTTCAGTGTCAGATTTATATGCAGTCTTATGTACACACACACATGCAATGTCAGATGCAGCTACACCGTAACACATGCAATGTGATCCTATTGTTGGCAGAAAATGCAGCTATATTGCACCCACAGCACTTGGCTTGCACTCATATTGAACCCACATGATTTGGCATGCCACAGTGTCAATTTGCCCCACAGAACATACCACAGTGTCACTTTGCCCCACAGAACTGCCCCTGCAGAACAAGCCACAGTGTCGCTTTCCCCCATAGTACATGTTATTTTGCCCCACAGAACATGCCACACAGGGCTGGCCCAAGACATTGTGCTGCCTGGGGCGAAGAATCACATTTTAAATATTTTAATAGTTTTATTAAATAGCAAAACAGTTTGTAACGGATAAACAGACAACAACAACAACAACTATAGACATCCTCCAGTATGAGTTTGATCACATAGATTTATATAAAATATTTTAACTCCTCAATATGCCAGTATTATTTGGTCATTCAATATGCCAGCATTTAACGCCTCAATATGCCAGTATTATTTTGCCATTCAACATTCCAGCATTTAACCACTCAATATGCCAGGATTTAACCCCTCAATATGTCAAATTTAGCCATTTAATATACCAGATTTAGCCATTTAATATGCCAGGATTTTGCCCTTCAATATGCCAGATTTAGCCATTTAATATGCTAGGATTTTGTCACTCAATATGCCAGGACTTAACCCCTCAATATGCCAGATTTTGCCATTTAATAAATATGCCAGGATTTTGCCCCTCAATATGCCAGATTTAGCCATTTAATATGCCAGATTTAGCCATTTAATATGCCAGATTTAGCCATTCAATATGCCAGGATTTAATCTCTTGATATGCCAGATTTAGCCATTTAATATGCTAGTATTTTGTCACTCAATATGCCAGATTTAGCCATTTAATATGCTAGGATTTAACCCCATGATATGCCAGATTTAGCCATTTAATATGCCAGATGTAGCCATTTAATATGCCAGATTTAGCCATTTAATATGCCAGATTTAGCCATTTAATATGCCAGGATTTTGCCCCTCAATATGCCAGATTTAGCCATTTAATATGCCAGATTTAGCCATTTAATATGCCAGGATTTTGCCCCTCAATATGCCAGATTTAGCCATTTAATATGCCAGATTTAGCCATTTAATAAATATGCCAGGATTTTGCCCCTCAATATGCCAGATTTAGCCATTTAATATGCCAGATTTAGCCATTTAATATGCCAGATTTAGCCATTCAATATGCCAGGATTTAATCTCTTGATATGCCAGATTTAGCCATTTAATATGCTAGTATTTTGTCACTCAATATGCCAGATTTAGCCATTTAATATGCTAGGATTTAACCCCATGATATGCCAGATTTAGCCATTTAATATGCCAGATGTAGCCATTTAATATGCCAGATTTAGCCATTTAATATGCCAGGATTTTGCCCCTCAATATGCCAGATTTAGCCATTTAATATGCCAGATTTAGCCATTTAATATGCCAGGATTTTGCCCCTCAATATGCCAGATTTAGCCATTTAATATGCCAGATTTAGCCATTTAATATGCCAGATTTAGCCATTTAATATGCCAGATTTAGCCATTTAATATGCTAGGATTTAACACCTCTATTTGCCAGATTTAGCCATTTAATATACTAGGATTTAACCCCACGATATGCCAGATTTAGCCATTTAATATGCCAGATGTAGCCATTTAATATGCTAGGATTTTGTCACTCAATATGCCAGATTTTGCCATTTAATATGCTAGGATTTAGACACTCAATATGCCAGATTTAGCCATTTAATATGCCAGATTTAGCCATTTAATATGCCATGTTTTAGTCATTGAATATGCCAGATTTAGCCATTTAATATGCCAGGATTTAGCCATATAATATGCCAGATTTAGCCATTTAATATGCCAGATTTAGCCATTTAATATTCCAGATTTAGCCACTTAATATGCCAGGATTTAGCCATATAATATGCCAGATTTAGCCATTTAATATGCCAGGACTTTGCTCGTTTTACACCACCCTCCTCCCCTCCCTTTCCCAGTACTTACATCCTGGATGCTCCATGCAGTCGATGCTGGTCCCCTCCGTGTAGTCTTCCCTCCTGCACGGAGGTGGGAAGCTCAACCACCGGGTATGACGTAACGTCATATTCAGTGTGAAGAAGTTTTTTTTTTTTTAAACTTACTTTTTCTCGGCAGCCGCATCCAGAGGACGCCCATGACGCTGGAGGCGGCTTCTTCAAGAACTGGGGCCCGAAATAGCATTTATTAAGGCGGCAATGTGCCGCCCCTCCAAAAGTGCCGCCTGGGGCAGTTGCCCCAAGCTGCCCCATTGTAGGACCGGCCCTGATGCCACAGCATCACTTAAAGCCAATTAAAAGAAGCCACTGTCAGGTACTGTCACGGACTGGGTAGAGTACCAGAGGATAGGAACTGCAATGCGATGACCTGGTATCTTACTGCAACAGGTTTGGAGACAGAACAGTGTATTTTCACCTAAATGGTATTATACCCTATGGTTGAGCCTCAGGCAAATGACCACCCAGGACTTGGTACACTGACTGCAACCGCACACTGGAGCAGGCAGGGAGTACAGGATGAGACGGATAGTCAGCAGGCCGGTATTTCAGGAGGCAAGGTCACGGCAGGCAGCAAACAGCAGAGTCAAAGAATAAACGCTAGATCCCACAGGGAACTATCTCAGGCAAGGTCTGGGTAGTAACTGAAGGTCTAAATACTATTTAGGCGGTAAAACCCACCAATAGACCCCCTAAAAGGTATATGTATAGCCCTTTAAGAAATGCTAATTTTCTGTGTGTAGCGATACTGCGCATGCGCGCAGTTTCTGTTTGTTGTCGAGGGGAAGCAGGGAGCACGTCTGCAGCCCTGGAGGACTGAGACGCCGAACGGAGTCTCCGTTGCCCGCCTGCCTTGTTTGCAGAGGCAGCGGTGGCAGATAACTCTTTTTATTACACTACCCCCCTCTCTACGAACGCCGTACCGGCGTTCAGGACCAGGTTTGAGAGGAAATATACGATGAAACAGCGAAACTTTGGAGGGAGCATGAACATCGGATTCCGGTACCTAAGATCTTTCCTCAGGACCGTAGCCCTGCCAATGGATAAAATACTGCAAGAGACCACGATGTATCTGAGAATCCAAAATAGGATTGTACCAAATATTCCTCATGCCCTTGAACAAGGACAGGTTTAGGAACCATACGAACGTCAGAGAAACGATTAGTTACAAATGGTTTGAGGAGCGAGACATGAAACGAGTTGTGGACACGCATACTGGAAGGTACAAGGCATAGGTCACATCGTTGATCCAGGACAGAATTTTGTAAGGACCAATATATTTGGGACCCAAAGTCCTGGAGGAATGAAGAAGTTGGAGATACTTGGTAGAAAGCCACACCTTGTCACCAGGGAGAAGCATGGGAAATGGCGAACAATGTTTGTCTGCAGATTTCTTTTGCAACACCCTAGCCCGAGACAATTGAGAGGAAACCGAAGCCTAGTGAGATTTGAGATCCTGGACCTGACGATCAGCAGCAGTTTCTGTTTGTTGCGCGTTCATCGAGGGGAAGCAGGGAGAGCATCTGCAGCCCTGGAGGGCTGAGACGCCGAGCAGAGCCTCCGTCGCCCGCCTGCCTTGTTTGCAGCGGTAGCGGAGGTGCGGACCTCGTGGCGGCAGGTAAGTCTTTATTACAGGTACCAATTAACATGCCACAGTCACTTTGTCATTAACATATGAAACGGCCAGTTTGCCTATTAAACTATGCCACAGCCAATTTGCCCATTAATATGCCAGTGTTATGTTGCCCATTAATATGACACTGCCAATTTGCCCATCAATATTCCAGTATTATTTTGCCATTAATATGCCACAGCCAATTTACCCATTAGTATGCCAGTATTAGTTTGCCATTAATATCCCAATAAAAAATTTCATGGTGAAAATGCCCCAAAAAGCTAACTTTTGAACTACTGGGTGGAATTGTTTGATTTTTAGTTATGTTCATATTTAAAGTATGCTGATTCTGAAAATGTATGTTTTATGTGAATGTGATGCATATTTTGAAAGTTATTAATACTGTGTAAAACCTTTATATTTTAGCTTGGAGATAATTGAGCTGATACAAAGGTTAACTCAATTATCTCCCAAGCAGAGGAATGTACTGTAATTACTAGGATCCAAGTCTTTGTCCTATTCACTTTGCTTTCCTCAAGTTAAGATTGGATCCTATCTTTAATCCATGTCATTATTGTCACCTTTCCCATTGTCTTATGCAAGTCATTTAGTTTCCTGTGTGTATCTGAACTGGGCACCTTTGTATCCTGAAAGGTGTGAGGCAGGATTTCCCTTTGTATGTCCCCTGTATGTCCTTAGGTTAAACTTTAATCCTGTTATAGTTCCTTTGTCTAATCTGGTTTGTCAAGATGTTCAACTGTATATATTCTGTGTTTCTGAATCAATAAACAGTTCTTGTCAGTTCTACTTCACCCTCAATCTAGAGTCTTGTCTCTTATTGGGGGTAACCGCTATACAGCTATTCACGCTAGCTCTGGTAAGAGCTTCTTCACTTGGAATACAAATGGATGCTAAGAATCCTCCTCACTAATCGGGAAAAGGACACCCTCCAGCGGTTGAAACCCCTCTGCTACAAGGGGTAACCGCTACATCTACTTACCCCCACTAACTAGGTGCCATATTTGTTGCTCACGCCCTAGAGATTTACTCAAAGGGAATACTCAAAGCAGGCACTAGGTTTTTCATATTTCAACTCCACTGATCCTCAGTGGATTACTCCTTAGCTCACCCCTCCCCCCCCCCCTTTCCCCTCAACCTGATCTTAAGCCCTATTTTTCCCCCTCATAGCAATAATTTTCGGCTATTGGCACTGGCGTTACCCTTGGTTACTCCCTTCGGACACGTAGTCCTGTCAAGGTAGAACACTACTCGGTAACCTATTTGTGTACTGTTATTCTGGTCCTCTCTAGGACTCAGTTTCGACTACCAATGCAGAAGAATTCACCCCCTACTTACAGAGTGGCTTCCCTGAACGTCAGAGGCCTAAATAAATCTGAGAAAAGATCTCAGCTATGGAGTGAGCTTCAGAGATCTGCTCTGGAGGTTGCCTTTTTGCAGGAAACCCATTTTTAGACAGGAAGAATACCTTCTTTCCGCCACTCCAGGTATTTTAGAATATACATGGCAAAATCATCTAGTGGTAAATGGAATGGGGTCGCCATTGTCCTGGCCAACTCCTTCCCTATACAGATCTCCGAGACTCTCTCCGACCCGAAGGGTCAGGCAGAGACAACTCACAAGGGATCACTTAAAGGAAGAAGACCTATATAAATTAACAGACCTCAGAAATGAACTCAACAATTTTATGCTAGAGAAAACACGTAGAGCAGATTTATACCTTAAAAAGAGGTACCACGAATATGGCAATAAATGTGGAAAAATCCTAACCAGAGCTCTCAAACAGCCAAAAATCAGCCTCGTATATTCCTAAAATGACCGATAAAATGGGTACGACTCACACAGAGTTCGATAAAATAGCCAACTGCTTTCACGAATATTACTCAGACCTTTACAATATCTACACAGCCAAAGCTTACTCACAGGACAGGGCACCTCAAATTAGAGACTACCTTACTACACACATGCCAATAACCCTCACAGCACAACAAGCACAATCGATAGAGGATCCTATCACAAGGATAAGGGGTATACTGAAACACCTACCGAGGGGTAAATGCCCGGGCCCCGACGGATACGGACTGACCTCCTAACAGATATTCAAGGAACAACTGATCCCCCACTTAACGCTCGTGCTTAACTCCCTTCAAGAGGGTCATCAGCTTCCCACTCAAAGCTTAGAGGCCACAATCAAATTCCAAAGGAAGGTAAACTAGTAGAAGGTAACCTGTGCTAGTTATCGACCGATATCCTTATTCAACCTGGATTTTAAAAATTTCGCTAAAATAGGCTTAAAAACTGCCCCATCTGATCCATACGGAACAAACTTGATTTGATAACACAGCCAAGGTCCTGAATATAATACAACTAGCCAAATCACGCCATCTTAAATTGCTTTTACCCTCCACTGACGCCGAAAAAGGCTTTTGACCGTGTAGACTAGAAATTTATGTCAATTATTCTCGAGAGAGTGGGATAAGGGGAAACATGAGATCATGGATAACTTCTCTATATACAGGTCCAACCGCCCATATCAGAGTGAACGGGTCCCTCTCTAAAACATTTGGCATAACCAATGGCACGAGACAAGGGTGCCTCTATCTCCCCTGCTCTTTGCCCTCACTCTGGAACCTTTTCTTAACGCAATCAGGTCGGATGTCAGCATCAAGGGTCTTGAACTGAAAAACACACATGTAAAGGTCGCGGCCTACGCAGACGACATGTTTGCCATCTCTAACCCTACGATAGCTTTTCCAAACTTGATGAAACATTTCTCAGACTATGGGACTAACTAACTTAAAGATTAACTACTCTAAATCAGAGATTCTCAATGTAACAATTCCCCAAACAGAAGCACAGCAACTGCAAGCAAACTTTAAATATAGCTGGTGTCCCAATCATATAAAATATCAAGATTCCCGCCCAACTATCAACATTCTACTACCTGACCTTCACCCCCCTACTCACTACTATAAAAAAAAAAAAAAGTTTTAACGCAATGGTCAATCCCCCACTTTACCTGGTCAGGGAAGATAAATATAATTAAAATGAACATTCTGCCCCGAATTCTTAACCCGTTGCAAGCTCTGCCCATTCACATCCCAAAAGACTTTTTCATCACGATCTCTTAATTCATCTGGTCCAACTGCATCCCCCCCCCAGACTGCGCTATTCGATATTGCAAAAACATAGGAGAAAAGGAGGTTTGGGCCTCCCTTGTATTGAAACATACCACATATCTATTGTCCTTTCAAGAGTGGTTGACTGGGTAACACAATTGGAACAACACTGGGTAGATACCCCGCTTCACTCTCTTCCTTGGATGAACCCTCGAAGGGGGTCATTCAAGAATCACCTGTCATTGACCCCTACTCTGACTCGCTTTCATAAAATCTCACGGAACCACCACTTGACTACCTACCCATCACCGATCACACAGGTTCGTGACAACCCCAATTTTACTCCAGGCACACAAAGCCTCTCAAACGACCATTTATTCATGAGACTACCCAAACTTCTCTCAGCATGTACTACAGCAATGGGTCTCAAATCCTGGACCGACATTACCCCCATGACCTCAATGTCCACACTCCCTTATTTGCAACTCAAACACTACGTACAAACACTCCCTAATTTGGAAAACTTACACAGGGACAAAACACAGTTTGAGACCCTATGCAAGGGGGAGGAACCCATCACACATAGAATATCCATACTATATAAATTACTGAATTCCACTCTTACTGAAGCACTCCCCATATTTGCAGAGAACTGGAACAGGGACCTCCCATGCCTCTGACACCTACACAATGGATGAAAGTATTTGATATTACAGCTCACTGTTCTATCAGTAACAAGATTCAGGAAGTCTGCTACAAATTGTTGACAAGGTGTTACAGAACCCCTACAACTCTCCACAAAATATTCCCACAAACACCAGACATATGTTGGCGATGTGGTAAGGACTCGGGCACATTCATGCATATTTGGTGGACCTGCACCAAGATCACACCAATCTGGACAGGGGTATTGGCAATAGCCAAAGACTTAACTGAACTTGACCTCACTAACCGACACACAAATCAAGGCACAACGGCCTAGACTTTCTGACTCCCTAACATTTCGCCCATACAGTGACCTGGCCTAATTTTGTAATTGTCAGGGCTTACCTTTGTTGGGAGTCCTTTAGGCAGAGATGTATGCTCACCCTTGCAAACAAACACAGACCAGGGTGACCAGATAAGAAGCCACGGGGCCTGTGAGTTTGTGCACGGGGGCTGGTCAGGATATCCAGGTAAAGTTACAGACAAGGACAAGAGCAAAAGAATCTTCGTGGGTAAGCCAGAGGTCAGAGGATGCCAGAATTCAGAATAAACAGGTAACAAATCCAAGGTCAAAAGCCAAAAATGATCAGGAATACTGGAAGTCAAAATCACAGGAACCAAACAAGGAATCCAGAGTCAATGAACTGACACTGCCCTTAGGGAGGGGCAGTGTCTTATACCTTGTGAATTAGGTATGTGATTCAGCTGGAGAGTTACTGACAGGTCTGAGCCTTTGGTGAAGTCCAGCCCCCTAGTGCTGCAGGCAATACAAACATAAACAGGAGTATTTCAAAGTTCTGAAATGGCTCAGAGGCAAAATAGCAGGATATGGTCCAGAAGAACCACAGTTCAAATCCCCTGTTGGGCGCGTCTGGGGCGACCACGTCTGGCAGTTGGGATGGCATGGCGGCGATCCTGACAGTAATACTCAATTAAACCCCACTGTTTTATACTCACCTCCCCCCCCTCCCAGTTCCTCTGTTTACACTCATTAACAAGGAAATATGGTAAGGACCATATGTTTGAATATGTATTGACCTGCTATCTTATGTCCTAAAAAAAAGAGTTCAAGTCACAGGTTAGATCATACATTATTGTCTACAATACACAAATACTGAGTTTAACAATGTTAATCAGTATACCAAAGGGTATGCTTTGCTTTTGAACAACCTGTTAGATGCACTGAGGGTTAAAGTGAACAATTGCTCCAATATACTAACTAATGACTAAAGGTGGGGCCTAGCACTATGTGTGTGAAGGCCACATAAAAGTATAGGTTTGTAAAAAAAAAAAAAGTTCAATTACCTTAACACATAAGTCACTGGCAATTGCCCACGTTTTTAACTTCCCCAAACTTTAAAATGTAGGTTCTTTACACGTGACCTCCATTATCCCTGTATAAAATTGATATACATGTACAGGGCATGTATTTCTCTCACCTCTTCCTTTGGCCTCTCCCAGTGGACCAACTTTCCAACCCACACTGTTGGTCACTCACTAGACCTAGTTTTCACTAAATCTTGTGCTATCTCTAACTTTTCCCATTCACCTTTCCCCCTGTCTGACCACCACCTTCTTACCTTCTATCCCACTATACCTCAGTCGACTACTGCACGTCTCCCCCCGGCCGAATTCAAAAGACTGCTATCTAACTCCACCGTCCCGCTACTTACCACTGCTCTTCAAACCTCCCTCCCCTCCTTAGAATCAACCTCATGTCCAGAGAAAGCAGCTAACTCTTATAACAGTATCCTCACCTCAGCCCTTGACAACATTGCCCCTGTTGTTGCCAAACGTGCCCGCAAACCCAACCAACAACCGTGGCACACTGAGCAAACACGATACCTCCAAAAATGTGCTCGCACGTCTGAGCGGCATTTTAGGAAATCACGTTGCAAGGAGGATTTCCTTCATTACAAATTCATGCTGTGCTCCTACAACTCTGCTCTCGCTCAGTCCAAGCAACATTACTTCTCTACCTTAATATCCACCCACTCATCGAATCCCAAACGTCTATTTTCAACATTTAATGCTCTCCTCTGCCCTCCTGCTCCTCCGCCCTGCTCCGCTCTTACGGCCCAAGACCTTGCCTCTCACTTCAAGAACAAAATTGACGCTATCAGGAGCAACTTCACCTCCCATGACTTGCTTCCACTACCTAATGCCTCGTTCCCATCCCCCAAATCCACTCTGAATATCTTCTCCCCTGTAGCTGAGAAAGAGGTTGACGATCTGCTTTCCTCCTCGAAATCTACTACTTGTGCGCTTGATCCCATCCCATCTCACCTTGTATCCTCTCTTTCCCCTCTACTTTGTCCAACTCTAACCCATCTCATCAACCTCTCCCTGTCCTCTGGAATAGTACCGTCAACCTTCAAGCAAGCCCAAATCGTACCTGTCTTGAAAAAATCTTCCCTCGATCCTACTCTTCCGTCTAACTACCGTCCTATATCCCTTCTCCCCTTTGTGTCCAAGTTGCTGGAGAAAACAGTGCACTCGCGACTGACAGACTTTCTGACTCACAATAACCTACTTGACCCTTTTCAATCTGGCTTTAGACCCTTACACTCTACTGAAACAGCCCTTACTAGAGTATCAAATGACCTCCTTGCTGCGAAATCTAAAGGCCACTTCTCGGTGATGATCCTCTTAGATCTCTCTGCTGCCTTTGACACCGTTGACCACCGCCTCCTTCTGAATACATTATCCTCGCTTGGCTTAAGTGGTGTGGCACTCTCTTGGATCGAGTCGTACTTATCTGAGCGCTCCTATTCGGTGTCGTTTGCTGGAGCGACATCGTCACCTGTTCCGCTCTCTGTCGGTGTTCCGCAAGGATCAGTCCTCGGCCCGCTGTTGTTTTCCCTCTACACTACCTCTCTGGGAGAACTCATCCGCTCTTTTGGCTTTCACTACCACTTGTACGCGGATGATACTCAGCTCTACCTCTCCTCCCCTGACCTCACTCCCTCTCTAGTGTCACGAGTAGCTGAGTGTCTGTCAGCCATCTCCGCTTGGATGTCTGATCGCTACCTGAAACTTAACCTCTCCAAAACAGAACTCATTATCTTCCCTCCCTCAACTGCTGTCCCTACACCTGGGTTCACGGTCAACGTTGATAATACTACGATCGTACCGGCTGACCGTGTTCGATGTCTTGGGGTCACTTTTGACTCTGCTCTCTCCTTCCTTCCTCAAATCCAGTCCTTGGCCAGATCCTGTCGGCTGCACCTAAGGAACATTGCCCGCATTCGTCCGTTCCTCAGCGAAGAGACCGCCAAAATTCTAGTGCACTCGCTTGTGATCTCTCGCCTGGACTACTGTAACGGTCTTCTGACTGGACTACCTCTGGTTCGTCTGGCTCCCCTACAGTCTATCCAAAATGCGGCTGCCAGACTCATCTTTCTTGCACGTCGGTCGGATTCGGCGGCTCCTCTCTGCAACGCCCTCCACTGGCTTCCCGTCTGCTCGAGGATAAAATTTAAAATTCTGTCATTAACCTACAAAGCCCTCCACTCCTCTGCTCCTACGTACATTTCCTCCCTTGTTAACCGCTACTTCCCTACACGACCTTTGCGCTCCTCCAAGGGGTTAACACTCTCTTCTAATCTCATCACCACTTCTCACTCGCGTCTCCAAGATTTCGCCCGAGCTGCCCCCTCTCTCTGGAACTCCCTTCCCCGGAGCATCCAGCTCTCTCCCTCGTTTTCAAACTTTAAAAAGTCCCTCAAAACTCATCTCTTTAGAGAGGCCTACTACCCAACCTAGCTGGAACACACACTCCCTCTTTGACCTATCCCACCTAATGCCTCCCATCCACTCTACTGTTTCTACAACTACAATCCCTCTGACCTCTTCAATCCCTTAATTGTGTCATTGACCCCATTCCCTCTAGATTGTAAGCTTACGAGCAGGGTTCTCTACCTCATGTACCAGTCTGTACTAGTTTGTCCAAATTAGTATGTAGTTCCTTTCTTTGCTCTGTACCAAGCGCTTCGAGAATTGGTGGCGCTGTACAAATAAATGTTAATGTAATGTAATGTAATGTAATGTAGTGGTCAAATGATCTGCAATGTTCTGCTACAGCAGCAAGCTGGTGCTCTGCATCACTAGATTTGTTCAAACAACAGACTGCCAGATGGGTAAGACATTTACCTCCGCAGGCTTGAGGATCTCTTAAGTACATTTCCAATTCTCCTAGGTTCTTCAGTGAATTACTGTCAACTTGGCATTTGCTATGCTGGGTACTACTTACAAACAGCAACATGGTAGCAATGTGGCTGCAAATAGTCATTGACCTTGGCTGATGTTCAGTGTTCATTTAGTTAAATTAGGTATTGTTTGATTGAACTCAGCAGGAAATCCCTGTTTTTCAAGTTTCTTGCTGGAAATTTGCTGCAATCAGTGAAAACATATTTTGTCAAATTAGGCAGAATTGTTTTGCAACAGGGCCATCTCCTGTCAGGCTGTAATGAAGCCTGTACATTCTAGGTACTTTTAGACAGGGAGAGGCTTGAGTTCTCACCAATGGCATTGTGGGGTGAGCATGTCCCAAACTTACAAAAATAGAGGGAATGTGGTCAAATTGGGTAGGTTTTAATAAGAGTGGATGAGTCTTAATAAAAGTGGTTGGGTTTGGAATCCTAGAAAATGCCACTTTAGACAATTGCCTAATTAGAAATAAAGACCTGTTGGTACTCCAGGTCCAGTGAATAACCACTATGAGGACAATCTTCTACCTGACATCTCTAAGTATTTTACAAAGTTGGAATAAAAAGAATTCAGGCTACAGCTCCGGATTGGCAGCGGAGAGTGAATGCACTCGGCAGTACTCCAAATAATATAGATGAAACAAAGCAAAAGTAGACACTACATGATCCTTGACTATAAGCAGATTTATAACAAAAGTTGGTGCATAACATGAAGTGGGTGACATGTAGGCAAAAAAGAGAAAATAGTTTACACGTTTCACGCCCAAGGGCACGTAATCATTATGATTGTTATCCCCTCTAAGCCACTGTTTCTCTAGCGTGTACATAACTAAAACTTTCCATTTCCCTTATTAGTTTTGTAGCCCTTCTCTGCACTTTATTCTCATTCGATATTGTTTTTTTATTTAAAGTTGTCAAGAAAATGGCCGTGGTGGACAATGTTGATGCCTACCCATGATCATAAAAAACTGGCCTGTAGCCAGGTGGGATTCCTGCGCATCTGCATATTATGCACACAGCCTGCTGATCAGGAATATGCTAAGACACAAATCCACTGAATTAAATATTAGTAGCGGGAGCCTTCTGCTTTGTTCTGCATGCAGCTGTGTAACATATTGTCCACAGGGAAAGCTTTGACTGAAAAACAAATGCTCTTTTATTGTCGCTGCTGATGGAATTCCTTGGCCTTTGCTGACCAAGATGACTTTGAAATCAGGATTTCTGAGTTTAAAAGAATTGGCTTGTTTGCTTTTTCCCCATTGCCTGCCCCAAAGAACAATCTATTGACTCAGATTTGTTAATTAACTGGCTCAGCAGCTATTGAACGGTATATATCTCTTTTAGCGGAATTTACAGCCTCCCTGTTGTAAAGGAGTTAATCTATCGAAGTTATTTATGTAGTAAAGGTACCAAAACTGAAATTCCTTCAGTGTGTGGGTGTGCTAGTTAAACCGCCAGCAATTTTATGGATTAAATATTATGGGAGTTATGTAAAAAAAAAAGTCCGGCAATCGCCATCTCTTATTTATAATGGCAATTGAGCCTTTTTAATACATCCTGACACTGTCAAGTACCGGATTAATTGCACCTCCGCTAAAATTGATTTCATGGGGATCCACTACCACTTTTCAAGCACCAAATGTGCAGGATCAGTGCATATAGTGCAAACTCACCACTTTTGTCATGAGTTAGAGCTATTCAGTGGCGCAGGCAGTGATTGCTCCATCTTGTGGCGCTACTTCTGCATGCGCCAATTTTATACACATCCCTTTATATTTTATAACCCTTAGGCTACACATGAGTGCAACTCTGGTGAAACTCTAATCTGTTACAATGAATGGAGATTACGGAAGTCTGATTCAACCTTGCCTTTTGAACAGATCTGTGAATGAGATTCAGCACCCTGGAGAGCTCCTAACAGAAATGTTTCCAGCAGTGACACTGGGGGCTATTTGCTATAATCTGAACTATGGTGACCTGTGAATTGGGAAAAACAGGTATTAATAGATTAATTAGAAAGATAGGAAAATAGGAGAATTTTTCCAGCTTAGTTCACCCGTCAGTTTTAAGTGACCTTGTGAGTTTGAAACTTGTATGAAAGAGTTCTGCTTCAGCCCTTTGGGAATGCACATCTGAGATTTATACCCAACATGCATAATGCATCACAAACGTCCAATATTCTCATTCCCCCACTTTCTTCTACCTTAACGCTTTTGAATCTATTCCATTGTATTGCAAGTCCTCAAAACAACTTTAATCTCAGTGCTAACTCTTTATTATTCTGTTCTGGCAAACTGACATCATAAGCAGAAGACTTTTTTCTTAAATGTGGGCTTCTGGCCATGGTTTTTGTAGGTACTATGTTACTACTATATAAGATATATATGACTGCCAGTCTCGTTACATAAGTGCTGCATCAGGTCAAATATAGAGAAAGAAACTGATTTGTCTTTATTCCCTTTTATCGTTTCCTATCTCCAAAAAACTGCACAGAAAATGTAAATGTGATCCTGCCTATCTTCCCAAGCCCTCCTTTGTATGCAGAGATAGGCAAAGTGTCCATACAAGACGCCAGTGTCCGTGACAAGATCTGTGAAGGTCAATAGGAGGACATTAACCCCTAATGACCGTCCGTTTGGGACATTTTTGCTCATTCTGGACAATGGCTGGTTTTGTTTTAGCAGTAATTTTCGTCTTTCTCATTTACTGTACCCACACATAAAAAAGGCTTTGTTTATATAACATTACTTTCATCATATAATATAATTTACGATAAAAAAAAAAATCATAACATTTTATGAACAAAAAAAAACTTTTTAAACTTTGACCTGAAAAATTATTTTATACAATTACAAATTGTAAAAAAAAACAACCCATCTATACAGTTTCTAATATTTGTCCGAATATTATGGGATATTAGTATATTTTTGTTTCCTAACCATTTTCTCCTACAGTGACCCCAACCCTAACCCTAAATCTATCCCTAACCCCAGGTTTTTTTTTAAGCCCTAGTAGAGCCTGAGCAAAGTCTATAGCAGTGTGCCCCCTCAACCCAATTTTTCTAAAGGCGCAATGTAAAACTGTATGTAAATCAGTGGCGGAACTATCATTATCGCAGGGGTCGCAGCTGCGACCGGACCCGTCACACCTGGGGCCCGGCTGCCCTGTTGACCCCTGCGTTAATGATAGATAAAAACCTGTACTATGCGATCTGAACTGATCGCATAGTACAGGCCCTCCGGATAGAGAGATGCGGCCCGTGTGACATTGTCACCGGTAGCCGCACCTCTGCTGGTCTCGAGCGAGGGGGTGAAAGCTCCGCCCCCTCGCGCATTGAGCCTCCTAGAGCCCCGGATGTCCGTGAAATCCTGGAGCTCAGAAGATAACGGAGGCTGCATCCACCTCCCTCCCTGCAATGAAAGGTAACTGTGCAGGGAGGGGGGCAAAAATATCTGTGGGTATGTATGTATGTATGTAGTGTAAGTCTGTGTTTATGTATGGATGTAAGTCTGTATGTATGTAGTGTGTGTATGGGTGTAAGTCTGACTGTATGTATGTAGTTTAAGTCTGTGTGTGTGGATGTATGGATGTAAGTCTGACTGTATGGATGTAATTCTGACTATGTAAGTGTACGTCTAACTGTGTGTATATGTAAATGTAAGTCTGTGTGTATATGTAAGTGTTAAGTCTGAATGTATGTAAGTGTAAGTCTGACTGTGTGTATATGTAAGTGTAAGTCTGACTGTGTGTGTATGTAAGTGTTAAGTCTGACTGTATGTAAGTGTAACTCTGTGTGTATATGTAAGTGTAAGTCTGTGTGTATATGTAAGTGTTAAGTCTGACTGTATGTAAGTGTAAGTCTGACTGTGTGTATATGTAAGTGTAAGTCTGACTGTGTGTGTATGTAAGTGTTAAGTCTGACTGTATGTAAGTGTAAATCTGACTGTGTGTATATGTAAGTGTGTAAGTCTGACTGTATATGTATGTAAGTGTAAGTCTGACTGTGTATGTATGTATGTATGTATGTAAGTCTGACTGTGTGTGTATATGTAAGTGTAAGTCTGACTGTGTATGTATGTAACTGTAAGTCTGACTGTGTGTATGTATGTAACTAAGTCTGACTGTGTGTATTTATGTATGTATGTAACCGTAATATTATAACAAATATGATATAAAACAAGATATATATATATATATATATATATAGCTGGTTTTTATAGAATATTTGTTATATAAATATTATAAAACCAGCCATATATGTTATACACATATTAAATAAACCTTAGTCATATGTTTTATATATATGTGTATATATAAACATTTGGTTCATTTATATGGATCAGGTTTATGTAATATTTATATAATATATATGGCTGGTTT
Source organism: Pelodytes ibericus (assembly GCA_036172795.1). Taxonomy (NCBI): domain Eukaryota; kingdom Metazoa; phylum Chordata; class Amphibia; order Anura; family Pelodytidae; genus Pelodytes; species Pelodytes ibericus. The sequence continues at coordinate 162,066,404 of CM069862.1, forward strand.
TATAATATTGTTTGTTTATAAAAACAAACATATATATATATATATATATATATATATATATATATATATATATATATATATTGTTCGGGGGCCGGTTGTTTTTAGTTACGACTCTGATGTAAATGTTTTACAATTTTTGCACCGGGGCCCCGTTGTTTCTAGTTACGACTCTGATGTAAATGTAAACTTTCTAATATTATTTGCAACTATTTTCATATGTAATAAAAATGTTATTGAAAAATTGCATTTCTATTTTTTATTTCCTTCCTGTGCACCCACATTGCACTTAAATGACTTAACACAGCACCATACAGTACCCACAGCACTTGCCATGCACCTATATTGCACTCACAGCACTGCTGCTCTCTCTGTCCCTGGCCATCTCCTCCACAGTCTTCCCTCCACAGATGCTGCATGTGTGGAGGAGGGACGTACAGCCACCAGATATGACTTGTTGTCATATCCGGCCAAAGTGGCAGTAAGTATCCAATGGATCCAGACTGCCGACTGCTTCCCTTGCGTGACGGTCTCTGTGACAGGAGGCAGGGCTACCATGTTGGGCCAGCAAGGGCCCATGGGTAGCTTCTTTGGGCCCCCTTTATCCAGTGGGCACTGGGCAAGTACACATTTTGCCCATTGGTTAAGGCAACCATATCTAACCCTATCCCTAAATATAACTCAAGTACTAATTCTAATTCTAACTCTAACTCATTTGTAACCCTAACTGGAGCACTAAATATAGGGTTAATAGATCTAGGGTTAGTTTTGTCATGCTTCTAGTGGCAGTCAAGCAACAGCAACAGACTGACGGAAGGGATTTCGGATCCCATCAAAGCATAGGCATCAATTTTCACACATTGCATGTTTTTATTTGACGTGCCCGGCACGTCGCTTGTCACGAAGGGGGTTAAATTGTCAACCACAGAACCCAGTAAATGTCCACTATGAGCAATGTTGGTGCCTATCCCTGTTCTTGTGGTACATCAAAATACAGAGATGGCTAAAACTATGTGCCTCTACGTTGCAAGCAATTGTGAGACTAATTTTACATTATTAGCAAATGACAGAACTTTCCGAAAAGGGGCACTGTAGGCATCTCACTGATGTCACTGCATTTAGAGACCCTGGTGAAATTATTTTCAATGTACAATTAATGTTTCAAGCAAATTGTAAGTTTATTTACATGTCTACTAAATAAAGAGAAAATTGCAGGGAACTGACATGGACATTTCAAACTTTAAGACAATGTAACAGAGTTGGAAAAATTCTCTAATGCAGCTGAATGGGAGAAATTTTCCAACTCAGCTACTTTGGCCTTAAGTTTGAAATTCCTGTCTCAATTCCCTGCAGTTGTCTCTCATAGAAGCATAGAAACATAGAATGTGTCTGCAGATAAGAACCATTTGTTCCTCATCTAGTCAGCCCAATTTTCTGAATACTTTTATTAGTCCCTGGCCTTATGTCTAGGATAGCCGTTCCTTGTCTATGCCTATCCAACGCATGCTTAAACTCCTTCACTGTGTTAACCTCTACCACTTATGCTGGAAGGCTATTCCATACATCTACTACCCTCCCAGTAACGTAATACTTCCTGACATTACCGTATTTGCTCGAATATAAGACAAGGTTTTTTTCAGAGCAAATACTTACATTCGAGGTCGTCTTATAATCTGACCTCAAATTGAGGTCAGATTATAAAACATGGATCCAGGTCCCCAGCAGAGCTGCAGGGGACCTGGATCCCCCTCTCTAACAGCAGGGGATGTCTGCGCGATGAGCGCAGACTCCCCTGCTTCCGCCCGGCACGACCGCCGGGGCTTCTATGAAGAAGCCGGGTACTGCCGCTTTCGTCACAGAAGTCCCGGCGAGTGTGCCGGGCGGCAGCAGGGGAGTCTGCGCTCGTCGCGCAGACATCCTCTGCTGCCCCACTAGGCACCAGGGAGAATCGTGCAGCTGGGGGATGTCTGCACGATACATGCAGATATCCTCCATGCTGCCCGACACGGCAGTCTATTATGACGGACCAGCTACGTATCGTGCAGACATCCCCCGGCTGCCCCCACTAGCCACCAGGGAACGAAACCAGGTAAGGAGGAGGGGGGGGACAGAGGACACAGACAGACAAGGGGAGGGGGGGATAGAGAGAGACAAGGGAGGGGGGAGGACACAGACAGACAAGGGGAGGGGGGGGGAGAGAAAAGGGGAGAGGGGGGGAAGAGAGAGACAAAGGGAGAGGGGAGGACACAGACAGACAAGGGGAGGGAGGGGGGAGACACAGACAAGGGGAGGGAGGGGATAGATAGAGACCAGGGGAAGGGGGAAGAGAGAGAAGTTTTGGGGGGAGAGAGAGACAACGCTGGGGGGGAAAGAGACAGCTGGGGGAGGGGGAGAGAGGCCGCATTGGCACATAAAAGGAAATAAAAACAAGAAATGCATTTGTATTATATAAAGTTTTTATTAAATATTAAAAATCAATTTACATATATACAAGTTAAACTTTTTTCCTATAGGGTAGTCTTATAATCAGGCTTTTGGTTTTTTTCCTGAAGGAATGTACAAATTTGGGGGGGTCGTCTTATAATCAGGGTCGTCTTATAATCGAGCAAATACGGTACTTTTAAATCTTTGCCCCTCTTAATTAAAACTATGTCATCTAGTTGTGGTAGTTTTTCTTCTTTTAAATATAATCTCCTGCTTTACTGTGTTGATTCCCTTTATGTATTTACATTTTTATATAATATCCCCCATTACATCTTTCCTCCAAGATATACATGCTAAGATCCGTTAACCATTCATGGTATGTTGTATCCTTCAACCCATGAACCAGTTTAGTAGCCCTTCTCCGAACTCCAAATTATCAATATTCATCTGGACATATGGTGTCCAGTACTGCTCCAATTGACATATCACCAGTACTCTTCCCTCTTTCTACTGCTAATACCTATCCCCTGGAACCAAGCATTCTGCTAGCATTTCCTGCTGCTCTATTACATTGTCTACCTACCTTTAAATCCTCTGAAATGATAACTCCTAAATCCTTTTCCTCCAATGTTGAAGTGAGGACTGTATTAAATATTCCTAATATGTATTATCTTGCACTATCCACGTTAAACGTTAGTTGCCACAGCTTTTACCATTTTTCTCCTTTAGCTAAATCATTTGCCATTTGGCTTATCCCTCCAGGAACATCAACTCTGTTGAAAATCTTTGTATCATCAGCAAAAAGACATACCTTACCAACAAGACCTTCTGCAATATCACTAATAAAAATATTAAAAAGAATGGTTCCAAGTACAGATCCCTCAGGTACCCCACTAGTAACAAGACCTGGCTTTGAGTATACTCCACTAACTACAACCCCACTGTTGCCTGTCACTAAGCATTGCCTGATCCATTCAACAATATTGAAATCCAAACTCAAAGATTGAAGTTTATTGATAAGCATTCTATGTGAGAGCCAAAAGCCGTAATGAGATCTAGGTAAGCAATTTCTACTGCACCAACCTGATCCATTATTTTAGTGACCCAGTCAACAAATTAATAAGATTAGTTTGGCATGATCTCCCTGAAGTAAACCCATGTTGTCTCTGATCTTGAAATCCATGTGATTTTAGATGTTCAGCAATCCTATCCTTTAACATGCTTTCCATTACTTTCCCCACTACTGAAGTAAGACTTACTGACCTATAGTTGACAGACTCCTCCCTACTACCTTTCTTGTGAATGGGCACAACATTAGCTAATTTCCAATCTTCTGGGACTTCGCCCATTATCAACAATTGGCTAAATAAATCTGTTAATGGTTTTGATAGTACACCACTGAGTTCTTTAAATAACTTTTGAAGTATCACATCAGGTCCCATCAACTTATTTGTCTTTACTCTAGACAGCTGAATTAGGACCTCTTCCCCTGTAAACTCACCTGTATCAAATGACTCATTAGTCTTTTTTCGTAAATGAGGTCCCTTTCACCTCATTTTCAATCGTAAACACTGAACAAAAATATTAACTGAAGCAGTCTGCTAGATATTTATCCTCTTCTACACAGCATCCTTCTTTTATTTTTAATCTATCTAATCCTTCTTTTACTTTCCCTTTCTCATTTATGTATCCATAAATAAAAATTAATGGTTTTGTAGTTGGAACTGTCCCTTTAACTAGAGTGCTATTTGCTACTCTAGAGAGGTTTATCACAAGTTTTAATTACCCCAGGTTTTCCTATTAAACATGTGTAATTCTCAGGATAAGACATTAGTGAATAGAACCCTTGAGATGCTCCATTGGCCCATTTTATAATAAAGAAGAGCTGACATTGCCACAGCTTTTATTTCCCCTACATAGCCCTGAGAACCTTCCCTTCTACTGTGGCACATGATGCGTGAAGTGACAGAGGATTGGGTTTTGACAGCTTGTTTGCCCGATCGGAGTAACACCAGCAGTAAACTATACCTTTTATCTAGATTTTATGTGATTAGGAGATTTGTAGAAATAAATAAAAACACAGATGTCCCTCATTGTAATTGCTACATGACAACTATAATGATTTATTTCAATGGCACAGCTGTGCTTTACAAATTATGGCTGCACAGTGTATTACGAAACAAATATTGAAACAAATTACAATCATTTTACTTATAAGGTTATTGTTGTCTTACATTCCAATGGAAATTTTGCTTGTGGACTATAACATAATAGCAGTAAAAACCCTCCAAACATCCACAGCTGTTTATTTGTAGTATTTTTGTTTAAAATCATTTTCATCATCTTCAAAATTATTTTTTTATTATGTAAGTGAGGGTCTGGAGCAGCATAATGGTTAGTTTTCCATAATAATTAGCCCCATTTTTAGAGATTCCACCCACCTCACTTCATATCTTTCACTATCTCCCACCAGGATGATTCCTGATTTATATTTTAAAAAAAATTAAATGTCCTTTTTATGTAGATCTATACAAAAATTAAATGAATAGATTCAGTGAAAATTACTTTTGGCATGGCATTTTTGTCAGCTGCAATCACCTGCCTTGATATCCATCCTGTGGAAGGAACTTTTGTGAAATTGATGGATAATAGCCATAAAATGAGTAACCTATATCATTAATGTGCTGATTTAGAGTTATGTAGTGAACTGCAATATTTTTTGTGAGTGCTGCTATTTATTTGCTCTGTTCCTTTTCATGAGGTCATCGGATGAGGTCATCTTTTGTGCATACCTCTTGTGCATGCAGGATCGAAGATGTCTGCAAGGAAGCTTTTTTGAGCTCATGGTGTTTTGTTGAAAATAATCTTTGTACAGTAAAAAAGGTAGAGTAATGATTAGTACATATAACAGTTTAAAGGGTTGGATACACAGCACATATCCTAATGTGCACAAACACAGTATACAAAAGAACAAGCCCCAATGATGCGCACTTATAAAATATAGGGTACTTTCCCTTTAATCTGTGTTAAAATAATTTGTGTGAAGCAAATTTTAGATGAAAAATCTACTTAAGTTATGTTTAACTGAAAGATTGCATCTTTCAGGCATTTTAAATAGGAATAGTTTAATGAAAGAACACAAATAAAGTGATTTAATGAGACCTCTTTGCTTGTATAGCTCTATCCTGATAAACCTATACAAGCAAAGAGGGTTCAGTATAGAACTTTATTTGTATTCTATCCTCAAATCTATTTTATTTAAAATGCCTACACTTGAAGCAATCTTTCAATTAAACACAATTTTTAAGTCCTTAAACTATGTTCGCCTAACATATGAAACTTAACATTATTACATGTGAAATACAGAAATAATATATTTCACTCTACCCTAGGTACATGCAATATAAAAGCTAGCTAGGTATATTGGAAGATCGACCACCCCTGTCTGAGCACCTGCAGCGTTCTCTTTCTCACTATCGTAATCATCCATCTTTAAATGGGGCCTGCTTCCTTTAAACTGTCTCCAGCCTGGGGCAGAACACGCTCTGTGAGCTCAGGCTGAATCCTGCACAAATAACTGCTAAACACAAGCAAGAATCCCTCAGCGCTCAGCAGGATGGAGAGAGAGAAATTCATGCTCTTAATTGAAAGCTGCTGTCAGGCGAGATATGTGTGTGCGGATTTGATGCAAAGGAAACACAACATCATCATTGAAGGCAGAAGCAGGTCCTTTCTCCTATACCCATCTCTTCACCGAGCTACTTTTATTTAGTTGTTTTCATTTGATACATTAGTGAAAGGAGGATCTAAAGCCACCATCTATTCCCAGTAATGTTTATCACTTGGCCTTCTGAAATACAGCAAGTGTTTTAAAGGAACTGTATCACCTAAAGATTGTTTTTACTGTGCATGTAGAACAGGGTTTTCCAAAATATGGGCCATGGGCCACAGTCCTGTGAGGGAAAATCTGGTACTGTGACTGAGAGGTGTGAGTGAAAATCTGGGTCTGGGGCTGAGTCCTGTGAGTGCAAATCTGGGTGCTGGGGCTGGGGTCTGTTAGTGCAAATTTGGGTGCTTCCAGTTAGTCCTGGAAAATCTGGGTACTAAGGTAAGTCCCAGGTGCATTGTGGGTGCACACAGTGCTGTATTTACCGCGAGGCATCCTAGGCGGATGCCTATGGCGGCAAATTTTGGGGGGCGGCAGCGCCCCCCAGCACTGAAAAAATAAAAAAAAAAAAATAAAAAAAATCCGGCCCTTTAAAAAAAAAAAAAAAAAAAACCCCACCGCGCTTGCAGGCAGAGACGGAGGTGACAGGGGATCGGAAGATCCCCCCTCACCATCGCTCTGCCTGCCAGGCTGCACGGGGAGCCGAACAGGCAGCACAGAGAAACCTCCGTGCTGACTGTTCGGCTACCCGTGCAGTGTGCCGACACGGAAGTGCCGACAGTCACGTGACGGGCGCGCTGACGTCATACGCGCGCCCGGTCACGTGACCTGTCGGCACAATCGCCGGGAAGCCGAACAGGTGGCATGGAAGGACCATGCTGCCTGCCTGCCAGGGAAAGGTAAGTGCTGATGGGAGACTGTGTGTGTGTGTGTGTGTGTGTGTGTGTGTGTGTGTGTGTGTGACTGAGTGTGATGGGAGTCAGAGTGTGTGTGTGTGTGTGTGTGTGTGTGTGACTGAGTGTGATGGGAGTCAGAGTGTGTGTGATGGGAGACTGTGTGTGTGTGTGTGTGTGTGTGTGTGTGACTGAGTGTGATGGGAGTCAGAGTGTGTGTGACTGAGTGTGATGGGAGTCAGAGTGTGTGTGTGTGTGTGTGTGTGTGTGTGTGTGTGTGTGTGTGACTGAGTGTGATGGGAGTCAGATTGTGTGTGATGGGAGACAGTGTGTGTGACTGAGTGTGATGGGAGTCAGAGTGTGTGTGATGGGAGACTGTGTGTGACTGAGTGTGATGGGAGTCAGAGTGTGTGTGATGGGAGACTGTGTGTGACTGAGTGTGATGGAAGTCAGAGTGTGTGTGATGGGAGACATTGTGTGTGACTGAGTGTGATGGGAGTCAGAGTATGTGTGATGGGAGACAGTGTGTGTGACTGAGTGTGATGGGAGTCAGAGTGTGTGTGATAGGAGACAGTGTGTGCGTGATGGGAGTAGGAGTGTGTGACTGAGTGTGATGGGAGTAGGAGTGTGTGACTGAGTGTGATGGGAGTAGTAGTGTGTGACTGAGTGTGACTGAGTGTGATGGGAGTAGGAGTGTGTGACTGAGTGTGATGGGAGTGTGAGCTTGATGTGAGTCTGAATGATGGGGCATGTCTTAGGTGTGTAACGTGGGTGTGCAGCTTGGGTAGGGGGGTGCCCGGATTTTGTCTGCCTAGGGCAGCACAAAATCAAGATACACCACTGGGTGCACAGTACTAGACACTGTCACATGCGACCAACTGCACTGCTGCAACCACTGAGGTTCAACCCCCTGCCTGGCTCACAAGGTACCCCTTGTCCAAGCACTGGAGGATTTTGTTATTTGCTAGAGCTCCTGCCCGGACCGGGGAATAATCTGAGATAACGACCGATTCACTTAAATTTGCACACACTGCAGCTCCAAGCACGTCCCGTCAGTGTCGAAATCAAGAAAAAATGATGGAATTCCTGACCCCAAGGAAAAGAAATTCAGCATTACCTTCCAATGTGGACCAAAATGATGCCTGTGAGCTGGAAGAAGAAGAGGCCTCTGAAATCAATGAAGCAGAATCCATCACTTCAGTGCAAACCTCTGTTCCTGTGGAAGATATGAAAAAAATGCTGTCAACCCTGCGTATAAAATAAAAGACAACATCAAATCGTTTACAACTCTATTCAAGACGGAGCTAAAAGAATTGGGGGAAAGAACAGCAACGATGGAGAACAAAATGGACGAGATGGTGGACTCCCACAACTCCTTAGCAGACAATCACTCAGAGCTGCAGAAAGAGGTGAGCACACTAGACATGTGCATTAGTTTTCGGACGAATGCATTTTCGTCCGAAAATAGCATTTTCGTTCATTCGTTTGAAAAACGAATAACGAAAATGCTAAGCTAACGAAAGCCGAATGAACGAATGGTTAATAAACGAAAATCATTCGTTCATTCGTAGTACTATTGGCATTCTATAAGCCGAAATACAGGGAGTGCAGAATTATTAGGCAAATGAGTATTTTGACCACATCATCCTCTTTATGCATGTTGTCTTACTCCAAGATGTATAGGCTCGAAAGCCTACTACCAATTAAGCATATTAGGTGATGTGCATCTCTGTAATGAGAAGGGGTGTGGTCTAATGACATCAACACCCTATATCAGGTGTGCACAATTATTAGGCAACTTCCTTTCCTTTGGCAAAATGGGTCAAAAGAAGGACTTGACAGGCTCAGAAGAGTCAAAAATAGTGAGATATCTTGCAGAGGGATGCAGCACTCTTAAAATTGCAAAGCTTCTGAAGCGTGATCATCGAACAATCAAGCGTTTCATTCAAAATAGTCAACAGGGTCGCAAGAAGCGTGTGGAAAAACCAAGGCGCAAAATAACTGCCCATGAACTGAGAAAAGTCAAGCGTGCAGCTGCCACGATGCCACTTGCCACCAGTTTGGCCATATTTCAGAGCTGCAACATCACTGGAGTGCCCAAAAGCACAAGGTGTGCAATACTCAGAGACATGGCCAAGGTAAGAAAGGCTGAAAGACGACCACCACTGAACAAGACACACAAGCTGAAACGTCAAGACTGGGCCAAGAAATATCTCAAGACTGATTTTTCTAAGGTTTTATGGACTGATGAAATGAGAGTGAGTCTTGATGGGCCAGATGGATGGGCCCGTGGCTGAATTGGTAAAGGGCTGAGAGCTCCAGTCCGACTCAGACACCAGCAAGGTGGAGGTGGAGTACTGGTTTGGGCTGGTATCATCAAAGATGAGCTTGTGGGGCCTTTTCGGGTTGAGGATGGAGTCAAGCTCAACTCCCACTCCAAGTACTCCACAACGTGGCTGGCAAGAAAGGGTATAAAAGAAGAAAATCTAATGACATGGCCTCCTTGTTCACCTGATCTGAACCCCATTGAGAACCTGTGGTCCATCATCAAATGTGAGATTTACAAGGAGGGAAAACAGTACACCTCTCTGAACAGTGTCTGGGAGGCTGTGGTTGCTGCTGCACGCAATGTTGATGGTGAACTGATCAAAACACTGACAGAATCCATGGATGGCAGGCTTTTGAGTGTCCTTGCAAAGAAAGGTGGCTATATTGGTCACTGATTTGTTTTTGTTTTGTTTTTGAATGTCAGAAATGTATATTTGTGAATGTTGAGATGTTATATTGGTTTCACTGGTAAAAATAAATAATTGAAATGGGTATATACCGTATTTGCTCGATTATAAGACGACCCTGATTATAAGACGACCCCCCAAACTTTGGATATTCCATTAGGAAAAAAACTAAAAGCCTGAATATAAGACTACCCTATAGGAAAAAAGTTCAACTTGTATATATTCATATGTAAATTGCTTTTTTAATAAAAAATTATGATATCAAAAAATTTATTTCTAGTTTTTATTTCTTTTTATGTGCCAATGCTGCCTTTCTCTTTCCCCTTGTCTCTGTCTCTTAACCCCTTCCCTCCCCTTGTCTCTGTCTCTTAACCCCCTCACTCCCCTTGTCTCTGTCTCTTAACCCCTTCCCTCCCCTTGTCTCTGTCTCTTAACCCCCTCACTCCCCTTGTCTCTGTCTCTTAACCCCTTCCCTCCCCTTGTCTCTGTCTCTTAACCCCTTCCCTCCCCTTGTCTCTGTCTCTTAACCCCCTCCCCTTGACTCTGTCTCTGCCCCCCTCCCTCTCCCCTGTCTCTCTGTCCCCCCTGTCTCTCTGTCCCCCTCCCTCCCTCCCCCTGTCTCTCTGCCCACCCTCCCTCCGTTACCCTTCCCTTGATCCCTGGTGGCTAGTCGGGGCAGCCGGGGGATGTCTGCACGATACTTGCAGACATCCTCCATGCTGCCCGACACGGCAGTCTATTATGACGGACAGCTGTCCGTCATAATAGTCTGCCGTGTCGGGCAGCATGGAGGATATCTGCACGTATAGTGCAGACATCCCCCAGCTGCCCGATTGTCCCTGGTGCCTAGTGGGGCAGCAGAGGAAGTCTGCGCGATGAGCGCAGACCTCCCCTGCTGCTGTCCGGCACGCTCGCCGGGACTTCTGTGACGAAAGCGGAAGTACCCGGCTTCTTCACAGAAGCCCCGGCGGTCGTGCCGGGCGGAAGCAGGGGAGTTTGCGCTCGTTGCGCAGTTATCCCCTGCTGCTAGAGAGGGGGATCCAGGTCCCCTGCAGCTCTGCTGGGGACCTGGATCCATGTCTTATAATCTGACCTCAATTTGAGGTCAGATTATAAGAAGACCTCGATTATAAGACGAGGGGTAGTTTTTTAAGGAATAAGGAGAAACGCATTGTGTGTGGGAGAGGAGCATTCTACTAGAACTTCATGCACCTTACAAGTCTGGAACTACATGCACTTTGCAGCTGCTTGCTGTTTGCTTTTATGTAAGATTTTACATTTTTGTATTCTGCATTATTAAAGAAGTTTTACTGAAGATATATCTCCTTCCTCCCCTGTCCTATTCTTTATGACCTCGAGGATCATCTGATTACACCTGTGAATTCAAGACCCCTAGAGGGGCTCCCGAATACCTATGACACTGAGCAGGGTACTGCTCAGGAAAATGTGAGTGGAACCCTCATATATTATATGTCTTTTGGTCCACTATATTACTTTATTTTGTGTTTGTTTTTCTTCTCCTTACATTATATACAGAGAATATTGCCTCCTATAAGGGTAAATAACAGTGTGTAGTGTTTTGGGAAGCGCACGATTTCATTTATTTGTTTTGTGTGTATTTTATGTACCAGGAGTGAAGCACTGGTTGTGTTTTTGTGCTGCTACTCCCTTCACAGTTAAAGGCGCAGTGTACTCTATTTTTGTTTACTGTCATATATTTGCAGACCTATTAGCAGCTACTCTGCAACAAAGATCTCTCCGGCCAATTACGCTGGCATTACAAGCTGTACATATAAAATACACATGGGGTTTCCCCCTGAAACTTAAAATCTCAAGAAATGGAACTTATACCACAATTCTGTCGATGGAAGAAGGCCTGCGATACCTCCAGAAATAGGATATCCCCACTGCTACGCCGATAGATCCCCGGCTGCTCAAGAAACCAAGGCTCAAAAAAATATGGCCTAGCACTTCTCCCACTAACGCTGTGAACTGATGTACTGTTTGTAAGCCACTCACCAGGCTTAAACTGCACACTGTTTCTGCAGAAGTTCTGTTTTTAAGACCCATTGTTTTCTATCCTGAAGCTAAACCGTGAGTGCCTCAACTGCCAGTTGATACCTGGACTTATTAGGCTATTGCCTTAAGACTCAGATGATTTATCTTTTTCCTTTTTTTCATGTTTTTTTTTTGTCAAAGTTTGCAGAGTGGACACGCACCGGGTAATCCTCTGGACTATTTGTCCAATGCACTGTGATGTATAGCAATGTGATACACGTGTTGAGCAATCCCGCAGCAATGCTGATAATAACTAGACATGTGCAAAACTAAAATTTTCGTTTCGTTTTCGTCCATTCGGACGAAAATGTTATTTATTTCGTCTAAAACGAATTTCGTTCATTAGTGCATTCGTTTCAGACGAAATTCGTTCATTATTTTCGTTTCGTTAATTTTTATTCGTTCGTTTTATAGAATACAATGTAATACTATTGGCTTTCTATAATCCGAACGAGAGCCCCATTCATAAGAAATTCTTATGAATGGGGCGCTCGTTCGGTTCATAGAAAGGCAATAGTATTACTTGTATTCTATAAGCCGAAAGTCTATAAACCGAACGACTTTCGGTTTATAGACTTTCGGCTTATGGAATACATGTAATCCTATTGCTATTCTATAAACCGAACGACTTTCGGTTTATAGAATAGCCATAGGTTTACATGTATTACATAAGCCGAAAGTCTATAAACCGAAAGTCGTTCGGTTTATAGGCTGTCGGCATTTAACTAATAAGAGACAGAGTCTCCATTCATAAAATTATGAATGGAGACTTTGTCTCCGTGTAGTAAAATGCCGACAGCCTATAAACCGAACGACTTTCGGTTTATAGGCTGTGGGCATTTTACTACATGGAGACAAAGTCTCCATTCATAATTTTATGAATGGAGACTCTGTCTCCGTGTAGTAAAATGCCGACAGGCTATAAACCGAACGTTCGGTTTATAGGCTGTCGGCATTTTACTACACGGAGACAAAGTCTCCATTTATAATTTTATGAATGGAGACTCTGTCTCCGTATAGTTAAATGCCCACAGCCTATAAACCGAATGTTCGGTTTATAGGCTGTCGGCTTTTAACTATATGGATACAAAGTCTCCATTCATAATTTTATGAATGGAGACTCTGTCTCCGTATAGTTAAAACCGTGCATCAATAATACAGCAGGAGGATCACAAATCCCATCAAGATGAGGCAGCCCTCACCAGGATGCTTGCCCCCTTATGTCCCGACGCCCCGTGTTACTTACCACCTTAAGAACACAACAACGGACGCGCGCATTCCCAAACGGCTGGATAGGCGTGCGCATGCGGTGTGTATCGCTGTGGTCGATGATCTGGTAAGAAGGGGTGTGCGGGGGGTGTGAGGGGGGCGGGAGGTGGGTTGCGCAGCTGGCTCATGCGCGGTGGTCACAAAGTTACAGCTGAGTTATCAGCTGTAACTTTATGCGCATGCGCAGTGAGCAAATTCTCCTGCGATTGCGCAGGAGAATTTGCTCCAGAAATTTGTCAGAACACCGGTTTTAACTATACGGAGACAAAGTCTCCATTTATAATTTTATGAATGGAGACTCTGTCTCCGTATAGTTAAATGCCCACAGCCTATAAACCGAACGTTCGGTTTATAGGCTGTCGGCTTTTAACTATACGTTTGTCTCCATTCATAAATTTATGAATGGAGACTCTGTCTCCGTATAGTTAAATGCTATTGTATTCTATAAACCGACTCTATTTCGGCTTATAGAATGCAATAGTACTACGAATGGACGAATGAACGAATGATTTTCCTTTATTAACCATTCGTTCATTCGGCTTTAGTTAGCTTAGCATTTTTGTTCTTCGTTTTTCGGGCGAATGGACGAAAATGCAATTTTCGGACGAAAATGCATTCGTCCGAAAACGAATGCACATGTCTAGTATATATTCACATGTAAATTGCTTTTTTAATAAAAAATTATGATATAAAAAAATTCTTGTTTTTATTTCCTTTTATGTGACAATGCTGCCTCTCTCTTTCCCTTGCCCCCAGATTTGTCGCTCTCCCCCCCTTAGTGTTGTCTCTCTCTCACCCTCCCTTTGGCTCCCCCCTCGCTCCCCTTGTGTCTGTCTCTTCCCCCCTTCCCTCCCCCTGTTTCTCTCTGCCCCCCTCCCCTTGTTTCTGTCTCTTCCCCCCTTCCCTCCCCTTGTTTCTCTCTGCCCCCCCCCCTTGTTATTCTGTCCCCCCCTCACCTGTTTCTTGCTCCCTGGTGGCTAGTGGGGGCAGCCGGGGGATGTATGCACTATACATAATAGACGGAAGTGTCGGGCAGCATGGAGGTTGTCTGCACGATTCGTGCAGACATCCCCCAGCTGCCTGATTCTCCCTGGTGGCTAGCGAGGCAGCGGAGGATGTCTGCGCGATGAGCGAGACCTCCCCTGCTGCCGCCCGGAACGACAGCCAGGACTTTTATGAGGTACCCAGCTTCATCATAGAAGTCCCGGCGGTCATGCCGGGCGGCAGCAGGAGAGGTCTCGCTCATCGCGCAGACATCCTCCGCTGCCTCGCTAGCCACCAGGGAGAATCGGGCAGCTGGGGGATGTCTGCACGAATCGTGCAGACAACCTCCATGCTGCCCGACACTTCCGTCTATTATGTATAGTGCATACATCCCCCGGCTGCCCCCACTAGCCACCAGGGAGCAAGAAACAGGTGAGGGGGGGACAGAATAACAAGGGGGGGGGGACAGAGAGAAACAAGGGGAGGGAAGGGGGGAAGAGACAGACACAAGGGGAGCGAGGGGGGAGCCAAAGGGAGGGTGAGAGAGAGACAACACTAAGGGGGGGAGAGCGACAAATCTGGGGGCAAGGGAAAGAGAGAGGCAGCATTGTCACATAAAAGGAAATAAAAACAAGATTTTTTTTATATCATAATTTTTTATTAAAAAAGCAATTTACATGTGAATATATACTAGACATGTGCATTCGTTTTCGGACGAATGCATTTTCGTCCGAAAATTGCATTTTCGTCCATTCGCCCGAAAACCGAAGAACGAAAATGCTAAGCTAACTAAAGCCGAATGAACGAATGGTTAATAAAGGAAAATCATTCGTTCATTCGTCCATTCGTAGTACTATTGCATTCTATAAGCCGAAATAGAGTCGGTTTATAGAATACAATAGCATTTAACTATACGGAGACAGAGTCTCCATTCATAAAATTATGAATGGAGACTTTGTCTCCGTATAGTTAAATGCCCACAGCCTATAAACCGAACGTTCGGTTTATAGGCTGTGGGCATTTAACTATACGGAGACAGAGTCTCCATTCATAAAATTATAAATGGAAACTTTGTCTCCGTATAGTTAAAAGCCGGCATTTAACTATACGGAGACAGAGTCTCCATTCATAAAATTATGAATGGAGACTTTGTCTCCGTGTAGTAAAATGCCCACAGCCTATAAACCGAACGTTCGGTTTATAGGCTGTCGGTTTATGGAATACATGTATTCCTATTGCTATTCTATAAACCGAACTTTCGGTTTATAGAATAGCCATAGGATTACATGTATTACATAAGCCGAAAGTCTATAAACCGATCGTTCGGTTTATAGGCTTTCAGCATTTTACTACACGGAGACAAAGTCTCCATTCATAATTTTATGAATGGAGACTCTGTCTCTGTATAGTTAAATGCCGACAGCCTATAAACCGAACGACGTTCGGTTTATAGACTTTCGGCTTATGTACTACATGTAACCCTATGGCTATTCTATAAACCGAAAGTCGTTCGGTTTATAGAATAGCAATAGCATTACATGTATTCTATAAACCGAACGTCGTTCGTTTTAAAGACTTTCGGCTTATAGAATACTATTGGCTTTCTATAAACCGAACTAGAGTCGAGTCCCCATTCATAAGAAATTCTTATGAATGAGGAGGGACTCTAGTTAGGTTTATAGAATGCCAATAGTATTCTATAAGCCGAAAGTCTTTAAAACGAACGACGTTCAGTTTATAGAATACATGTAATGCTATTGCTGTTCTATAAGCCGAAAGTCTTTCGGCTTATAGAACAGCAATAGCATTACATGTATTCTATAAACCGAACGTCGTTTGTTTTAAAGACTTTCGGCTTATAGAATACATGCTGCTATTGGCTTTCTATAAACCGAAAGAGTCCCCATTCATACGAATAGGTCAATTGACCTATTCGTATGAATGGGAACTCAATTTCGGTTTATAGGAAGCTAATAGCATTACATGCATTCCATAAACCGAAAGTCATTCATGTCGGTTTATGGAATGTAGTACAATGCTATTGGTATTGTAAACCGACTCTATTTCGGTTTAGAATGCCAATAGCACGAATGGACGAATGGACGAATGAACGAATGATTTTCGTTTATTAACCATTCGTTCATTCGGATTTTGTTAGTTAAAATTTTCGTTATTCGTTTTTCGGACGAATGGACGAAAATGCTATTTTCGTCCGAAAATGCATTCGTCCGAAAACGAATGCACATGTCTAATAATAACGTCCTATGTTGTCAGTTTTCTACTGATATTGCGCAAAATGCTGCCCAGAAACCTCCCCACTATACTTTAGCCTGCTTAGTGCCCATGTATACATAGATCTAACAATATATTTTTTTAAGCTGCAATACAACGTAGTTAGAATAACCCAGAGACTATAATCTGAACTCAGAGTGCCCACCCAAAGTTGGTGATTCCATAACCCTCTAGGTCTGTCATGACATACATCGAGCTGACTTCACCTGGTACACTTACCCAGGCTGATAATTCAACTGAGGGAGATTAGTTGTATTACAACCTTGCAAAAGCTCTGCTACTGTTCTATTTGTTCTGAACTGCTGTAAGACATCCACTCACAAGTTACGGTTATATGATTAATTTGTTACTTCAGAAAATTACTATATTTTTATGGTATTACTTCATATATATACACCTTTGGGTTTATGTAAAGTATTGGTTTCCAGTCTAAAGACATGGGGGGAAAAACAACTAAATGACACTGTTCGCTTCCTTAATCGGTTAGATTAGCAATTAAAGTAATCTCCTTGGTCCTCACTGTTAGTGTAGGAGTTTTCTTGCACCTAATGTCCTTTTCGACACTCCCCCCCCCCCCCATCTGGGATTGAGGAGAGTGCAAATGATTTCATATTACAAATATGTGTTGCTGTTATATGCACTTCTAATATTTTGCCTCATTTTGGCACCTCTCTTTTTCCTACTTTCCTCTTCTCTGTGCTTTTCTATCTCCCTAATTTTTATCCTTCCCCACGTCTTCTCCCTGGTCGATCAAATAGATTCTGCGTTGAACATCTCTTGGCATCCTACCTATTGTCCTCATCCATATAGGCACAGAAGCCATGACCGCCACACAAGAAACATCAATTCGCCAACCTCCTACTAAGCAAAATGTGAGTACTATGACATTCTAGAATCTTTGGTTCATCCACAAGCGACACGTATAGAATTCAACTGTTATTCACACCTCAGATGCTTGTAACATAGTAATTTAGGATGAAAAAAGACAAAAGTCCATCAAGTTCAACCCTTCTACCTATCATTCCAGCTTTTGATCCAAAAGAAGGCAAAAACCCCTATTTGAATTTTGTCTCTCAAGGGGGAAAATTCCTTCTTGACTCCAAGGGGCAATCAGATTTATCCTTGGATCAATAAGCTCTATTATTAATAGAAAAGAATATAGGCACAGCGCTTATAAAATAAAAATAATAATAATGTCAAATAGTGCAAAGAGAAAGACTCAAACTCCGAAAATATAATATAAATATAATACTAACCCATAAACTAGTATAAAGGTATGTTGGCCGGAGGAGCACGGACTGACAGTATGAAAATATCTCAGAACATGAGGAGTAGCAAGTGACTCCTATTGAATAAATTGCAAGCAGCTAGTCTTAATTATGAGATGCAATGGAAGACACCACTGCAAAGAAAGGAACAGTTATTTATAAAGTGAGACAGCGCTATATATATAAAAAAAAATTAAAATAATTATATAAACTCCGGAGACAAATATATATAAAATATAAATTAATTCCAAAGAACAATATGAGTATATAAATAAATAACAAAAATAGACAACCAAGGCCACTAAACGTATATAGGTAGGTGGTCACATGGATATTAAGCATACATCTTGATAAAATACAAAGATAACATACTAAAAAAAAGGGGTCAAAAAGAGACCACAGATACACAGAATAAAAAAAAACATACACAAGGTAAATACACAGAATCCCTTACCCGCTGGGTTTGTTCACCTGGCCAGGTACTTAGAACAATTGGGTATTGTTTGCACTAAAAACGACTACACCCCACAGGACGCGTTTCGACTTCTTCCTCAGCTGGTGGGCGGTAGTGCAATCTATTATTAATGCTTATTCTATTATTAATAGCCTTGTATGTACTGCTTTTCTAAAAAAAAAAAACATCCAGACCATTTTTAAAAGCATCTATTGTGGTTGATAGCACTACCTCTCTTGGCACTAGCACTTCCTTTCCTGTCTATGAAATCTTTGCTCTTCCAGTCTCAGGGGGTGACCTCTTGTTCTTTGTACATTTATGTTAATGAACAGGTCACTGGAGAGCTCTTTATTTTGGCCCTAGACAAATATATATAATGTTATCATATCCCCTCTGAGACGCCTTTTTTCTAACGTACATAAATGCAATTTAGTCTCTCTTCATAACTTAGATCCTCCAATCCCCTTATTAATTTTGTAGCTCTCCTTTGCACTTTTTCTAGTTCCTTAATATCCTTTTTAAGGACTGGTGCCCAGAATGGTACTGCATATTCAAGGTGAGGTCTTACCATTGATTTGTAAAGCGGCAAGATGATATGTCTATTCCCGTGAATCTATACCTCGTTTTATACATGCCAATATCTTATTGGCCCCTTGCAGCTGATGACTGGCATTGGGCACTGTTGCCAAGTTTGTTATCTACAATTTTCTAAATCCTTTTCATTAGGATTTTTTCCCGGGAAATACCATTAAAGTATATGTTGCTTTGTTATTCTTTTTCCCATAATGCATAACTTTACATTTGTCTATATTGAACCTCATTTGCCACTTTACTGCCCAGTCCCCCACTCTGTCCAAATCTTCCTGCAAAGAAAAAAATTCAAGGTTAGTCTTCATAACCTTACCTAATTCAGTGTCATCAGTAAACACGGAGACATGGCTCTCAGCACAACATGGGAGATCATTAATAAACAAATTAAAAAGAAGAGGGCCAAAACAGACCCCTGAGGTACTCTACTCAATACCCTGGTCCAATTTGAGGCTTTTTCATTTACAACAACCTTTTGCGTTCTATCTTTTAGCCAATTTTCAATCTAAATACATACATTTGCCCCAAAACCTATTTCTCTCAATTTGTAGAGTAACCTTTTGTGTGGAACTGTATCAAATGCTTTCGCAAATCCAAATAGATCACATCATCTGCCACACCTACATCTATAGTTTTACTGACTTATTCATAGCATGTTATTAAGTTTGTTTGACAAGACCTGTCTTTCACAAAACCATGTTGACTTTTACTAATTATATTCTGATTCAAGATGTATTCTTGAGTGTATACCTTTAGCAATCATTCAAATAATTTCCCCACTACAGATGTCAAGCTCACTGGCCTATACAGGGAGTGCAGAATTATTAGGCAAGTTGTATTTTTGAGGATTAATTTTATTATTGAAGAACAACCATGTTCTCAATGAACCCAAAAAACTCATTAATATCAAAGCTGAATATTTTAGGAAGTAGTTTTTAGTTTGGTTTTAGTTTTAGCTATTTTAGGGGGATATCTGTGTGTGCAGGTGACTATTACTGTGCATAATTATTAGGAAACTTAACAAAAAACAAATATATACCCATTTCAATTATTTATTTTTACCAGTGAAACCAATATAACATCTCAACATTCACAAATATACATTTCTGACATTCAAAAACAAAACAAAAACAAATCAGTGACCAATATAGCCACCTTTCTTTGCAAGGACACTCAAAAGCCTGCCATCCATGGATTCTGTCAGTGTTTTGATCTGTTCACCATCAACATTGCATGCAGCAGCAACCACAGCCTCCCAGACACTGTTCAGAGAGGTGTACTGTTTTCCCTCCTTGTAAATCTCACATTTGATGATGGACCACAGGTTCTCAATGGGGTTCAGATCAGGTGAACAAGGAGGCCATGTCATTAGATTTTCTTCTTTTATACCCTTTCTTGCCAGCCACGCTGTGGAGTACTTGGACGCGTGTGATGGAGCATTGTCCTGCATGAAAATCATGTTTTTCTTGAAGGATGCAGACTTCTTCCTGTACCACTGCTTGAAGAAGGTGTCTTCCAGGAACTGGCAGTGGGACTGGGAGTTGAGCTTGACTCCATCCTCAACCCGAAAAGGCCCCACAAGCTCATCTTTGATGATACCAGCCCAAACCAGTACTCCACCTCCACCTTGCTGGCGTCTGAGTCGGACTGGAGCTCTCTGCCCTTTACCAATCCAGCCACGGGCCCATCCATCTGGCCCATCAAGACTCACTCTCATTTCATCAGTCCATAAAACCTTAGAAAAATCAGTCTTGAGATATTTCTTGGCCCAGTCTTGACGTTTCAGCTTGTGTGTCTTGTTCAGTGGTGGTCGTCTTTCAGCTTTTCTTACCTTGGCCATGTCTCTGAGTATTGCACACCTTGTGCTTTTGGGCACTCCAGTGATGTTGCAGCTCCGAAATATGGCCAAACTGGTGGCAAGTGGCATCGTGGCCGCTGCACGCTTGACTTTTCTCAGTTCATGGGCAGTTATTTTGCGCCTTGGTTTTTCCACACGCTTCTTGCGACCCTGTTGACTATTTTGAATGAAACGCTTGATTGTTCGATGATCACGCTTCAGAAGCTTTGCAATTTTAAGAGTGCTGCATCCCTCTGCAAGATATCTCACTATTTTTGACTTTTCTGAGCCTGTCAAGTCCTTCTTTTGACCCATTTTGCCAAAGGAAAGGAAGTTGCCTAATAATTATGCACACCTGATATAGGGTGTTGATGTCATTAGACCACACCCCTTCTCATTACAGAGATGCACATCACCTAATATGCTTAATTGGTAGCAGGCTTTCGAGCCTATACAGCTTGGAGTAAGACAACATGCATAAAGAGGATGATGTGGTCAAAATACTCATTTGCCTAATAATTCTGCACTCCCTGTAATTACCCGGCCGAGATTTTATAACTATCCTATCTACGAATGTGAATTGATTAAACTCACCTCACAAATGAAGATTAATGTTCCAAGAGGAGCAGACCTCAAAAGCACAGATTATTTGCGCCCAGGAGCCACACTTTGCAACCAATAAAATTCCCTACTCGACTACACGCCGCTTCTCATACGTATATCACTCCACCTGTCCAAAGAAAAAAGCAAGAGTCTCTATATGGCTGCATAACTCTCGCAATTTCAATACAAAAAATCAAATAAGATCCCAAAGGTCGATATCTCATACACATCCTAACAATTAATAACCTTCTGTATACCTTAGTGAATTTGTATGCACCAAACATGTCCTCAGCCCAGTATGCTAAAAGAATCATTGATCAAACGGTATCACTCAAACAAGGCTCCCTAATTATATGTGGCGATTTAAATACCATAATAGATCCAACAGTAGACTCCACAAATACTCGTACGCAGCAACAAATGCACCAAATCTCACAACAAAGCATATTACTACACCACAGAAAATGAGTGTATTATCTATACGATGCATGGAGATGCCTTCACAGCACTACCAAAGACTATTCCTTTTTCCCCAAGTATATTCTGTTTACACCAGGATAGATTATTTTCTATTAGACAAAAATATTTTACAAAAAGTGTCATCCTGTTCCATAGGTACAATTCAGTGGTCAGATCCCGCCCCGATGCTACTCACACTAAAAGATTTGTTCCCATTTAGGAGGGCGGGCACTTGGAGATTAAATGATTTCCTTCTCAAACTTCCAGATGCACAAAAAGCAGCTCGCAAGGCATTAACCCCTTAAGGACAGAGCCTTTGAAACATTTTTGTCCTTTCTGGACAATGGCTATTTTAACATTTCTGTGCTGTTTGTGTTTAGCAGTAATTTTGTTCTTTGTCATTTGCTGTACCCACACATATTATATATTGTTTTTATCGGGACAAGAAGGGCTTTCTTTGGATGCCATCTTTTTGATCATATCTTATAATATTATTTTAAAAAATAATAAAATATGGTAAAAAAAAAAAAAAATACACAAATTTCCTGACTTTTATTTGAAACATCTTCTCCTCATCGACAAAAGCAAACGAAAAAACCTGCTAAATAGATTCTACTATTTCTCCTGAGTACAGGGATACCACCCATGCATAGGTTTGTTGGGTTGTTTGGGGGCTAAAATGCCAAATTTGTGAGGTGCAGTTTTTTGTTTTCCAACTTGAAATTTTTACATGCAGACAGCCTGTACCCATGTCCCATTTGGGACATATTTGACGCCAGCTAGTGTATTTTACCCCATCAACCCATATTTTTTTTAAAAGTAGACACCCTAGGCTATCTCAAATGGTGGTATTTTAACACTTTCCATGCACTAATTCTACCACCAGCCTTTGTCAAAGTTTGTGGTAGTAATTTTTTTGTGGTTTTTTTTCACAAACCTTGTACTTCAGACATGAATTCACATATTTTGGTATGTGTCACTGCCAAATAACACCCCAATAAGAATTCAGCAACATCTCTTGAGTACAGGGATACCACCCATGCATAGATTTGTTGGATTGTTTGGGGGGTAAAAGGCCAAATTTGGGAGGTGCAGTTTTTGGTTTTCCAACTTGAAATTTTGACATGCAGACAGCCTGCACCCATGTCCCATTTGGGACATATTTGAAACCAGCCAGTGTATTTTACCCCATAAACCCATATTTTGTAAAAGTAGACACCCTAGGCTATTTCAAATGGTGGTATTTTAACACTTTCCATGCACTAATTCTACCACCAGCCTTTGTCAAAGTTTGTGGTAGTCATTTTATTGTGTATTTTTTCCCACATACATTGTACTTTAGACACAAATTCACATATTTCGGTATGTGTCACTGACAAACAATACCACAATATATGTTCAGCAACATCTCCCGAGCACAGGGATACCACCCATGCATAGCTTTGTCAGCTTTGTTGGGGGTTGAAAGGCTACATTTGAGAGGTGCGCTTTTTGATTTTCCAACTTGGAATTTTGACATGTAGAGCAAGGAAGGGGTTAATAGCTCTTATAAGAGCCTTTTTATTACTGTACAAAAAAAATTATCCCCTAAAAATGCACAGACAAGAAAAAATGTCCTGCTGTGCAGTGATCAGTGGCAGGGAAGGGGTTAATACACAGGCTACACTATACAAAGGGTATGGCTTTTATAAACAATTATTAAAATTAAAAAAATATATTATACAGATCTGTCTCTTTCCCTCACTAAAACTCAAGTGAGGAGAGGGAGGCAGATCCATATGGGTCAGAACAATATTTACCAATACTGATCTAACCAGACAGTGACCAATGGTGATGCTCATCTGAGAAATCACCAAACCACCTTTGCCACTGATCGGCTGTTACTGATCGCTATACAAGCGTTCAGACAGCTTCAAAAGGAATACACGTAATCCCCTAGTGGGTATAATTAACCCCTAGCGAGTGTGACAAAAAAAAATGCTGATAGCAAAAAAAAAATCCTTCTGCAACCAGATTGCTCCATATGCGCTGCTTAGGCAGTGACCATATGCACTGCTTAGGCAGTGACCATAAGTGCAGCTTAGGAAGTGATATACGGCAAGGAAGGGGTTAATAGCTCTTAAAAGAGCCTTTGATATACTGTAATAAATCACAGTAAAAAAAATTAACCCCTAAAAAAATGCACAGACAGCAAAAAATGTGCTGCTGTGTAAGATCACTGCGTACACAGCGATCAATTGCAGGGAAGGGGTTAAATACTGGAAACGGCTTTTATAAAAGCCTTTGGGTCTCAATTTTATTAAATATATTATAATTAAAAACTTACATTATACAGCTCTGTCAGTCTCCCCCACTAAAACTCAAGTGAGAGGGAGGCAGATCTACACGGGTCAGATCAAATATTTACAAATATTGATCTAACCAGACGAATGGTGATGCTCATCTGAGCAAACGCCAACCCGCCTTTTTCACTTATCAGCTGTTACTGATCGCTATACATGCGCTCAGACAGCTAAAAAAATTTTTTTTACGTTAAACGTAATCACCTAGCAGGTATAATTAAACCGTGACGGGTGTAATAAAAAAGTTTTTAAAAAAAAGTAAAAATGCTTCTGCAGCAAGATTGCTGCTTAGGCAGTGATCTACAGCAAGCAAGGGGTTAATCTCTCTTAAAAGAGCTTTTTTTATACTGTAATGAATTACAGTAAAAAAAATTAACCCCTAATAAATGCACAGACAGCAAAAAATGTGCTGCTGTGTATGATCACTGCGTACACAGCAATCAATGGCAGGGAAGGGGTTAAATGGCTTTTATAAAAGCCCTTGGTGTTTAAAATTTTATTAAATATTTTATTTTATTATTTTATTTTATTTTTTACATTATCTGATCTGTCTCTCTCCCTTACTAAAACTAGTAAGGTGAGGGAGGCAGATCAATACTTGTCAAAGGCAATATTTACTAATATTGCCTTTGACTGTATGATAAGTGCTCATCAGAGCACTTACCATACATTCCTGCACACAGATCACACAGATCTGCTGTGCCGGCATTGATTGGCTCCCCCTAGAGCATCGGAAGTGAAATACTTTCACTTCCGATGCTCTTGCCATTAGAAGGGAACCGCTGCCTGTACAGGCAGCGTTCCCTTCTACTGAGCCGATGGGGTCGCTCAGGAGAGCGACCACCATCGGTTCTGGGGGAGCATCATGGTGTTGCTAAGTGCCTCGCTAGCGAGGCACTTTAGCAACACCGGAGATGCTTAGAAAGCGAGTGGAGTGATCGTAGCGCGCCCCTGCACTTTTTGGGGGTTTTGCACAATGCCTCTACCTAGAGGCATTGTAGCAACACCGATAGAGTAAAGAAAGCGACCGCTGGTCGCTTTCTTTACTCTGTTAAGTGCATGACGTGCCAGGCACGTCACCTGTCGGCAAGTCCTCGATCTGAGATAATTTGGGAAGCTCATAAGGCGGTTCTTAGAGGCCACTTCATCTCTTCTGCCTCCTATATGCACAAACAAAAGGAAAAGAAAAAGGCACAATTATTTACCGAATTGCACTTATAAGAAGGGTTAAAAAAAACAACAACCCCCCAAAGATCTAAGCAAATCCTGCACATTAGGCAAGAACTGAATACATTACAACTCCAAACTACCCACGCCATACTCACTAGACTTAAACAGAACTATTATAACAACAACAACAAAGCAGGTGAACTCTTAGCACATACCCTCAAGAAACAAGAAGACAAACAGGCAATCCTGTTTATCTTTAACCCCTTGACGACAAAGGACGTGCCAGGCACGTCCTGGGAGAAACTCCCTTAACGACAAAGGACATGCCTGGCACATCCTGCAGTGAATGAAGCGGTTTTGGCCTCAGATGACAGGTGGGATCCCGCTGCAAGTGCCTGCAGCGGGATCCGAAAACAGCTCATCGCGGGGAGCCGCGATCAGCTGTTTCACAAAGGACGTACTATGCCGTCCTAACGACTTTAAGGCACTTAAAGTCAGGACGGCATAGTACGTCCTAACGTCACGAAGGGGTTAAACAGTACAGAGACATCTCCTACCACAAAATTAGACAAAAACCCAAGCTCTCCCAACTGGTATCCCTCAACCTACAATCAGCTCCCTAAAAAATAGTTACCCCTTTAACTGGAGAAAAACTGACATCCAGTATTTACCAATTAAAATCACTAAGCATACTGATTCCCTTAAACAACCTGACTCCCTTGTGGCAAAAGTTAAAACAAGATTTACACAATTGGTCTAAACTCTACCATACATGGCTGGGCCGAATAGGGACGATTGAAAATGTCGCTCCTGCCCAAGCTACTATATTTATTTCGAACATTGCCTGTACATATACCCCCTGCTCTCTTCATGAAATTCAATCAAGGATACAAAACTTTATTCATGGGAACAAGCCTTCTAGAATTGCAAATAAGTGGCTTTTCCAAATTCCCCCCTTTTTATGCTACATATGTTAACTGGAGATCATTTTTATTCCCATAACTATTTCACTGATGTTTTTGTCTCTTAAGCATGAGTATCTTGTTTAACTCAATTACTGTTAATATCGGATGCCTAAGTATTATGTTTTGTATCTATTGCATATGTGTATGTTTGCATCATATGGTGTACTCAGATATCTTTTGTACCTTTCTTTATGCTACAAAATAAAAATTGAACATTCAAAAAAAAAAAAAAAATGGAAAGTGTCAATTAAATAAATCAAGAGGATAATGGGTCACTGCATTAATTCAGTCATTGTTTAATTAGATGTACTCCCATCTGTCCCGCTTTATGTAGGATTTGCTTGATTTTGGGGTTCGTTCTGCTATCCTGCCCCAGTCCAGATTTCATTCTACAGTGTCTGGAACACCAAAGAATGCATGCTGTACATGCGCAGTAGCACTGACACTCCCTTCTATGCTGTGCCCCCTGCCAGGGGTATAAGTTGGTAGGCATCTGTTTGCTATGATTCACTCATGTTTATGAGTAGCCATTTTGATTGTAATTGTTTTTTTCTAAGATTAGAACTGTTACTAAATCTATCCTTAGTGTCCTGAGCTTATAAATGTCATTATCATAATGTGTTTATTATTATCTTCTTAGATAATAGCTTTTCCTGTCATTACTTGTTCCATGCTGTTGAAGAGAGGTTTATTGCAGCCACAAATGGCTTTTTTAACTGATGCAAAACCGCAAGCCTTTGTACTTGTGACCAAGAGAGTAATTTGGACCCAAATATAAGTCTGTGGAACCTTAGATAACCACTTGCTAATCTATATTTTGGTCATGTAACAGAACTACATAAAATACAATGCTAACACAAAGAAAAAAAAAACATTGATGAAAATATCCTCAGGCAGATACAAACATTTGTAAAAAAAATAAATAAAAAAGGCTATCAGATTAGCTAAAATGGAGAAAAATTATTGAAAGAGAAAGTAAAGCAAATCCCAAAACATTTGTAAAATATATTAACAGCAAAGGATGAAAAGAGAATATGTAGGACAACTGAAAACTAAAGGAGGCACACTGGTTACAGAAGATAAGATGAAAGCAAAGGTGCTCAATTCATTTTTCTCTGCAGTTTATTCCCACAAGGAATCAGTGCCAGGGATTTTACAAATGAAGCAGACCATACTTTCACCTACCGTATATACTCGAGTATAAGACGAGTTTTTCAGCACATTTTTTGTGCTGAAAAATGCCCCCTTGGCTTATACTCGAGTCGGTGTCTGAAAAAAAAAAAAAATCTAAAACTTACCTCGTTCCTGCTCCGTCTCCCGGTGCTCTGAAGGTCCGTGGCTGTGAGGGAAGCGTTGTGTGCTCCCCTCCAGCCGCGCGGTCAACAAAGTGTTTTTTTTTAAACAAACTTTATTGATCCGCGCGGCTGGAGGGGAGTTCACAACGCTTCCCACACAGCCACGGACCTTCAGAGCACCGGGAGACGGAGCAGGAAAGAGGTAAGTACTGGGGTCTGGGGAAGGGGCAATATCCTGGCATATTAAATGGCATATTGGGGGCAATATCCTGGCATATTAAAATGGCATATTGGGGGCAAAATCCTGGCATATTAAATGGCATATTGGGGGCAATATCCTGGCATATTAAAATGGCATATTGGGGGCAAAATCCTGGCATATTAAATGGCATATTGGGGGCAATATCCTGGCATATTAAAATGGCATATAGGGGGCAAAATCCTGGCATATTAAATGGCATATTGGGGGCAATATCCTGGAATATTAAATGGCATATTGGGGGCAATATCCTGGAATATTAATTGGCATATTGGGGGCAATATCCTGGAATATTAAATGGCATATTGGGGGCAATATCCTGGCATATTAAAAGACATATTGGGGGGCAATATCCTGGAATATTAAATGGCAGATTGGGGGCAATATTTACCAGTAGCTGCCTCATTTCCCACCCTAGGCTTATACTCGAGTCAATATTTTTTCCCAGTTCTTTGTGGTAAAATTAGGTGCCTCGGCTTATATTCGGGTCAACTTATACTCGAGTATATACGGTACCTCATTTTTATGGCTGACATCAGGGACATTTAAGACCCTTGTGGGCCACGAGAAAAGTCTTTAGCAGTGGGCCCCACTTGACCCGATGTATACCTGTTTGTAAATGTAAACTTTTTAATATTATATGCAACTATTTTCATATCATATTTAACTATTTGTATATGTAATAAAAATGTTATTGAAAAAATGCATTTCTTGTTTTTATTCCCTTCTTCTGCACCCCCATTGCACTTAAATGACTTAGCACAATACCATACAGTTCCCACAGTACTTGCAGCAAATTCAGCATCAGAGTTACTCACTCACTCACTTTGAATACTTTTCGTGCTGGTCGAATTGACAATAGAGTGACTCTGATACTGAATTTGCTCGGGATTTATGTGCTGTCTGTTCGGAGCACACAAAGCCCGGAAATATACAGCGCAGTTTTGTGCCAGGTGTGTGGTGCACACCTAGCTCACACAGAGCACCCACGCCTGTGCAGAATATGCCACAGTTTCACTTTGCCCCATAGTACTGGCCCTGCAGAACATGCCACCTTGTCCTTTTGCCCCATAGTACATGTTATTTTGCCCCACAGAAGATTCTGCAGCATTACTTTGCCAAATAAAATGAGTCATGTACCAATTAACATGCCACAGTCAGTTTGCCATTCACATATACAACAGCCAGTTTGCAAATTAAAATATGAAATAACAATAAATGCAGTGTGCACCCATACAACATATTATCTTAATAATTTTAAACATTTTTAATAATTTTAAATATTTTTAAAAGCACCTAGCTTAGATGAAAAAATATTGGAGATTTAGTCACAATATATGGCCATATTTTGCTTAGCCCACAACTACGCCAAAGTACTCCAAACTTGGTGAGTCCTATCTCTAGCTACTTACTTGAAATGGATCTGTCTGACAATCTGTCTTGAACTAGAATTTATACAAATCTCACTAGACATGGTGT
The DNA here is from genome assembly GCA_036172795.1 of Pelodytes ibericus. NCBI lineage: Eukaryota > Metazoa > Chordata > Amphibia > Anura > Pelodytidae > Pelodytes > Pelodytes ibericus. Next base: position 162,095,442 of record CM069862.1, read on the forward strand.
CCAGTGAGATTTGTATAAATTCTAGCACCTGTGAGTGGGTGGAGTGCACGCCCCAAAACTGGTCAAGCTTCACATATATGCAAAAACAATGGTTTGGACAGCACCCCAGATCAGGCATACCATTGCATAACCCTGGCCTGGAGACTGTCGACCGGCAGGGCCGGACTGGCCTACCGGGATACCGGGAAAATTCCCGGGAGGCCGCCTACCGTGGGGCCGCTTTAATTCGGCCGGCCTCACCACTTTAATTTCGGCCGGCCGCACCACTTTAATTTCGGCCGGCCGCACCACTTTAATTTCGGCCGGCCGCGGCCCTTTAAGAAATTCGGCCAGCCACGCCAGAGCCTGCTGAGCGGAAGAGGGATAGGAAGGTGACGAAGATTCCGGTGCGGGCAGCCTGAGAGGAAGCTGCTGGACTGCAGGTTAAGGTATGTGAGTGAGTGTCAGAGTGTAAGTGTGTGAAGGAGTGTTAAAGTGTAAGTGTGTACCTGAGTGGCAGAGTGTAAGTGTGTGAAGGAGTAGCATAGTGTAAGTGTCTGAGTGGCAGAGTGCAAGTGTCTGAGTGGCAGTGTGCAAGTGGCAGAGTGCAAGTGTCTGAGTGGCAGTGTGCAAGTGTCTGAGTGGCAGTGTGCAAGTGTCTGAGTGGCAGAGTGCAAGTGTCTGAGTGGCAGAGTGCAAGTGTCTGAGTGGCAGTGTGCAAGTGGCAGAGTGCAAGTGTCTGAGTGGCAGTGTGCAAGTGTCTGAGTGGCAGTGTGCAAGTGGCAGAGTGCAAGTGTGCAAGTGTCTGATTGGCAGAGTGCAAGTGTCTGAGTGGCAGAGTGCAAGTGTCTGAGTGGCAGTGTGCAAGTGGCAGAGTGCAAGTGTCTGAGTGGCAGTGTGCAAGTGTCTGAGTGGCAGTGTGCAAGTGGCAGAGTGCAAGTGTGCAAGTGTCTGATTGGCAGAGTGCAAGTGTCTGAGGGGCAGTGTGCAAGTGTCTGAGGGGCAGTGTGCAAGTGTCTGAGTGGCAGAGTGCAAGTGTCTGAGTGGCAGTGTGCAAGTGTCTGAGTGGCAGTGTGCAAGTGTCTGAGTGGCAGAGTGCAAGTGTCTGAGTGGCAGTGTGCAAGTGTCTGAGTGGCAGAGTGCAAGTGTCTGAGTGGCAGAGTGCAAGTGTCTGAGTGGCAGTGTGCAAGTGTCTGAGTGGCAGAGTGCAAGTGTCTGAGTGGCAGTGTGCAAGTGTCTGAGTGGCAGTGTGCAAGTGGCAGAGTGCAAGTGTCTGAGTGGCAGTGTGCAAGTGTCTGATTGGCAGAGTGCAAGTGTCTGATTGGCAGAGTGCAAGTGTCTGAGTGACACTTTGGCTACTATTCGTCAGTTGCAAATTGAGTTTAATATTTTCTTCTTTACATTGTGCCTAACTCCATAATGTCTTTAATTGCTTGGGATGGGTGAGGGGCTTGTATAACGGTCTCACAGGAAAACCAAAGTTATGTATAAAGATGATGCACTTTTTTACTCACTTTTTCACCCCAATGCAACGTGCAATTAAAAACACCAATACATAGAGCAGGCTATCACAGTGCCTAGCTCTAAAGGCACATTTATATGCAGGTGATGCTGTTGCCAAGCTGCACTATGGCTCTAACTGCTCCAGTGTGTGCTAGCGAGGCACAGTGACAGCCCATCTCACTCATCTCAGACATGCATCTCACTTTCAACCTTATTGAACAAAACGGAAGTCTTAATTACTGAATATATGTATTTTTTATTTAATGTGTAAAATATGATAACAGTTGCCCTTTAAATTTGTCTGTGGTGCCTCCTAATTATGAATGTGTGAGTGGCAGAGTGCAGTGGCAAATTAATTGGCAAATTGACTGTATCATATTAATGGTAAAACGATACTGGCATATTAATGGCAAAATAATACTGGCAAATTGTCTGTGGCATATTAATGGCACAATAATGCTGGCATATAAATGGCAAAATGATACTGGCATATTAATAGGCAAATTAGCTGTGGCATATTAACTGGCAAAATGATACTGGCATATTAATAGACAAACTAACACTGGCATATTAATGGCAAAATTATACTGGCATATTAATGGGCAAATTGGCTGTGGCATATTAATGACAAAATAATACTGACATAAAAATAGGCAAATCGACTGTGGCATATTAATGGTAAAATAATACTGGAATATTAATGGCAAAATAATACTGGCAAATTGGCTGTGGCATATAAATGGCAAAATAATACCGGCATATTAATGGGCAAAATAATACTGGCATATTAATAGACAAATTAACACTGACATATTAATATACATATTACCTGTGGCATATTAATGGGTAAATTTGCTGTGAAGTCTGGGTGCTGGGGTAAATTCTTGGACAAGTCATGGGTGCTGGGGTAAGTCCTGTGAGTGCAGTCTGGGTGCTGGGGTAAGTCAATATATCCACCCAGTATGTACACAAGATTATAGCTCACACAATGCCCTGATTATATATAGCCCTGCACAGGGCAATTCATGTAACCTTGTGTACATACATGTGGCTATGTGTTTCCCTGTGCATGGGGTACATATCAGGGCAGTATGTTCGCTATAACCTTGTTTACATACTGGGGGCATGTATTGATATTTATAGATAACCTTATCTATGATAATACTCTCTTCAAATGTGCTTTAAAATGCATGGCTTGCCCTTCTATGATCAAGAAAATAAATACGCAATTCTATGGGACTGGTATAGTGACATAATGCTATGGGGCTGGTATACTAATATTTCCAGGGCTGGTTTTTATTCCCAGTCCGGCCCTGTCGACCGGTAAGCCTAATATCCATAGTGGGACAACTTTTTGAAGGATGGTTAAGAGATACAATACAGGACTTTGTTTCAGCTAACAATATTATTACTCATAGTCAATGTGGATTTAGGAGTAATAGGTCATGTCAATATGTGGATGTAATATACCTAGATTTTGCAAAGGCTTTTGATACAATGCCACGCAATACTGAGTAAACTAAGTCATATCACAGTGGAAATAAATATTTGTGCTAGTTGAAAGACAGATTACAGAGGTTGGTTGTAGATAGCATGTTTTCCTTTCGGACAAAGGTCTTAAGCGGAGTGTCTCAGGGTTGAGTCCTTGAGCTGATTCATTTTAATCTATTTATCAATGCCTTGGAAAAAGGTACAGAAAGCAGAGTCTACTTTTTTGCATATTATACAACATTAAATAAGGTAATAAAGTTAAATCAGGATGCCATTTCTCTGCAAAAGGGATTTAGACAAAATAAGAGTTAACTGACAGGTGCATTTCAAAACATAATATAATATGTCTAAGAGATAAGATATAGCGTATTTGCTCGAATATAAGACGACTTTTATTATAAGACGACAGCCCAAACTTTGAATATTGATTTAGGAAAAAATAAAAAAGCATGAATATAAGACTACCCTAAAGGAAAAAGGTTTTACTGGTTAATATTCACATGTAAACTACTTTTTCATAAATAAAAAAAATTACGACAGAAAAAAATGCATTTCTTGTCTTTATTTCCTTTTATTTGTCAATCTTCCCCCCAGACTTAATCAATGCATCCCCACAGTGGCATCCCGAGTGGAGGTGCGAACCGCACCGGGTGACACCTCCAGCGGGGCTGACACCAGTGCTGCCGCATCCCCCCGCACCACGCTGCCTAACTTTTGTTTTTTTCTACTGGATGCGGCCACCAAAAAAATAAATAAATCAACGTGACCGGATGTGACGTTACGTGCAGCACGGAGACGTCCGAACAGGGACACGGAGCAGAAGCCAGGCGATAAGTACTGGGGAATGGGGGAGGAGGGTGGAATACCGAGCATAGGAACCCAATATTACTGGCATCTGAATGGCACAATATTACTGGGATCTGAATGGCACAATATTACTGGGCTCTAAATGGCACAATATTACTGGTCTCTGAACGACACAATATTACTGGTCTCTGAATGACACAATATTACTGGTATCTGAATGGCACAATATTACTGGTCTCTGAATGGCACAATATTACTGGTCTCTGAATGGCACAATATTACTGGGCTCTGAATGGCACAATATTACTAGTATCTGAATGGCATAATATTACTGGGCTCTGAATGGCACAATATTACAGGCATCTGAATGGCACAATATTACTAGTATCTGAATGGCGCAATATTACTGGTATCTGAATGGCACAATATTGCTGGTATCTGAATGGCACAATTTTACTGGGCTCTGAATGGCACAATATTACTGGTATCTGAATGGCACGATATTACTGGGCTCTGAATGGCACAATATTACTGGGCTCTGAATGGCACAATATTACTGGTATCTGAATGGCACAATATTACTGGTATCTGAGTGGCACAATATTACTGGTATCTGAGTGGCACAATATTACTGGTATCTGAATGGCACAATATTACTGGGGTCTGAATGGCACAATATTACTGGGCTCTGAATGGCACAATATTACTGGGCTCTGAATGGCACAATTTTACTGGTATCTGAATGGCACAATATTACTGGGCTCTGAATGGCACAATATTACTGGTATCTGAGTGGCACAATATTACTGGTATCTGAGTTGCACAATATTACTGGTATGAATGGCACAATAATACAGGCATCTGAATGACACAATATTACTGGGCTCTGAATGGCACAATATTACTGGGCTCTGGCACAATATTACTGGGCTCTGAATGGCACAATATTACTGGTATCTGAATGGCACAATATTACTGGTATCTGAATGGCACAATATTACTGGGCTCTGAATGGCACAATATTACTGGTATCTGAGTGGCACAATATTACTGGTATGAATGGCACAATAATACAGGCATCTGAATGGCACAATATTACTTGGCTGTAAATGGCACAATATTACTGGTATCTGAGTGGCACAATATTACTGGTATGAATGGCACAATAATACAGGCATCTGAATGGCACAATATTCCTGGTATCTGAATGGCACAATATTACTGGCATCTGAATGGCACAATATTACTGGTATCTGAATTGCACAATAATACTGGCATATAAATGGGCAAATTGGCTGTGGCTTATTAATGACAAAATGATACTGGCATATAATTGGGCAAATTGGCTGTTATATAGAGAGAGAGATGCCTGTATATATAGATATGTATTGTTTTAGAATTGTACAATTGTCACCTCGTGGAGCTCCTGTGTGTTGCATAATTAATGGCGGTCCCATGTCTGGCATAATTATGGTGCACTTGTGTGTGGCATATTTATTGGGCCCCATGTGTGGCATTATAAAGGGACTCTTTTGTGTGGCATAATTATGGGGCACCTGTGTTTGTGTGGCATAATTAATTGGGCAGAGGTGAGGCATAAATAGTGGGGCTCTGGTGTGGCATAATTTATGGGGCTCCTCTGTGTGTCATAGTTATGGGGCTCCTGGCATAGTTAATAGGCCATCTAACTGGCATTACTAAGGAATCTGTTTGGCATTGTATTGGAGAAAATCCAGGGGGGTGACACCATGAGTTTCTGCACCGGGTGACACCAACCCTAGTGACGCCTCTGCATCCCCCCACACAGGCGTATGCCTCCCAGACTTAGCCAATTCATTCCTCACACTTAGTCAATGCATCCCCTCACATAGCCTTAAAATTGGAAGAAAGGAGCTTTTGTCTTAAACATAAAGAAGGTTTCTTTACTGTTAGGGTGGTTAGATTGTGGAATAGACTGCCATCTAAAGTCGTTTTGGCTGATTCAATCAATACATTAAAAAAAGGTTTGTATGTTTTTTATAGATGCATACAGCGTTATCACAAATAAAAGTAGATAAGGTAATGTTGATCCAGGGTGAGTACGATTTTTCTTCTCCTTTGAGATGACTCAGTGTTTTTTTTTTTTAACCTATTTAACTATGTAACTATGTAACATACAAAACAACAGTCAGTGTTCAGTAGGTAGCAGCAAGGTCGGCCTTAAGTGTTCCGGCGCCCTGTGCGGGCCCCCCCAGTCTCTTTCCTCCCCCCCACCTATGTATGTGTCTCTCTCCCTTCCCATGTTTGTCCCTTTCCTCTTCCTTGCCATGTCTGACTCTCTCCAACTCCCCCATACCTGTTCTCTTTCCCCCTCCTTCCCAATATCTGTTCTCTTTCTCTGTTCTGTCCCTCCCCCCCCCCTGTTCTGTCTCTCTCCCCTCCTCCCTCTGTTCTGTCTCTCTCCTCCCTCCCCTTGCTCTGTTCTGTCTCTCTCCCCCCTCCCCCGCTCAGTTCTGTCTCTCTCCTCCCTCCCCTTGCCCTGTTCTGTCTCTCTCCCCCCTTCCTCTGCCTGCAAATGCTTAATGCAGGTGGGGGCTGAGCTACACCTCTCAGCCAGTGAGCTCCGCCCCCTCTGCGGATCCAGCAGAGCTTGCCGAGCAGAGGGCTGGTGAGGGGGGATCTTTTGATCTCCCCAATCTAGTGCTTCTACCAGATTTTTTTCTTTTTTTTTCGGACGGGCCCACTCATTCCTTGTCAGTGTGAGTGAGTGTGTATGTCAGTGTGAGTGAGTGTGTGTGTAAGTCAGTGAGTGTGAGTGACAGACTGTCTGTATATGTGTGTGATGGAGTGTTTGGATAAAGGAGTTAACTTCTGTGACACTGCCGCTGGCTAGCCACCCAAGGGATTAACTCATCTGACACTATCGGTCTAGCCACCCAAGGGGTTAATGCCTCTGACACTGACTTTATCTGTCTGGATTTTGTTACAGGTCACTGGTCACATTAGGTGCCCCCTCTTGATAGTTTATCAATTAATATGTGACATCAAGCTGATGCGGACCCCAGGCTGTTAGTCACATATTAATTGATTATCTATTGGGGGGGGGGGGGCGCAGAATTTTAATATTTAGGCTTTTTCTTTTTTTACCTAAATTAATATACAAAGTTTATACATTACTGCTGATTTTGCCATGACATGTCACGGTTTACATTACTGAAGGGTTCTGCAAGGGTAAAAAGGTGAGAAACATAAACTAAATTAAGTGTGTACATATATGTCATTACGGAAGCATGGCAAATCAAATGCCAGGCTTCCCTAGCTTTTCAGATGTGCCCTTTCAACTCTGGGAACATGCCAATGCATGATCCTTACGTAAGCCTGATGTTTGATTTGCCACCCCAGACATGCCTAGTGCTACACCTGTGTGGCTGCACCCTTTAACTCTGGGGGAATGAGGGTGGCCAATAAGAGGAGAGTCTGTGCAAAATGATTAGTTCAGAGCAAATTATTTGTCCAGATGGCAAATATTATGTGTGCAGTGTAACTTATAACCAGCTGCTATTATAAGTAATAATATTTTGGTTAATTATAATAATTGCTTCATAGCACATTAATAGAATCTGAATGGAATTACATATATTGGATAGGATATTCATATGGTATTGTAATATATTGTAATAAATACGGAATTTCTATGTTTTTGGAGGTTCGGGTGTGCTTTTGTACAATTTCTAAGTCCACCTGTTTTAATTCCTCTGCACTTTAATATGAATCATATTGTTTGCTTTAAGGAGAACCAGCAACAGCGCTGTTCACACAATCCCTAGTTGGTGCATTTCCCAACACATTTGTGACCCTCCACATGTATTTATGTTTAATGGTCTTTAACTGCGGTGGTGAGCATTCATAGGTTTGAAAAATGAACAAAGATCTTCCATGGGTCGAGAGCGTTTAAATGCAAAAGTGGGGACAAAAGCGGTACTAGGAAGATGTTAGGTGACCAATATGACACTGGAAAGCTGTTTTTTGACAGATATGGCACTGATAAGCTGTCTTCGGACAGAGATAGCATGGTCAAGTTGTTAGGGGACAGAGATGGTACTGGCAAGCTGTTTGGGGACACTGTTTTCACATTTAAAAATAAATGAAAGAGTGGGTGTCAAACACAGGATCTTCCCTGGGTGCCAAATACTCGAATTGCTCCCCTACCCAGGGCTGGATTAAGAGTGTCATGGGCCTGGCGCTGAGGACTCTGCTTGGCCTTTTTATGGAAACAGATTCCTCCGTGGCGCCCCCCCCCCCCATGTATGTATCTCTCTCCCTTTCCATGTTTGTCCCTTTCCTCTTCATTGCCCTGTCTATCTCTCTCTTACTCCCCCATACCTGTTCTCTCTCTCCCCCTGTTCTGTCTCTCTCCTCCCCTTCCTTTGTTGTGTCTCTCACCCCCTGTTCTGTCTCTCTCTCCCCATTTCCCCTGTCTGTCTCTCTCTCTCCCCCTTCCCCCTGTTCTGTCTCTCTCGCTCCCCATTCCCCCTGTTCTGTCTCTCATTCCCTCCCTCCCCCTGTTCTTTCTCTCTCCCCCTTCCAGCTGTTCTGTCTCCCCCCCCCCGCCCCTGTCTCTCTCTCCCACCCCTCCCCTGTTCTGCCATCTTTTGATCTCCCCCATCCAGTGCCTCTACCGGCTTTTCTTTTTTTAACGCACAGGTCGCACACCCCCTAAGGCCGGCCATGGTGGTACCCAGAGCAGACTCCACCCCTTCTCTCCTCAAGTATGCCCCTTATTTAGGGCGATGTTGGTGCAACTATACCTATGTCACACCTCACCTTTTTACTGACACTTGTGCAAATCTCCAAACTGCTGTCAAGAGGACAAAAGACAGAGTAATAGATTTTGATGCCAATGAGGTCCAAACTTGTTCATGATTCTTTTATGTCATTCCACTTGCCACACGAGTTTCATTTGCATGACAGTGTAGATGCTTATACAATTATATTATGCAATGGAAAGTAACTATCTTGTATATGTGCATGATCACAAGGGTCCAATAATACGTAGGTTAGCATTTGGGATTCAATTTATTCAGAAATGGGTGGAGCAACAGATGGGCTCTGTCACCTAAATAGTGTTTATTGAAGGTGTGTCATAAACAGAATTTCAAGCAAATGCAAAGATTAGGGGAAATGTGTTTTAAACATGTCTGTATTCTGTTTATGACATCACCTTGTGGCATGATTTGTAATTCTAACACATTATATAAACATTTTTTTTCTTATCTACATTAATAGTACAAACAAATCTTTATCTGTGAGAATTCTTTGTCTGCAAGATTAGAGCTAGTGGTATGGTAGTGTTGTGACCTACCAAATTTTAAGAAATAAAACATAGTTATTTTCTAAATTTGTAGGCTATTCCGTAGGCCAGTAATGCCTTTCATCTCATCTTTTCTTTCGTGTACTCAAAGAAAATAAATATATATCTGTTAACCTATCAACCTGTTAGATACTATTTCTCTTATAGTGTGAACATAAGTCAGTCAATGATCAGATGCCTCTTGCTCAATGTTGCTTAGTTTGCCCCATGGTTATTTTGAACCAAGCACAATGGTCTATATTATATATGGAAAATGATACAGATTTTTTGTTTGTTTGTTTTAAAACACCAAATCCCTTATCCTAGCAATTTGTACTTGCAATATTAACAGCTGTAGCTCCCTCTGCAAGCTCACAACTAGAACACACCTATAAGACTACATACAAAAACAAAATACTACGGATATCGCCAGTATTTTTTTTAAAGAAAATACACAAGGTTATTAGTGACATCTAGTGGTTACTAAGCACCGCTGCCATTCTAAAGGTGCATTAAATAGAAATAGTGGCGTCGTGATCACTGCAATGTGATCAAAGGTATTTATTGATAATTTCGGCCAACCCAGACTACATTTGCCTATCTGGATAGGCTAATGACGTGCTACATTGTCAAAGGAAAACCACAAGTAAGCTATTTCGAATTTCCTTGACTGCAAAGGACAATCAGATTTCTCCGTTGATCCATAAGCTCTAAATTATTAATGTTTATTCTTTTATTAATAGCTCTGTATGTTCTGCTTTTCTAAAAACAATATAGAGACCCTTTTTGATGGCATAAATTGTATTTGATAGCATGGTCCTAACCCTAAAAATGCTCTTGTTATCTATGAAATCTTTGCTCTTCCAGTTTCAGGGGGTGACCTCTTGTTCTTTGTACATTTCTGTTAATGCTCAGGTCGTTGGGGAGTTCTTTTAATATTGGCCTGCACATATTTATATAATGTAATCATATCCCTTCTAAGATGATATTTTTCTAGCATATATAAATATATATACATTTTTCTAGTGTATATAAATACCATTTTTTTAGTCTCCCTTCATAACTAAGATCCTCCAATCCCCTTATTAATTTTGTAGCCCTCCTTTGCACTTTTTATAGTTTCATAATATCCTTTTTAAGGACTGGTGCCCAGCATTGTACTGCATATTCGTGGTGAGGTCTTACCATTGACTAATAAAGAGCAGTGCCACTTTTAATACTCTACTGGGCCCTGGGCAAAATCTTTAGCAGTGGGCCCCCCTCGACCCAATTTTTCTAAAGGCGCATTGTAAAAAACTGTATGTAAATGTAAACTTTTTAATATTATATGCAACTATTTTCATATCCCATTCAACTATTTGTATATGTAATAAAATGTTATTGAATAATTGCATTTCTTGTTTTCATTCCCTTTTTCTGCACCCACATTACACCTAAAGGACTTAATACAACACCATACAGCACCCACACCACTTGTCAATGTGCTGTGGGTGCAATACAGGTGCATGGCATGTCACAGTCACTTTCCCATTAACATATGCAACAGTCAGGTTGCCTATTAAATATGCCACAGCATGCCCATTAATATGTCAGTATTATTGTGCCATTAATATGCCACAGCCAATTTGCCCATTGATATGCCAGTATTATTTTGCCATTAATTTGCCAGTATTATTTTGCTATTCATAAGCCACAGCTGATTTGCCCAGTAAGATGCCAGTATTTTGCCATTAATAAGCCACGGTCAATTTGCCCAATAGTATGCCAGTATTATTTTTCCATTAATAAGCCACAGCCAATTTTCCCAATAGTATGCCAGTATTATTTTTCCATTAATAAGCCACAGCTAATTTGCCCAATAATATGCCAGCATTATTTTTTCGTTAATAACCCACAGCCAATCTGCCCAGTAATATGCCAGTATTTTGCCAATCATAAGCCACAGCCAATTTGCCCAATAGTTTGCCAGTTTTAATTTGCTATTAATAAGCCTTAGCCAATTTGCCCAATAGTATGCCAGTATTAATTAGCCATCAATAAACCACAGCCTATTTTCCCTATAATATGCCAATATTATTTTGCCATCAATAAGCCACAGCCAATTTGCCCACTAATATATATTATTTTGCCCTTAATAAGCCACATCCAATTTGCCCAATAGTATGCCAGTATTTTACCATTAATAAGCCACAGACAATTTTCCCAATAATATGCCAGTAATATTTTGCCCATTAATAAGCCACAGCCAATTTTCCCAGTAATATGGCAGTATTATTTTGCCCATAATTAAGCCACAGCCAATTTGCCCAATATTATGCCAGTATTATTTTGCCCATTAATAAACCACATCCAATTTGTCCAATAATAGGCCACCCTCCTCCCCCCTTCCCCAGTACTTACCTCGTGGATGCTCCATGTCCCCGGTTGTTCCTCCGTGTAGTCTTCCCTCCTGCAAGGAGGAGGGAAGTACAGCCACCGGATTTGATGTACTGTCATATCTGGTCGCGATGATTTAAAAAAAAAACTTTTTCTTTTCTTTTCTTTCGGCAGCCGCCCGCATGACTGTCTCCGTGTGAGTCATATAGGCGTGGGGGGCACATTGGGCCAGCAGGGGCCCCTTTAAACAGTGGGCCCTGGGCAAGTGCCCACTTTGCTGAGACATTGCTCTCAAGACAACTTTGGAGATCATTAATAAGTAAATTAAAAATAAGATCTTAAACAGACCCCTGAGGTACTCCATTCAATACCATAGTCTGTTTTGCAGATTTGCCCATTACAACAACTTTTTGCATTCTATCTTTTAACCAATTTTCAATCCAAATACATACATTTGCACCCAATCTCTCAATTTATAGAGTAAGGACTTCTTTATATAATTCTATTAAGTTGGTTTGACAAGACCTTTCACAAAACCATGTAGACATCTATTTATTATATACAATCGTACTTTTAAATGTATATCTTTAGCAATCCTTCAAATAATTTCCCCACTACAGATGTCAAGCTCACTGGCCTGTATTTGCCCATCTGAGATTTTGATCCCTTTTTTATTTTTTTGCACCAGTCTATTGGCACTATATCCAAACTGAAATAATCCCTAAAGATAAGAAATAATGAGCCGGTGTTCTGACAAAAAACTTGCGTAAATTCTACTGAACAGACGCAGTAGAATTCACTCATCGCGCACCACAGCACATGCACACAAAGTTACAGCTGTCATTCAGCCGTAACTTTGCCAGAACAGTGCATGCACTAATTATTGTCACTTATTAGAGTAGCAATCACTGTATAGTTGGTAAAATTCCTATGGGTGACATGCTACGCTAGCAAGTGGAAGTCAGACACGGGGGACAGAGGGACACACACGGGAGTCTAAGGAGGTGATCACAACTCCCATCAAGATGAGGCAGCCACCCCCCCCCCCCCGTGTGTCCCCCGTGTCTGACTTCCACTTACTAGCGTAGCATGTCACTGATAGGCGTTTTACCAACTATACAGTGATTGCTACATTAATAAGTGACAATAATGAGTAATACGCTTGAGGTGCTGTGTGTCCCTCGAACATGCGCTGTTCTGGCAAAGTTACGGATGAATGACAGCTGTAACATTGTGCGCATGCACTGTGGTGCACGATGAGTGAATTCTACTGTGCCTGTGCAGTAGAATTCACTAGAGTTTTTTGTCAGAACACCGGACCAAAATTCGGCTTAGCTACCTAAGTACCCATGGGTGTACACCATCTGGCACAGGGGCCTTGTCTAGCTTAAGCCCTTTTCCATGTGTCAGCCAATCCCATGTTTTTTTGTATCTTTTCTGTAAAACCAGGCACACACCAATCATTTGTCCTTGGTATAAACAGTCCTCACTAACCAAATTTAGCATTCCGGATAACAAAGGACTAACATTTTCTGCCTTTAGCTTTTTTCTTTTTACATACCTAATACATTGTTTGGGGTTAGTTTTACTCTCCTTAACAAGCAGTTTCTCATTTTCAATTTAACCATTTTAATTATCCTTTTGCAGGCTTTGTTGGCTTCTTATACCCTATAAATGATGCTGCTGATCTTTTGCTTTTATAATGTGTGAATGCCATTTTATTGTTTTGCATTTTGTGTCTTACGTTACTGGCAAGCCACATTGGTTTTGATTTGCTTTTTTTGTATTTGTTTCCCAAAGGTATATATGATATATGTAATTTTGATGAGCCTGTTGCTGTATAGAGCACTCCTGAATTGGTGGGATAGCCGCTCCCAGATGCCTGCTGGCAGTGATATAGGTCAATGTTGGGCTGAATAGTGTAGTTCTGGTGTTTTCCTGTAAAGGACTGAGTAAGGGAGCAGTTCTAGGTAACTACTGCTGCAGATGCTGTCTGGCCAGTGGATAGTAGCAGGCTGCTTGTAGCATACACCTATGACTAACGTGCAACTCTTTTTAAAGTTTATTCTCGACCCACAGTGTCTCCACATCACGCACACCTTCTTTAATGCTGGGCTTTAATTTAGGATTAAACAGACTGAATATAAAATTGCCACGCTATTGGTTAGACAGAAATCTATCTTGTAACTTGGTTACCACTGTTGTTAAAGTAAAAGTTGGTTCCTACATCCTCTTCAGAAGTCAGAAGCCGAGTCTAAAGCAATCGGTGTCTTTTAATATTGCTGTGTAAAAGCGTGCACTCATAACAACTTCCAGCTAGACGCCTTATGCATTTTGTTCCCTAAAGCCAGTGGTGTATCTTGGTTTTGTGCTGCCCTATGCAGACAAAATTCAGGCACCCCACCACCCACGTTGCACACCTATGACATGCCCCATCACCCATGTTGCACACCCACGACATGCTCCATCACCCTATTACATGCCCCACCACCCACATTACACACACATGAAATGCCCAATCACCCCATTACATGCCTTCACCACCCTCATTTCATACCCCCACAGCGTCCATTACATGCCCCCATCACCCCAAATTGGAAGGAGCTAAAGCTTGCTGAGTGAGGGAGGGAAAATGATTGAAGCACCAGAAGTGTGCTTTGATACCCTCTGGCAAAGTGCCGCCCTAGACGAGTGCCTAGTGAAGATACACTACTGCCTAAAGCAATTACTCATAAGACACAGATTGATTAAGACTTGACTTTTGACTCATCTCTCCTATTCTGACTGCCATTCTCCTATTTTTTGTTGATCGTTTTCACATATAAACAAATCCCTCCCTGTTTTCTATTTACGCTGTCCCTTCTAAAAAGTGAGTAACCTTGTGTAACAGGACAGTCCACCCTTGACCGGTAGCACCTCAACCAACTTTACATAAAATAAACATGCCATCTTTAGACCCAAACATCCAGACTACAAGAGACAATAGATGGCTCACAGGACAGTAAACACTTGGTTGGATAAAAGTCCAGCTGTATTGAAGCAGGGTGTCACCGATGCCACCAAAGTATATACCCCCAAATATAGCATATCCAAAGACAGGGTCCATAGTCCACATGGAGGTGTTTGGCCCTCAGGGCCCTCCAAGAACTACAGTCATGCAAACTGTCATGATTCACTTGACAGTAGGAGAATATGTATGCAGATAAAGGGGAACTGGATATAGCAAATGATATTTGAATAATGAAATTTCAACTGATACTTGCAGCTGGTGAGGGTAGTCAGCAGAAACTGAAGGGAGTTTGCAGAAAGAGTACCGTAAGCTGTTAAACATTCCATTGTCAGGGGTTGGAGAAATCAGCAAGGTAGTTAAATGGATATTCGAAGGTCTGGACAGGATATATCAGCGTGGTACAAGCAGGAAGCAAGGTTTATTAACAGGTTAGTCACAAGTGGGATAAGAGCTAAACTGGCATTAAACAGAGACTGTTTACAAATAACTCAGCATCAGTCTCGTGGAGCGGTCTCTCTTTAAGGCAAGGGATGACTGTGTCATGAAAAAGGGGCGGAGCCAAGAATCGCTAAACCTGAAAGAGACAGGAAATAGGTAGTAGCGGTTTTGACAGTGAATTTGACAGCGGGTCTGACACTTAGATCCCAACATATACATCTTGGCTGACATCCTGAGTGAGCCTGTGTTGAAGTCCAGCTGTACTGAAGCAGGGTGTCACAGATGCCCACAAAGTATGTACCCCCAATTATAGCATATCTAAAGACAGGGTCCGTGGTTCACAGGGAGGTGTTTGGCCCTCAGGGCCCTCCAAGAACCCCAGTCACGTAGACTGTTATGATTCACTTCATGACAGGTACCGTAACACCTTGTAAATGATCTGAGACTGGTCAGATACGTTTCTGTGATACCGATTAAATCATACTTTTCATCACTTACCAGTATCTCCAGCTCACCCATTTTGTTTGTCAAGATTCTTGCATCTCCTAATAGAAATGTAAGATTACTACCCATTTTTGGTTTATTAGTTGATAAACAATTAATGACCTCAGGCTTAATTGTATGTGCCTCCCTATTGTCTATACTCACCCCACCACTGCCCTCACCTCCTTTTCCCTTAGCTAGACTGCCCTTCCAATCTACTCTAGCTACCATTACTCCATTTTGATCTTTACCCCTCCCAGAACCTTTAAAGCCTTGTATGATCTGAGTACAAATTATCAGCAGGAGTAAATACTCTTGCTTATTCTTCCCCAGACATTGAGGTCTTCTGGTGACAAATTGGTGGAACCACTTAGAAACACAGCTCAGGTCCTTTTCTGCAGTAGTCCCCAAATTCTGGAATTGCCTGCCAGGAGAGTTATGTCAGAATGAACTAAAGGCACAGTTCTAACAAGGGCAATACCCGAAATGTCCAGAACCATTGCACTTTCTGGTAGAATGGGCAGGGACTCTATACAATATCTATATATGAGGGAAAGAGTCAAGTACATGACATCACTTATACAGAGCAATTATATTTACAATAAAGTGAGTTTAAACTGCAATAAATGCAGTTTTAGATTAATTTGTGTAATTAAAATACTTAATTCTTGTTCTAAATTACTTACCAAATTACATAAATAGATCATAATTGGCAATAAAGTTGCTGAAAATGTCCCCACCCTCAGTCGCACTTTCAGCCACTCCCACCAAAATAAAATTGTCCCTCTTTGGACATTTCAAATGTTGGGAGGTATGCATCATTCAATGTTCCGTGGCCTCCTGCTATTGAGCTCCACCTTCCCCAGTATAGATAGTGGGTGTAAGAAGCTCAATTCTCCTCTTTTAGACTTTGTCTAATGTCTATTAACCCCTTCGCGACACAGGACGGACTAGGTCCGTCCTGTGTGGCGAAGCGTTAGTGACACAGGACGGACCTAGTCCGTCCTGTGTCAAAACGAGCACTGAAAGCGGAGTTTTTCCGCTTTCAGTGCTCAAGCGGCATTGTAACGATGCTTCCGTGTGGAAGCATCGTACAATACAAAAAAAAATGCCCGTCGGCATTTCGATCGCTCCGGAGAGCGATAGAAATGCCGGTTTTAAAGGCACAGTGCCTTTAAAACGACGGGCATTAAAAAATGAGCATAGGAAGCGAATTTTTTCGCTTCCTATGCTCAGAAAGTGTTCCTGATTGCCTCGCAAGTCGAGGCAATCAGGAACACAAAAAAAAAATGCACTAAGTGACCAAGATGGCGCTGCCCTTCTAAGGGCAAGAGCACAGGAGGCAGGAAGTACCTGCTTCCTGTGCTCTCTGGCTGTCACACGATTGCCTCTTCACAGAGGCAATCAGTGACTGCCAGGCACACTGACAGGCAGTGGGGATGTTCTGCTGAACATCCCCACTGACTGGTCAGATCAATATTAACCCTATATTGATCTGACCAGTTATGATCTGCCTCCCTCTCCTCACATTTTTTTAGTGAGGGAGAGAGACAGATCAAAGTTCTAAAAGTAAAAAAAAACAATAAACACACAACACACAAATATTAAAACAATAAAAAAAAATTTATTAAAGCAATTCCCTGCGTTTAACCCCTTCCCTGCCACTGATCTTGCATAAGCAGTGATCGTGCACATCAGCGCATTTATTTTTGCCGTTTGTTCATTTTTTAGGGGTTAATTTTTTTTGTACTGTAATTTATTACAGTACTAAAAAGGCTCTTCTAAGAGTTATTAACCCCTTCTTTGCCGTCGATCACTGCTTACGCAATGATATTGACGCCAAAGCAATTTTTATCTGTCTGCATATTTTTATTTTATTTTTTTTTTTACACATACCCGCTAGGGGATTACATGTAAAGTAAAAATATTTGAGTTTTTTTTTTTTAAGCTGCCTGAGCGCATAGCGATCAGTAACAGCGAATTAGTGGCAAAGGCGGTTTGGTGATTTCTCAATTAAGCTCACCATTCGCCCTGGTCAGATCAAAATTGGTCGGATCAATATTCACAAATATTGATCTGCCTCCCTCTCCTCACTTACATTTTTGTGACGGAAAGAGACAGATCAGTATAAGTGATATAAAATAACATTTTATAAAATTGTCAGGTTTTATGAAAGTCTTTCACTGTGTATTAACCCCTTCCCTGCCATTCATCACTGTGTAAGCAGTAATCTTGCACAGCAACAGTATGTTTTTCTGTCTGCACTGTTTTATGGATTAATTTCTTTGTACTGTAATATATTACAGTACTAGATAGGCTCTTCTAAGAGCTATTAACCCCTTCTTTGCTCGAGATCACTGCTTACGCACTGATTCTGAGGCCGCGGACTCAGGGTTCGATTTTGACCCTATTCAGCTTTCTGATACATCATCTAGCGATGTATCGGTGGCTGCTGAGCCCTTGCCACAAGTAGTGATGGGGGTCTACCGATAAAAAAATATATGGTTTGGTGGGGGTAAATTACATTGGCTGGCTTCAAAGATATATCCCATAAAGGACACGGACGCAGGTTGACTACATGTCAAAATTCCAAGTTGGAATTTTGAGATGCGCATCTCACAAATGTTGCCTTCTAGCCAAAAACAAACCAACAAACCTATGCATGGGTGCTATCCCTGTACTCGGGAGATGTTGCTGAACACATATTGGGTTGTTGTTTGGCAGTGACATATACCAGAATCTGTGAATTCATGCCTGAAGTACAATGCATGTGGAAAAAAACCTCCCAAAAAAGTACTACCACAAACTTTTACAAAGGCTGGTGGTAGAATTAGTACCTATACAGTATTAAAATACCACCATTTGAAATACCTTAGGATGTCTATTTTCCAAAAATATATGGTTTGATGGGGTAAAATTCATTGGACGGCTTCAAAAATGTTCCAAATGGAACATGGGCGCAGGCTGACTACATGTCAAAATTCCAGGTTGGAATTGCGCACCCCCTAAATGTGGAATTTTAGACCCAATACAAACCAACAAACCTATGCATGGGGGGTATCCCTGTACTCAGGAGAAGTTGCTGAACACATATTGAGGTGTTGGTTGGCAGTGGCAAATACCAGAATCTGAAAATTCCTGCCTGAACTACAATGTGTGTGGGGAAAAAATGACATCCCAACCCTTTGACATAGGTTGGTGGTAGAATTAGCACTTGGAAAGTGTTAAAATACCACAATTTTAAAAACCCTAGGATGTCTAGTTTTCCAAAATATATGGTTTTATGGGGTAAAATACTTTGACAGGCTTCAAAAGTGTCCCAAATGGAACATGGGCGCAGGCTGACTACATGTCAAAATTCCAAGTTGGAAATGCACCCCCCCTAAACATGGCCTTTTAGCCCCCAAATAATCTAACTAACCTACACATGGGTGGTATCCCTGTACTCAGGAGATGTTGCTGAACATATATTAAGGTGTTGTTTGGCACTGACACATAATAGGATCTATGAATTCATGCCCGATGTACAATGAATGTGAAAAACAAATTACTATCCATAACATTGACATAGGCTGGTGGTAGAATTAGTGCATGGAAAGTGTTAAAATACTACCATTTGAAATACCCTAGGGTGTCTAGTTTTCAAAAATATATGGTTTTGTGGGATAGAATACACTTTTTGGCTTCAAAAATGTCCCAAATGGGACATCGGCGCAGGTTTTCTGCACGTCAGAATTCCAAGTTGGAAAACCAAAAAGCGCACCTCTCAAATGTGGCCTTTTAACCCCCAAATAACCTAACCAACCTATACATGGGTGGTATCCCTGTACTCAGGAGATGTTGCTAAACACATATTGAGGTGTTGTTTGGCACTGACATATAACAGGATCTGTGAATTCATGCCCAAAGTACTATGTATGTGAAAAAAAATTACTATCCATAACATTGACATAGGCTGGTAGTATAATTAGTGCATGGAAAGTGTTAAAATACTACCATTTGAAATACCCTAGGGTGTCTAGTTTTCAAAAATATATGGTTTTGTGGGATAGAATACACTTTTTGGCTTCAAAAATGTCCCAAATGGGACATGGGAGCAGGTTTTCTGCACGTCAGAATTCCAAGTTGGAAAACCAAAAAGCGCACCTCTCAAATGTGGCCTTTTAACCCCCAAATAACCTAACCAACCTATACATGGGGGGTATCCCTGTACTCAGGAGATGTTGCTGAACACATATTGAGGTGTTGTTTGGCACTGACATATAACAGGATCTGTGAATTCATGCACAAAGTACAATGTATGTGAAAAGAAATTACTACCCAAAACATTGACATAGGCTGGTAGTATAATTAGTGCATGGAAAGTGTTAAAATACTACCATTTGAAATACCCTAGGGTGTCTAGTTTAAAAATATATATGGTTTTGTGGGGTAGAATACACTTTCTGGCTTCAAAAATGTCCCAAATGGGACATGGGCACAAGTTTTCTGCATGTCAGAATTCCAAGTTGGAAAACCAAAATGCGCACCCCCTAAATGTGGCCTTTTAGCCCCAAAACAAACCAACAAACCTATGCATGGGTGGTATCCCTGTACTCAGGAGATGTTGCTGAATACATATTGAGGTGTTATTTGGAAATATCCCTTCACATTTTAAGGTAATGTTTACCTAAATTGCAATATATGTGAAAAATTAAAAAAAATGATTTTTTGCTGCAAACTTTGGCATAGATTGGTGGTAAAATGGCTACATGAAATGTGTCAAAATACCCCAAGTTAAATGCCCTGAGTTGTCTAGTTTTCAAAAATATGTACATGTTGGGGGTCATTCATTGATTTAGTACAGAAATCAGTGTTACAATGTCACTATCGCTAATTTTGAAAGAAAGGATTTTAAAATAGCTTTGCACCACTTATAGTTCTGGCCCTGTAACATGAATAAAAAAGCACAAAAACATAAAAACATGGGCTATTTCTGAACTCAGGACATATATTAGAAACTTTTTAGCAGTGTTTTTTTGTTGTCTCTTGTACATGAGTATACGATTTTTCAAATAAAAGTCATAAAAAAAGTATTTTTTCAATTTTTTTGCCATATTTTATTATTTTTTTTACATCAAATTATATGCTATTATCAAAATAATGGTATCAAAAGAAAGCCCTTCTTATAACGATAAAAACAATATATAGTTTGTGCGGGTACACTAAATGAGACAGAAATAAATTACAGCAAAACACAAACACCTCAGAAATGTTAAAACAGCCCATGTCACCAAGCGTCGGACAAGCCAAAAAAGTCATGTCACTAAGGGGTTAAACATACACTGTTTAAAAACAATTCTGCCTGTGGAGTATTATTACCAGGACTGACCCGAAATTGATGGGACAGGACTCATAAAATCTTGACTGTTCTGGTAGATTCATGACTGTTAGCAACTATGCAAGTATATACTGATCTGCTGAGTAGAACGAAAAAGAGTGGCAAGTGATTTTGTTGTTATTGGCAGGTTTATAGCTACAGTAGTAAATCTGTCTTGAACCAGATTATTTATTGCTAATTACTGATCTCTAGATATTTATTTATGGCACGTTAATCCGAAATCCCACAAATCAATTACTGATCATGTTGAATAAGTTTCCATTTGATTTCCAGCAGGCCAGTGAATGTATGGGGTGCAATTCCAGGATAATGTTTCATGTTACTGCAGTCCTTTCCACAGGCTGTCTTATTCCCAGCACTGACGTTTATATATCTGGCCGGTAATGAGCTCTGCCAAGTTCACATTCCTTTTATTGGGATGTAAGTATTTTATAGATATACATTAAAATGATTGCATATTGTGTGTTTTTTTAATGCATCCACATTTATTATAATCATTTCCATTAACTTTAGCACATGAGATTTGTAGAATATGCAGATTTAATTGCTATGTTAATTTTCACTGATTTCATGAATGTTAATGAATTTAGTCTAATGGCATATAGTCTATTCATGGGTTTTTTTTTTTAACTTTATTAATTTATGTGAAATCTCATATGTTTTGGCATAAAATGATAACAATGTGTTTTATTATTTAATTAAAACATTTATACAATTTGATTTATGAAACGCAACATGCAATAGTTGTAACTAAAGTTTCAAGAGTAATCCTAAGGGTTTGGAGCAGTCTAGGAGGAAACTAGATTTTGCCATTGCCCAGTTTGTACTGAGGCTGGAAAGGGTTGCTGGGTGCATTTTGGAGTTAGAAGGGATAATTCCTGTCTTATGCGTCAGGATGGCATGCACCTACATTTTGTTTGTTTGGATATTTTTAACATTGGGCTACAAATGGAAATTGAACAGGCACTAGCTTTAACAGGGGGAGGCGCAATGGTGGCAACATGTAGGAATGACCAGAGCTGTTCGGTGAGGATGTCAACAAATGCCCGCATTGAAAAATGCACACAGACTGGGTTGGCTTAAGGCGCTGAAGCTGGGCTCTTGGACTGAGTGTGGTAAATAATGCGACTGCTGCTCATAAGCCAGTGGAGGGCAGGGTTAAGAGTTAACAGTTGCTGGTTCATGAAAGTCTAAATGAAGCTGTGGCCAATGCCCTACACCAGGGCTTGACACATTTTATTTTATTTTAGGAGCCAGAAATTTTTTTTAGGAGCCAGACAATCACGCAAACATAAACACAATTCATAAACACACACGCCTACTTCACATATATCCAAACACACGTACTTTACATATACACATATATCCAAACACCTCACACACACCTACTTGACAAATACACAAATATCCAAACACCTCACACACCCCTACTTTACATATACCCATATATCCAAACACATCACACACCTACTTTACATATACCCATATATCCAAACACCTCACACACACACACACACACACACTTTACATATACCCATATATCCAAACACCTCACACACACCTACTTTACATATACACAAATATCCAAACACCTCACACACACCTACTTTACATATACCCATATATACAAACACCTCACACACACCTACTTTACATATACCCATATATACAAACACCTCACACACACCTACTTTACATATACCCATATATCCAAACACCTCACACACACCTACTTTACATATACCTATATATCCAAACACCTCACACACACACACACTTTACATATATCCAAACACGTCACACACACACACTTTACATATACCCATATATCCAAACACCTCACACACACCTACTTTACATATACACAAATATCCAAACACCTCACGCACCTACTTTACATATACCCATATACCCAAACACCTCACCCCCCCCCCCCCCCTGGATTTTTGCAATTCCCCTTTTGAATTTTTTTTATTTTTATTATTATTATTTTTACTCAGTGTGTAGCCTCTAGTTGTCCCTAGGGGACTGCACACCAGTTGCTGGGGTGGGAGGTGTCACCCAAAGCTGTTGCTCTCTGCAACTCTGCTTGCTGTAATACTGGTCTCCCATCCACATTGGTGCAGGTCTCTGCAGCTGTCAGTCATGCAAGACAGGGGTGCCCGGGGATATGAAGTTATAGCCCGCCCCTCAGCCCTCCATGTGGCAGCATGACTGACAGAAGAGAGCCTGCAGTGCAACATCATGGAGGAAACAGGGGACTGAGACCCAGAGACTGAGACATAGCTGAGCCTCTGTAACAGGTAGGAAGAGCTTATAATAGCTTTAAAAAACAAAACAGCCAAGGTACATGGAAGAGTGGGGTAAATCCAAGGAGGTCCCTCCCATTTCCCTGAGGTCTCCATTTGTCCAGTCTGAGCAGCTCCTCTGACCAGGCTCTGCTCACATCAACATGGTGACAAGTGGATGGGGCAGTGAAAGGAAAGGCCGGTCTCTGTTCCTTTATCAATTACTTCTAAGGTCGTTGATGTGTGGCAGGTTAGCAGATATCTGGAGAGCTGTGAAGGCGGAAAACATATACACAAGGCACGTGTTTCTTTATCCTCAGCTCAGAGTGTAGTTTATTACACATTGGTATTTATACACAAATCTAGGCGTTGTCCTGTACATTGATTGGTTATAGGTTTTGCACAAACATAGCATCAAGTACATGAGAGATGGCGTATACATGTCACAAAGGGGGGTGGACAATGGGTACATATATTGTCACTAGGCAGAAAAGCTAAAATAAATCTCAATATAGTCAGTCAGCAGAAAAGACAGTTGAAACTTGCTACAACATTAGTTCCTCTTTTTGTAGTCTAAGACATTCTTAAATAAACCATTATGTCTTATCTGACTTCCTCAGGGACTGTGACCTTTATCTGAACTTGGTCAAGCAAGGGGGGCTTCTCAACATCAATGTAACCCTTTCAGGCAGAAAAGATAATGGAGGATAAAATGATGTGATAGATGGAAGCAGATTGCAAACAAAATGGGATGACATGGGGCAGAAAAGATAATAGAGGATGAAAAGAGGTGATTGATTGGAGCAGAATACAGACAAAATTGTGACATGGGGCAGAAAAGATAAAATGTAGGTGAAAAGAGGTCAATGACATGGAGGAATAAAATACCTAAAATTATGGGGAAAGAGATGGCAAACATGGAGGAATAAAACATATAAAAAGGGGGAAAGAGATAAAGAAATGTCATGGATTTAGGAATTTGGGTGTTTAGGGAATCTGTTGCTTTGTGTTTATATTGTGTGCTATAGTGTTGTATCTGGTGCTGAGAGGTTATATTGTGTGCTATAGTGTTGTATCTGGTGCTGTGGAGTTATATTGTGTGCTATAGTGTTGTATCTGGTGCTGTGGAGTTATATTGTGTGCTATAGTGTTGTATCTGGTGCTATGGGGTTATATCTTTGCTATTTTGTTCTATCTGTTGCTGTGGAGTTTCAGCTAGAGCTCTGGATATTTATCTGGTGCTGTGGTTTATATCTTGTGTCATGGATTTTTAGCTGGTACCGTGGGTTAATATCTGGTGTTGTGGGTCCATATCTGGCACAGTGGATCTATATTTGGTGCAGTGAGGCTATATCTAGTGTGGTTGGTTTATATCTGGTGCTGTGGATCTGTATCTGGTGCAGGGTTTATCAACCCTTTGCATGCCCACTGATAATGACAAAGCTCCTCCACTTCATGATAACTTGTCAAAAAGAGGCGCGGCGCAGAAAGGATTACGGTAAAATTATGCCCCCCCCCCCCCTGAAAATTTCTGCGGATGCCCATGCTTGCAGCGCAATCCTGTGGCCACAGGGTCGCGCTGCGAGCCCTGGCTTCAAGTTGTGGGCAGCTAGGGGGCGTATCATACATCTGGTTTGCATCGTGTCGCAGGGTGGGTCCTGTAGGACCAGACAGAGGAGGAGTGGTGTTTTCTCCATACCCTCTTCCTCTGTATAGTCTATGGAGGGGGTGGAGACTTGGTGTTGGGAGGAGGTACTCAGGGAGGTCAGTCACTATTTAAATCCCTCACTTGCTTCACTCCTTGCTTACTTGTTGAGCTAGTTGGTGTACTTTCTCAGTCTCCTTCATTATCACTACTGTGCATATTTGTCTACCTGGTTTTGACCCTTGGCTATCCTCAACCGTTTATCCTCCTTTCTCTAATCCTTGGACCTTGACCTGCCTCCTCGTTAACCATTGGACTGTTCCTTGACCACTCTTTTGCCTAACCCCAGGGTTACCTGTTTTACGCTCCACCACCTCTGAAGATACGACAGTGGTTCTGATCTGGGGATCTTAACAGTCATGAACTCCTTCAGCAGGTTGTGGATGCAGTGAATGCATTTGGTGGTAATAACAGGTCTGAGAAATAAAAAATAAAAAAGAATGGGGGAACATGTTAGAAATTAAAAAAGAGAATCACACAACATTCCCTTTTCAAACATTTTTTGGATCACCATAAAAAAACCCCTAAAGGTATACAATTTTGGGAAAAAGTTAGTTAACATTGGAGGATGGGGGGGGGGTAACAATATCAAAGAAATGGGGAAAACATAGATGAAATGTTTTTTTTATGTAAACACCTTACAACCAAGAGGTTTAAATGCGGATTTTGATTTGTATAATTTTCTGTAAAATCATTTGGTATGTTGTACAGCATTTTCACAAATGCCCTTTCAAATTAATATATTATTTAAACTCAGGCAGAGTAAATATATGTCCTTTTGTATATATTTTATATATCTACATATATCATTATAATTTTTTTCTATTTATACTTTTAAAAATACCTTTTGCTATTTTTCTATATATTAATTGTTCTATATTTTTTAATAAATAGATAGATTTCCATATATGCAAAAATTGTTTTATATATAGTTTCATGTTTTTTCTTCTCTAATATATTTTTGTAAAAAAAAAAATTTGGGGGATAAAAAAAAAAAAAGTAATTTTAAAGATTTAGGCATTAATATGCATCACAAATAATTAAATACATTTTTTAAATTCAGCATAAATCCGAAAATACAACTTTTTAATCCAATTTAATTTTTAGTAATGCCCTGCTTCGTTCCCCACAGAGACCTAGAGGGATAAACAGTATTTGTTTTGAAGGTTCTGTATAAAACTGCATAATAAAGGTCTGCATATTCAATCTATAAAACACGCCATTTCAGTTTCTGTTCCATATTTTTCTGAGCACATACTATGCCAACCAAATGGAGAACTCTCTCTTCAGTTGGCTCAGAATCTCGGAGCGCAACACAAGTCACGATGATGTCATAGACCACAAACCCGTTAGTCACATAGCGGGAGGATTATAAAAGCTGAAATGAAGATATCAGAAAAACACGCAAGGAGGAAGCACGTAGACGGTGAAACGCGTTGTGTGGCCAGTTTCTTTTACCTCATCACCTGGATATCACCTACATTGGGACGTTTATACTTTTCAGGTCTACTGCTGCTATTTGTTGTTCTGTTGCTGCTACTGGAAGAATTGCAGGCTGATAGTTACCTACATGTAAGAATCTACTATTTTATATTAAATCCATTGTTATTCTGTACTCACCCCCTGCTCCTGTGTATCTCTTTGTCCATATTCACCGGAGTGCCAAGGGAGGTGTTTATTTGAAAGCACATGCAGCACTTTTTTGAGTCTTTTTACTGCATACGTTTGTGAGTGCAATTAATGACACCTCTGCAATTTATTTATCATATGCTGTGTTACACTATGTATGTTGTCTTTTTTCTTTATTGCATGTATTTGATTTGAGATATCATAGGAATCCTGCCAATTAACATCTCAAGCAATTAATTTTTGCTTATTTTTGGTGGTATTCACTTTAGCGCACCAACCACATCACTGTCCTGTGTGTTTGTCATATGTTTGTCCACTTGTGTGAATGCAGAGAATCCCACAGGTTGGGTGCAGCTTTAAACGGTAGAAGCGCTAGGATATACATTTTCGACAAGTCTGAAAAGGTGGTGCAGAAAGGGTAGGTACCATGTTATATTGCACCACACACAGAATTCACACACCTATAGCACATATATTAGCTGTGTCAGAGACAGCTAGGAATGTACACTCATAGGGAATGTTGCATGTGGCTGTACATGTTAAAATAGCTGCCACACATGCAAAAGCTGCAAGGGCGTGTGAAGAGAACTATACCTCTGCAGCGCATCTCAGCTAGAGAGAGGATGGGCAAGCAGCACATTGCAGAAATTAACATGTACAAATGAATACTGCAAGTAGTTAAGGGCCATGGGAGTTGCAGTATAAAGTTGCAATGTCTGTGTATCAGTAGAACTGTACATCTGTGGTAACAGGTAAAGTGAGGGAAAAAAGGTATTTGATCCCCTGCTGATTTTGAACGCTTGGCCACTGATAAAGAAATGATCAGTCTATAATTTTAATGGCAGGTATATTTTAACAGTGAGAGACAGAATAACAAAAGAAATCCAGAAAAACACATGTCAAAAAAGTTATATATTGATTTGCATGTCAATGAGTGAAATAAGTATTTGATCCTCTATCAGTCAGTGAGATTTCTAGCTCCCATGTGTCTTTCATTACCTGTATGAAAGACACCTGTCCACAGAAGCACTCAATCAGATTCCAAACTCTCCACCATGATCAAGACCAAAGAGCTGTCCAAGGATGTCAGGGACAAGACTGTAGACCTACACAAGGTTGGAATGGGCTTCAAGACCATCGCCAAGCAGCTTGGTGAGAAGGTGACACCAGTTGGTGCAATTATGAGGAAATGGAAGAAACACAAAATAACTGTCAGTCTCCCTCGGTCTGCTGCTCACCTCTGACATCGTGGAGTTTCAATGATCACGAGAACGGTGAGGAATCAGCCCAGAACCCAGAACTACACGGGAGGATCTTGTTAATGATCTCAAGGCAGCTGGGACCATAGTCACCAAGAAAACAATTGGTAACACACTACGCCGTGAAAGCCTGAAATCCTGCAGCGTTGCAATGTCCTGCTGCGCAAGAAAGCACATGTACAGGCCCGTCTGAAGTTTGCCAATGAACATCTGAATGATTCAAAGGAGAACTGGGTGAAAGTGTTGTGGTCAGATGAGACCAATATCAAGCTCTTTGGCATCAACTCAACATACCGTGTTTGGAGGAGGAGGAATGCTGCCTATAACCCCAAGAACACCACCCCTACCATCAAACATGGAGGTGGAAACATTATGCTTTGGGGAGGGTTTTCTGCTAAGGGGACAGAACAACTGCACTGCATCAAAGGGACAATGAACGGGGCCATGTCCGGTCAAATATTGAGTGAGAAACTCTTTCCCTCAGTCAGGGCATTTAAAACAGACAGCCAAGGCAACAAAGGAGTGGCTCAAGAAGAAGCACATTAAGGTTCTGAGGTTGCCTAGCCAGTCTCCAGACCTTAATCCCATAGAAAATCTGTGAAGGGAGCTGAATGTTCGAGTTGCTAAACATCAGCCTCGAAACCTTAATGACTTGGAGAGGATCTGCAAAGTGGAGTGGGACAAAATCCCTCCTGAGATGTGTGCAAACCTGGTGGCCAACTACAAGAAACATCTGACCTCTGTGATTGCCAACAAGGGTTTTGCCACCAAGTACTAAGTTAAAGGGATCAAATACTTATTTCCTTCATTGACATGCAAATCAATTTATAACTTTTTTGACATGAGTTTTTCTGAATTTTTGTTTTTTGTTATTCTGTCCATGGAATGGCTCTTTATCCCCAGCATCATCTGTTGACGAGACAACATGGCCTGAACATCTATCACCTCCTCCTCTGACTTCACCAGGTCAGACAGCTTAGCTTGCCTTGGTGGCAGCTACCTTGTCACCTGTCTACACTAAGTACAACATACAAATACATGTATGTGCATGTCACCTGTAGTAGGAATATGTGCAACAAATAGGGTTTCATTCATGAAATAGGGAATTGCAAGGAATTGAGAATGAAGATCCCAAGTAAAAGCCATAATAAAACATTCTCAATATCAGCAGCTCTTCTACAACTCGGCTACTATGGCCTTAACTTGGGAATTCCATTCAACATTACATGCAATTCCCTCTTTCATGAATGGAGACTAGTAAAAATGTTGATGTGACATATTCTGCACCCAACTGTGTACACTCAACATTAACAAGTATTCTTCTTCATCTCCAAAATGCCTATTTTACCACCCTCCAGAGAAGGATGCACTAACTGCATGTGCAGGTGCAAGGATTCACCCAAGGTGGGGTAGCTAACTACATTTGCATGAACATATGACATGTACACCACATCATTCATGTCAGATGTTCATCCAAATGTAGATAGCTACATCTGGAATACAATGTACATACTACTGTCCATCCATGGAAATGTGGACATGGATGTACAGTTGTATGACATCTATGTACTTGTGTGCTATAGTGATAGAAATGTCTAAGTCCTTATAGGTTAAATCATAGGATTAGCATGCAGTGAGTTAAGCATGGGCTTATGTTATATAACTGCTAACTGATTCTGTAAATAGCTATAATAACTGCAAAGACAAGATAATATCATTATAACGTGGTTATTAGTATTAGGAATGTCAATGTACCATAGTTCAGCTTTCATATAATCATACTTGTGAACTGTAAGTGATTGTGATGCCTACATTCTGTATTGCAATGTCCTAAACGTCTTCTTTTCCTGCATCTGTGAAGGAGACCAACATTCAATGCTGCTGTCCATGGTCTGGATGTGGCACACATGGACCAGAAATCAAGTCCAGGTAGGACAGAGTGACGGCATAGAACATCCTCTGCTAAAAAGAGCAGTGGAAGTGATCACACAGGTAGTGTTGCTGTAATGCCGTGATGTCAAGGTATTAAGCAACACTGAAATCTGGTGTCCAAGTAACCCAAAGCATACACCATATTTGAATGGCAGCATGCCATTCCAATATGGCATTGGACTGTTGTTGGCAAGAGTTTCAGAAGTGACCACTGTTCACTTCCGTCACTCTGTGTGTAGCATTATTTAGCTGTGGATCTAGTGTTAGGGTTACAATTAGGATTAGCATTAGGGTTACAGTTAGGGTTAGAGTTAATTTAGGGTTAGTGTTACATTTAGGGTTAGGGTGATGATTAGGGCAGGGATCAAAAGGTCACTGTAGAAGAAAATGGTTAGGAAATAGCAATAAGCTACTTTAAGTTATTGCCCTATAACTTGCAAAAAAAAACAACAAAACAGCTGTGAACATTGACTAGTGAACTCAGGACATATTACACTCTATTTAGCAGATTTTTTCATTAGCTTTTGTAGGTGTCAGAAAGTGTTTTTTTTTTTTTAATTTATCACATTTTACTTTTTTTTTTTTTTCAATACATAACATAAGCTAATTAAAATAATGGTATCTAAGGAACATGTTTCTTATCCCAAAAACAAAACAATACAGAATTTTATTCTCCAGTTAGGGAGAAATTGGACCTTGCTGTGGGCCATCCTTTGATGGTGGGCCATGGGCATATACTTACATTGCCAATATTTGAAAAAACTTACTTTAAAATTGACCACACCTACTGTCAAAAGCTCCACCCTATCCATATAATTAGCATAATGTAACTCCACCTTCTTGTAACAGTGTCACTTTTACATGAAATATAGTAAGACCTTGTGCAGATGTGCTTCAGTCAGAGAGCTGTGTCATGTACCACTTCTGCTGAAAGGCCATTCCATGTATCCAGGGCCGGCCTTAGGGGTGTGCGACCTGTGCGATCGCACAGGGCGCAACACTCCAGGGGGCGCCTGCCCGGCAGTTGAAAAAAAAAAGCCGGTAGAGGCACTGGATGGGGGAGATCAAAAGAACCCCCCTCACCAGCCCTCTGCTCGGCATGCTGTGCTGTGTCCGGGGAGGGGGCGGAGCTAAATGGCTCAGTGGTGTAGCTCCGCCCCCACCCTGTGAAGCAGAGCAGCGTCTGCTTCACAGGGAGCCACAGACAGCAATAGAAGGTGCTGCTCGGCTCCCCATGCTTAATGCAGGCATGGGGAGCCGAGAAGCACTTTCTATTGCTGTCCATGGCTACATGTGAAGCAGACACTGCTCTGCTTCACAGGGTGGGGGCGGAGCTACACCACTGTGCCGGTTAGCTCCACCCCCTCACTTGATCCACATTTGCAGGCAAGGGGGGGGGGGAAGAGAGAACAGGGGGTGAGAGGCAAACCAGGGGGAGGGGGGAGAGAGAGGCAGAACAGGGGGTAAAAGAAGGACAGAACAGGGGGTGAGAGGCATAACAGGGGGAGGGGGGGAGAGAGAGGCAGAACAGGGGGTGAGAGAAGGACAGAAAAGGGGGTGAGAGGCAGAACAGGGGAAGCGGGGAGAGAGAGGCAGAACAGGGGGTGAGAGAAGGACAGAACAGGGGGTGAGAGGCAGAACAGGGGGAGGGGGGAGAGAGAGGCAGAACAGGGGGTGAGAGAAGGACAGAACAGGGGGAGGGGGAGAGAGAGTCAGAACAGGGGGTGAGAGGCAGAACAGGGGGAGAGAGAGACAGAACAGGGGGAGGTGGGAGAGAGAGACAGAACAGGGGGAGGGGGGAGAGAGACAGAACAGGGGGAGGGGAGAGAGAGACAGAACAGGGGGAGGGGAGAGAGAGAGACAGAACAGGGGGAAGGGGGGGGAGAGAGAGAGACAGAACAGAGAGAGAGAGAGAGAGAGAGAGAGAGAGAGAGAGAGAGACAGAACAGGTGGAGGGGGGATAGAGAAACAGAACAAGCGAGGGGGAAGAGAGAGAGACAGGAGGTGGGAGAGAGACAGAACAGGTGGAGTGGGGAGAGACAGACATGGCAAGGAAAGGGACACATACATAGGGGGGTGAAAGACGGGGGGGGGGCGCCATGGGGGAAGACCGCACAGGGCGCCGGAACACTTAAGGCCGGTGTTCTGACGAATTACTGGAGCAAATTCTCCTGCGCAATCGCAGGAGAATTTGCTCACTGCGCATGCGCATAAAGTTACAGCTGATAACTCAGCTGTAACTTTATGTCCACCGCGCATGCGCGAGCTAAGCAACCCACATCCCGCCCCCCGCACACCCCTTCTTACCAGCTGATCGGACAGCGGCGGTACACAGCGCATGCGCGCGGCTATCAAGCCGTGTGGGAATGCGCTGTGTCCGTGGCTGGATTCAAACAAAACGCTGGTAAGTAACACGGGGCGGGGGGGGGGGGGGGGACATAAGGAGCCAACAGAGAGGTAAGCACCCTGGTGAGGGCTGCCTCATCTTCATGGGAGATGTGATCCTACAGCAGGAGGATCACAACTCCCATGAAGATGAGGCAGCCCTCACCAGAGTGCTTACCTCTCTGTTGGCTCCTTTTGTTCCCCCCCCGTTACTTACCAGCGTTTTGTTTGAATCCAGCCACGGACACAGCGCATTCCCACACGGCTTAATAGCCGCGCGGATGCGCTGTGTACCGCCGCTGTCCGATCAGCTGGTAAGAAGGGGTGTGCGGGGGGCGGGATGTGGGTTGCTTAGCTCGCGCATGCGCGGTGGACATAAAGTTACAGCTGAGTTATCAGCTGTAACTTTATGCGCATGCGCAGTAAGCAAATTCTCCTGCGATTGCGCAGGAGAATTTGCTCCAGTAATTCGTCAGAACACCGGCACTGCATGTATCCACTACCCTATTAGTAACATAATACTTTCATTAGTAACTGGGCTTATCTTATATCTAGGGTAGCTTTATGCCTATCCCATGCATGCTTAAACTCATTCACTGTATTAACTGCTACCAATTCTGCTGGAAGACTATTCCATGCATCCACTACCCTCTCAGTAATGTAATACTAAATTTCTGACCTCCACTGTATTAACCTCTACCATTTCTGCTGGAAGGCTTTTCCATGCATCCTCTACCCTCTCAGAAAGCAATACTTCCATTAATTCCTGTCCTCATCTTATACCTAGAATAGCCTTATGCTTATACTTCTTCACTGTATTAACCTCTACCACTTCTGCTGAAAGGCTATTCCATGCATCCACTACCCTCTCAGTAAAATAATACTTTAATTAGTGCCTGGCCTTATCTTATATCTAGGATAGCCTTATACCTATCCCATCAATGCTTAAACTCTTTCATGTATTTACCTCTACCATTTCTTCAGAGAAGACTATTCCATGCATCCACTACCTTCTCAGAAAAGTAATATTACATTTCTGACCAAAAAAAAAAAAACATTAAAATAGTTATTTCTAGCCTTTTCAAAAGCTTGAGCTGGACACCAAATATATGCATATAACTAGTTGCATTTATACTTATATGAACTTTTTAATATTATATTCAACTACCGTATTTATCGGCGTATAACACGCACTAGACATGTGCAAAACTAAAATTTTCGTTTCGTTTTCGTCCATTCGGACGAAAATGTTATTTATTTCGTCTAAAACGAATTTCGTTCATTAGTGCATTCGTTTCAGACGAAATTCGTTCATTATTTTCGTTTCGTTAATTTTTATTCGTTCGTTTTATAGAATACAATGTAATACTATTGGCTTTCTATAAACCGAACGAGAGCCCCATTCATAAGAAATTCTTATGAATGGGGCTCTCGTTCGGTTCATAGAAAGGCAATAGTATTACTTGTATTCTATAAGCCGAAAGTCTATAAACCGAACGACTTTCGGCTTATGGAATACATGTAATCCTATTGCTATTCTATAAACCGAACGACTTTCGGTTTATAGAATAGCAATAGGAATACATGTATTCCATAAGCCGACAGCCTATAAACCGAACGTTCGGTTTATAGGCTGTCGGCATTTAACTAATAAGAGACAGAGTCTCCATTCATAAAATTATGAATGGAGACTTTGTCTCCGTGTAGTAAAATGCCGACAGCCTATAAACCGAACGTTCGGTTTATAGGCTGTGGGCATTTTACTACACGGAGACAAAGTCTCCATTCATAATTTTATGAATGGAGACTCTGTCTCTGTATAGTTAAATGCCGACAGCCTATAAACCGAACGA
Source organism: Pelodytes ibericus (assembly GCA_036172795.1). Taxonomy (NCBI): domain Eukaryota; kingdom Metazoa; phylum Chordata; class Amphibia; order Anura; family Pelodytidae; genus Pelodytes; species Pelodytes ibericus. The sequence goes on from CM069862.1 coordinate 162,129,289, forward strand.
CTTTCGGTTTATAGACTTTCGGCTTATGTACTACATGTAATCCTATGGCTATTCTATAAACCGAACTAGAGTCGAGTCCCCATTCATAAGAAATTCTTATGAATGAGGAGGGACTCTAGTTAGGTTTATAGAATGCCAATAGTATTCTATAAGCCGAAAGTCTTTAAAACGAACGACGTTCGGTTTATAGAATACATGTAATGCTATTGCTGTTCTATAAGCCGAAAGTCTTTCGGCTTATAGAACAGCAATAGCATTACATGTATTCTATAAACCGAACGTCGTTTGTTTTAAAGACTTTCGGCTTATAGAATACATGCTGCTATTGGCTTTCTATAAACCGAAAGAGTCCCCATTCATACGAATAGGTCAATTGACCTATTCGTATGAATGGGAACTCAATTTCGGTTTATAGGAAGCTAATAGCATTACATGCATTCCATAAACCGAACATGCATTCCATAAACCGAAAGTCATTCATGTCGGTTTATGGAATGTAGTACAATGCTATTGGTATTGTAAACCGACTCTATTTCGGTTTAGAATGCCAATAGCACGAATGGACGAATGAACGAATGATTTTCGTTTATTAACCATTCGTTCATTCGGATTTTGTTAGTTAAAATTTTCGTTATTCGTTTTTCGTACGAATGGACGAAAATGTTATTTTCGTCCGAAAATGCTATTTTCGTCCGAAAATGCATTCGTCCGAAAACGAATGCACATGTCTAACACGCACTTTTTCTCCCTGAAAAAATCTCAAACTTACCTCGTTCCTACTCTGTCCCCCGGTGCTCTGAAGCTGCGTGGCTGTGAGGGAAGCGTTGTGCGCTCCCCTCCTGCCGTGCGGTCAACAAAGTGTGTTTTTTTTAAACAAACTTTATTGTTCCGCGCGGCTGGAGGGGAGCTCACAACGCTTCCCTCACAGCCACGCAGCTTCAGAGCACCGGGGGACAGAGCAGGAACTAGGTAAGTGCTGGGGTCTGGGGAAGGGGGGGAGGAGGGTGGCATAACGAGCATACTAAGGGGCAATATCCTGGCATATTGGGGGCAATATCATGGCAAATTAAATGGCATATTGGGGGCAATACCCTGGCATATTAAAATGGCATATTGGGGGCAATATCCTGGCATATTAAATGGCATATTGGGGGCAATATCCTGGCATATTAAATGGCATATTGGGGGCAATATCCTGGCATATTAAATGGCATATTGGGGGCAATATCCTGGCATATTAAAATGGCATATTGGGCTTCAAAGTTCTTTATTTCAAATTTAAGTTTTTTTTCCTGAAATTTCCTTCTTAAAATGAGGTGCGTGTTATACGCCGGGGCGTGTTATACGCCGATAAATACGGTATTTTCATATGTAATGTAAAAATGTTATTGAAAAATTGTTCATTTCTTATATTTATTCTGTTTCTCTGCATCCACATTACACCTAAAGGACTTAACACAGCACCATACAGTACCCAAGATTGGCATGCCACTGTGTCAATTTGCTTGCTAGAACATACCATTAAGTACTTAAGTAACTTAAGTACAAAGTAAGAAAGAAGGAGAAATGCTTACCCAAGCGCACGGTAAAAAACAAAAAAACAAAACAAGGTTTAGGCTTTAGGATAAAAAATATATTCGGTCATAATAGGGTTAAACCTGTTTTAACAACTTCACCAATTGAACTGCATCTTTTTTATAACGTATTACTATTATTAAGCATGTATGTAGTAAATCTCAACGCATAAAAAACAACGCATGACACGCACTACGTCAAACGCTTTCACCTAAGAACCACGTCTAATGACGGAAACTTCCTCATCCAGAGGCTTGGAACGCTGCGATGGACGGCTAGTTCATTCTTGTATAGCGATTGGCTGCTGCCTTTACTAACGGCAGACGTCAGCGATATTTAAGAAATAGACTGAGCGGTTGAGCATTTGCTGCACGTGGTCTGAGGAAGATGGTTGGTGTTTTGCTTATTGCCATGCTATAATTACTGCTATTTCCGTTTATGTTGTTGTGTTATATTTTCCTTGTTCTGCTGAGTAGTTTTATGGCTGGCCAGGGCAGTAAATTCGCTGCGAAGTTCCCTTTGTTCAGCACCTACGGTGTTCGCTCCCATAGTTATAAGCTATGTGAATAGTAATGCTCGCTTTCTTATTGGGTTTTTAATGTGGGGATCGGCTTCTGCAGAGGATTACATACTATATTTAACTCCATTTATAGCACAATACTGTGCAGACGTATTCAATTGATGACTGAAACACAGTCACGTTGTAACTTGCATATTATACATGTGGTCTCTCTTTTTCAGGGGGCTAAACTACATATTACAGAGTTCTTGCGGTCACCACTGCTGTATATCTGTGCTGAGGTAAGCATCTTTTATATGGTGCCCCTTTTCAGAACCAGGTCCCACAACTGATCTTCATATATTTCGTTCAATAAATTTTTTTTTTTTTTATATCAGTTATCTCCCACTTGCTGTAAATACCATTCCCTGTACTATACAGTGTACATTTCATAATGGTTGCTGTAGATATTATTTTGCTGGCATTTACTTGCTGCTTGTAAAAGCATTGCTACTGTGCCTTTACTGCACGCCAGTTTTTTATTTTTTTTATTTTATTTTAATTAAAGCCCACTGAAATGGAGCCATTTGTGAATTTCTATTTATTAAAATAAATTCCCTGTACTTTATGTGCAGATATAACGTAATGGATACTTGCGGTATGTATCATCTTATCACCCTAAATCTACAGTTCTATAAAATTAGAAACCACTGCCTTAATACATACACTGTTTTTTTTTGGGGGGGGGGGGGGGGGTGTTGCTGAAATGTTGTAGTTGACAACACAAATGTCTGCTTTTGAAACATCCCTATAACTTAAGTGCTAAACCTTCTGTAATTTTTTTTTTTGTTTTTCCTCTAATGTGGGAAATGGAAAAACTACTTTGGTTAGTCATAGGGTCTGGGGCCTGGCTTCTGGATGCTACTGTCTTCTGGGCAGTAGACCTGTACTAGACAGCCTTAACCTGACCTAGATAAAAATCAGGATGGATCATCATGGTCCTACCTGAGCAGTAACAGGTGTGAGCACCTCACAGTAACTTGTGCTCATGTATAGTACTGCACACAATGCCTCCTTTACTGCTTTGGCAGGGTCTATAAATTACATTGCCAGATTTTTGTCTCATTCTCCATTTTCACTTCTCCAGAACCTGTGCCACTGGTGAAGAGATAATGTACAGTTTAAGGTATGTTATCTAGGGGCGCTGACTATTTTGCTATAACATGTTCCCTGATACTCTGTACTACATATTTTAAACCACTGACTAACCTGTGAGGATGTTGACTGGTTTGAGATTTAGACTCATTGTATGGTCTGGTGCCTGGCTCCTGGATTACCGCAGTTTTCTGGGCTGTGGCTCTGTACCAGTCAGCCTTACCCTGACCTAGATAATCTCAGGATAGACCTGCTTGTCTTCCTGAGCAGTAACAGGTGTGAGCACCTTCCAGTCTCTTGTGCTCATGTATAGTACTGCATACATCACTGACAATTTTCAGAAGAACCACTACTGGAGTGCAATAATATGGCATTTTCAGTTAATGTTTAATCCCCCTATGCCTGTGTTCGGGCTCATTGAAGTTACCTCTACAGTTATCTGTGTTGCCAACACCTGTGCTCTCAATCTTTTCCAGATTTTTGTTCTGTGCAATAAGATGGTTCCTCTCAGGATATAAATGGTAAGTTCCCAGTCTTGTGTGTATTACAATCTGCATAATGTAAAGTCACTTGAATTGAAAGTAAATGCATGTTTAGCAATGTATATATTTTCTTGCAAATCTAGTTTGTACCCTTGTCTCCAAATTCTGTGCAGTACAGTACTTAAGGTACAGTCAGTATACATGAGATAACAATAGTTTTTTTTTTTTTTTTTTTTTAAGGAGAGCCCTTTCCTGTTGGCTGATGTTGGGGTGCAAAATAGATGGTTAGCTTAGCAAAGGGAATCCTTGTAGTCAGTCTTGGAGAACTCTAGTGCTGACCAACAAATGGTTGTATTTTGATGTGCATGGTAAATAATTGGATGACTAAAGAGGCACTTATTGAGAACGTAATACATCTGTACCGCACCAGCAATCTTGCAAAGTAGACTTAAACCTTGGGTATGAACACTGTTGCGGACACAAATTCTGATAACTAGGAAATAAATTCTAATGTTAATATTGTCAGCAGTTCCAACTTTTTTTTTTATATTTTCAGTAAACTCTGTAGGCTGTAACCTACAGACTACGTGTGATCATAACTGCAGTCTTTTTCTGGTGATATTATCCTTTTTTGGTAAGTAGTAACTTTCAAAATTCCTTTGCAACTTTTAGTTCTGTCCTTACAGGCACTATACAGCTAGCAGTGGCTATTGTGTACAGTTGCCTTCCTCAATAGTCTCTACACAAGGGGAAGGCATGTAATTATGCATCAAACAGGATTGACTACATAGGCCAGGTATTTCAATACTTGTCTATTGGTCTTGCAGAAAATCCTGTTGCCATGTATTACTAAAGATTTCTTAATTTTGTTTTTCTCCTAGATATGACTTGTGAAACTGTTCTAATCTGGAATCTGCCACCTAAGTCAGGGCTCGACAAACCCCGGGCGCCAGGTCGCCATGGCGACCAGGAAATCAGACCTGGCGCCCAGGTATCGTGAGCCCCGCATGGTGCCTTGGCAATAGGATTTTTTTTCTTCTTCTCTTTAATCTATCGGTGCGCGAGGGAGCAGAGTGAGTGCACCGGCTGCACAGACTTCGTGCTCCGCCCCCTCGCGCACCGATCACCGGGGAGCTCAGCAGGAAAGCAAAGCTGCTCTCTGCCACTGGGCTGGAACACGCGCCCCCACCCCCCTCCCTGCATTGAGGCTGGAACGCAACCCCCTCTCTCCCCCCCCCCCCTCCATTGATGTGTTATAGCAGGGAGGGGGGACATTAATAGGTGAGCTTTTTTTTTTTTTCTTTTCTTCAAAAAAACAGAAAACCCTGCTGCCGTGTGTGTGTGTGTGTGTATATATATATATGTGTGTGTGACTGGATGTGTATGTGTGTGTATATATATGTGTGTGACTGGATGTGTATGTGTGTGTATATATGTGTGTGACTGGATGTGTATGTGTGTGTATATATGTGTCTGACTAGATGTGTTTGTGTGTATATATGTGTGTGACTAGATGTGTTTGTGTGTATATATGTGTGTGACTGGATGTGTATGTGTATGTGTGTGTGTGTGTGTGTATATATATATATATATATATATATATATATATATGTGTCTGGATGTGTTTGTGTGTATATATGTGTCTGGATGTGTTTGTGTGTATATATGTGTCTGGATGTGTTTGTGTGTATATGTGTCTGACTGGATGTGTTTGTGTGTATATGTGTCTGACTGGATGTGTTTGTGTGTGTATATGTGTCTGACTGGATGTGTTTGTGTGTGTATATGTGTCTGACTGGATGTGTTTGTGTGTATATATGTGCCTGACTGGATGTGTGTGTGTATATATATGTCTGACTGGATGTGTCTGACTGTGTGTGTATGTATGTGACTGACTGGATGTGTATGTATATGTATTAAAACAAGGTGTAGCGGGTTTCGCACTCAGAAGTGGAGGGTGCACGGAGAGGATTTTCACCCTGGTACTCCAAATTAGAATAAATTATCCTTTATTCTGTATGTATATGTGATGGACTATGTGTCTGTGTGTGTATATATGTGACTGACTGACTGTGTGTCTGTCTGTGACTGCGTGTGTTTATGTGCTGTTGTCTGGCTCCTAGATATTTTAGCTGGCTCCTAAATCTCAGATACATTTGTCAAGCCCTGACCTAAGTGAAGCTGATCTGAAAACTAAGTGTCAAACATATTTGTCATTTTTGCAGTGTATGTAAATTCATCATTTTGCAGATGAGGCTGCTGTGTGGGTTTGAGGCTTTTGTTTACTCCAATATTTTATATAATTCTGGTATGTAAATAACACTGTATTTAACAAGAACTTCAGATCTGTTAATTCACCGCAGAAGTTTAGGCAAATAGACATTTTTCCTATGTTGGTGCAATTTATGCAAACCTGTTCATTAGATTTTTTTTTTTTTTTCCACTAAATACACTGCCTGGCCAACAAACAATTTTTATTTATTTTTTTTACTAAGAGCCTCCTATTGGATAGTTACAGCGTGGGCAATTGGCTTTCAGCTGGCAACGAGTTATATAATCCCAACTGATGCAATCAGTAGCTTCTCATTTCTTAAACAACCATGTTGAAAGACACATCCCATGGTCCTGGAAAAGATCATCTAATGATCATTGCTTAGTGTACTGTACGGAAAGATGCATCAAATCAACCCCTAGAGTAATTGTTACAAGAAGTTTAATCAAGTCTTTTCTCAGTGACTTGAGCTACTGTCTGGGGAGCAGGCTAAGCTTCATACCCAAGCTGGACTCTGCAATTGAATATTTTCAATCTGAGTTCATGCAGATCTGTGATAAACATGGCCCTCTGCGTAGAAAGTAAAGGGTGCCCATCTGCCCTGGGTCTCACCTGACCACCTGGACTTATTCCATTTCAGGGATGCTTGGTCAAAACTGAAGCTAACTGGCTCCGACCAAGATCACCGCTTATGAGCACATCCGCAATACTCAAACCAAAATTGCTATGACAACTTATTTTGGAGTGTCATAAACATTTATGACCCCACTCCCCCATTTCCATTCAGAACTAACCACAATTAAAACACATACTGAATCTCCAGTGGCAATAGCAAATTTAATTCAATAACTACTTTGTAGGATGCGCCACAGCTCTTATATTAAAACACCACTATGAAGATCATGGCACATTTTCTATTGCAGACTAGTCACCAACAATATCACCCCTGGCCAAACACCTGAATTTTAATTTGCTCCTATATCAGATAGTGAAATAGCAGCGCATCTCCTCAATGTGGCCTACTTCTGTCAATACTACTGAGACTGAGTGCACCTGTTACTGCACAACCCATTGCCTACTTAATCAATGTGTCGCCAGAGTTATCCCCATCCACAAAAATGGTGATGTAAACATAGTTTCAAACTAAAGGCCTATCTCACTGCTACCCATCCTTTCTAAAAACCTGTAAAAATGTGCACATGATCAACTGTACGAGTATTATCAACAGTCCAACTATCTAACCTCGCTTCAATCTGGGTTTCAGTCAAATTACTGCCCTGTTAAAGTTGAGCAATGACATGGAGAGTGGTGAACTCACAGGTGCAGTTTTCCTAGACTTTGCAAAGGCCTTTGATACGGTTGATCATGACCTTCTGCTAAACGAGCTAAATTGTTCCGGTATAAATGAGGTCGCTCTGCTGCTTTTGTTCATATTTGTCTGATAGAACTCAATATGTGTCCATTGCTGATACTGCCTCCCTCCCGTTGCCAATCAAGTGTGGTGTGCCTCAAGGATCTGTCTGTGGGCCACTACTTTTCTCACTATTTATAAAATGATCTACCCTCGGTGTGTGACCTGGCTCATGTGCATATGTGTGCTGATGATACGGTCATTTATATGTGTGGTACTAAACTATCACAAGTGGAATCCGTGCTACAGGGACTGTTTTCTAAAGTTGAAAATTAAACCATCCTCAAACATCAAGACCAAATCCAGTTATAACCTGATCGAGGTAAATTCATATAAGTATGACTAGATCCAAGATAATTTATCTTTTGGTCTCCACAGTGATGAGCTTGTCAGTTATATCATAGGATTGGCTTTCCATATAGAAACAAATCAAACCTAGATTCCACAGTAAGGAAACGTATTGTGCAGCAAATATTAATGCTGATCTTGGACTATGGAGATGTTTTGTATGATTCTGCCCTGCAGACTCATCTCTGTAAACGCAACACTCTGTACAATACACTGTCGTTTTGCACGACAGTGTAATTATAACACTTGTCACTGTAAAATGTTAGGAGTTAAACTGGCTGACGCTTGCCTCCAGGTGCACTCTCCACCTAGCTCGCTTGGTGCATAGCCACTTCAATGGACCCCCCACCACCTGAGCGGCATGCTCACTCTTACTCCCTGCACTTCCTACTATCTCCGATCCTGCACCAACCCTTCACAAGTGATCCCTCACATCAAAAAGGAAGCAGGTTGAGGTTTGTTCTTTCAGGGCTCCTCATATGTGGAATAGCCTTCCAGTTTCTGCCAAATCATCATCTAGTCTAAAATCCCTGAAAATAAGTGTCTCCCAAGTCTTCAAAACAAATTCTACCTGTTATTGGTTTACAAACTTCTTTGTATACTGTACATGATGTTCCTTTTTTGTACTAATGATCTACCCTGTATGTTCTCCTTCCAACTTGTTTAAATATATGTTTATGTATTTTTAATCTGTTAAATGTGTAACTCAGTTATGGACTGGGTCCCCAGGACATACTTGAAAACTAGATAAATGTAGAGAATGTATTCTTCCTTTTTATTTTTTTATCTTGTCAATACAGATCTTGTCTCGCATCATAGTATTTGAATTAAATTTTAAACAAACACTACAATATCCTTGTCTTAGATTCTGTTTCACTGGATTCTGAGTAAGTATGGTGTAACGGACCGTCTACCGGTTGAAGTAGACCCTCTGTCCGTTGTGGGAAATCACCTCCTTAGCCCCCAATTACAGCTCAGCATTCACCCAGCAAGTCTTTCCTGGACCCTTGCTCTTTTGTACCAAAATAGACAGGACATCTAGCAGTTAGGTACAGCAAGATTGAACTCCTTTATTTGTGATTTACACAGCACAAATACACCAAACTGCAATCAGATAACACTTGATTAAACAATAGAAAACTTAAACACATCCCCAGTAAAGCAGTATCTAGCCACTTTAATCTGGAGCCAGAAGCAAGGTAGTCAGACTGGGTGTCTGACATAATTAAACAATGGAAGGCTTAAACACATTACAGACAGGGTCCATAATCTACAGGGAGGTGTTTGGCCCTCAGGCCCCTCCAAGAACCCCAGTCAGGCAGGCTGTCAGAATTCACTTCGTGACATATGGGAATAGGGTGGAGGGGCTACCTAAATAGCAGTAGTCCTGTAATCCAGTGACCACTGCTTCTTCAATAACAATGGGGCTAGGACAGACACAGGGGTTCCTAGTCTTGCAGGCAGTCACACAATGGACTATAATAAACATGCCTTCTCCATGGTTGGTGTATTTATATTCCTTTTTGTGTACAAATCTTAGTAAGTGGGAGCTTGGACTTGCTGAACATTCCATTTCCCTGGCTCTTAAAGTCTACATACATTTGTCAAGCCAGGTGGTAAGTGCTCCTTTAAAGTTTGACTCTGTAAGCTAGGAGTCAGCAGGAGAATGGGAGGGTTTTTTTATTAGGTTTTTTTTTTTTTTTTGTGTAACATTCAGGGACATGGTTTAGGAAATGCAAATTTGTACTTCACTAGTGTCTTACGAATTGGTGATGGCTAACCTTGACATTCAAGATGCTAAGCAACATGGTATATGTAGTACCCAAACATCTGCAGGACCAATGGTAGAAGGTATTGTATTAAAGTCAGAAGCCTCAATGCCCCTATAAAATCTTCTGATATGGAAATTGGCCTCTAGATTGTAAACTTGCAAACAGACTTTTCCCAACCTTAAGCTGTAGTCTGCTTCTGCTTGACTTAGTTTTTAATAGCCATTTAATATCTGACAACTGCTTTGTAAATTGTTGGTGCTATGTAAATGTCCCTCTATCATGTATAGGGAATAGTGAACCATGCTAAATGAATTTTAGACTTATATTCTAAAAATATTTTTTCAAATAGACATGCACACAAGATATTACAAAATATACAAATACTTTACCGTATTTGCTCGAATATAAGACGACCCTGATTTATAGGACGACCCCCCCAAACTATGTATATTCCTTTAGGAAAAAACTAAAAGCCTGAATATAAGTCTACCCTATAGGAACAAAGTTTAACTTGTATATATTCACATGTAAATTGCTTTTTAATATTGAATAAATTATGAAATTAAACAAATGCATTTCTTGTTTTTATTTCCTATTATGTGCCAATGCTGCCTCTCCCAGTGTTATCTCCCTCCGCCCCAAACTTTTCTCTCTCCCTTTCCCTTGTCTTTCTCTTGCTCCCTGGTGGCTAGTGGGGGCAGCTGGAGGATGTTTGCATGATACGCGCAGACATCCTCCGCTGCTGCCCGGCACTTCAGCCGGGACTTTTATGATTAAGTCGGGTGCATTTGCTCTGGGGAAAAAAACCTTCTTATATTCGAGCAAATATGGTATATTGCACTTAAGTCAGTGTTGCTGAAATATATATATTTTGAAACAATATACATAGTTTTATTTTTTTTATGTTTGAAAAAGACTTGTCCAAGTTCAATCCTTTTTCCTATCCCATGTTTACTGCTGTTGATCCAAAAGAAGGCAAATAAAAACCCCTTCAGCAATTTTGAATTCTGCTTTCTGTGGGGAAAATTCCATCTTGACTTCAAATGGCAATCTGATTTCTCCTTGGATGAACAAGCACTAAATAAAAATGCCTACACTAACATGCATAGCCCTCTGTGCTCTGGTTCCTTAACCCCTTAGTGACATGACTTTTTTTGGCTTGTCCGACGCTTGGTGACATGGGCTGTTTTAACATTTCTGAGGTGTTTGTGTTTTGCTGTAATTTATTTCTGTCTCATTTAGTGTACCCGCACAAACTATATATTGTTTTTATCGTTATAAGAAGGGCTTTCTTTTGATACCATTATTTTGATAATAGCATATAATTTGATGTAAAAAAAATAATAAAATATGGCAAAAAAATTGAAAAAATACTTTTTTTATGACTTTTATTTGAAAAATCGTATACTCATGTACAAGAGACAACAAAAAAACACTGCTAAAAAGTTTCTAATATATGTCCTGAGTTCAGAAATAGCCCATGTTTTTATGTTTTTGTGCTTTTTTATTCATGTTACAGGGCCAGAACTATAAGTGGTGCAAAGCTATTTTAAAATCCTTTCTTTCAAAATTAGCGATAGTGACATTGTAACACTGATTTCTGTACTAAATCAATGAATGACCCCCAACATGTACATATTTTTGAAAACTAGACAACTCAGGGCATTTAACTTGGGGTATTTTGACACATTTCATGTAGCCATTTTACCACCAATCTATGCCAAAGTTTGCAGCAAAAAATCTTTTTTTTTAATTTTTCACATATATTGCAATTTAGGTAAACATTACCTTAAAATGTGAAGGGATATTTCCAAATAACACCTCAATATGTATTCAGCAACATCTCCTGAGTACAGGGATACCACCCATGCATAGGTTTGTTGGTTTGTTTTGGGGCTAAAAGGCCACATTTAGGGGGTGCGCATTTTGGTTTTCCAACTTGGAATTCTGACATGCAGAAAACTTGTGCCCATGTCCCATTTGGGACATTTTTGAAGCCAGAAAGTGTATTCTACCCCACAAAACCATATATATTTTTAAACTAGACACCCTAGGGTATTTCAAATGGTAGTATTTTAACACTTTCCATGCACTAATTATACTACCAGCCTATGCCAATGTTTTGGGTAGTCATTTTTTTTCACATACATTGTACTTTGTGCATGAATTCACAGATCCTGTTATATGTCAGTGCCAAACAACACCTCAATATGTGTTCAGCAACATCTCCTGAGTACAGGGATACCCCCCATGTATAGTTTGGTTAGGTTATTTGGGGGTTAAAAGGCCACATTTGAGAGGTGCGCTTTTTGGTTTTCCAACTTGGAATTCTGACGTGCAGAAAACCTGCTCCCATGTCCCATTTGGGACATTTTTGAAGCCAAAAAGTGTATTCTATCCCACAAAACCATATATTTTTGAAAACTAGACACCCTAGGGTATTTCAAATGGTAGTATTTTAACACTTTCCATGCACTAATTATACTACCAGCCTATGTCAATGTTATGGATAGTAATTTTTTTTTCACATACATTGTACATCGGGCATGAATTCATAGATCCTATTATGTGTCAGTGCCACAAAACACATTAATATGTGTTCAGCAACATCTCCTGAGTACAGGGATACCACCCATGTGTAGGTTAGTTAGATTATTTGGGGGCTAAAAGGCCATGTTTAGGGGGGGTGCATTTCCAACTTGGAATTTTGACATGTAGTCAGCCTGCGCCCATGTTCCATTTGGGACACTTTTGAAGCCTGTCAAAGTATTTTACCCCATAAAACCATATATTTTGGAAAACTAGACATCCTAGGGTTTTTAAAATTGTGGTATTTTGACACTTTCCAAGTACTAATTCTACCACCAACCTATGTCAAAGGGTTGGGATGTCATTTTTTTCCCCACACACATTGTAGTTCAGGCAGGAATGTTCAGATTCTGGTATTTGCCACTGCCAACCAACACCTCAATATGTGTTCAGCAACATCTCCTGAGTACAGGGATACCCCCCATGCATAGGTTTGTTGGTTTGTATTGGGTCTAAAATTCCACATTTAGGGGGTGCGCAATTCCAACCTGGAATTTTGACATGTAGTCAGCCTGCGCCCATGTTCCATTTGGAACATTTTTGAAGCCGTCCAATGAATTTTACCCCATCAAACCATATATTTTTGGAAAATAGACATCCTAAGGTATTTCAAATGGTGGTATTTTAATACTGTATAGGTACTAATTCTACCACCAGCCTTTGTAAAAGTTTGTGGTAGTACTTTTTTGGGAGGTTTTTTTCCACATGCATTGTACTTCAGGCATGAATTCACAGATTCTGGTATATGTCACTGCCAAACAAAAACCCAATATGTGTTAAGCAACATCTCCCGAGTACAGGGATAGCACCCATGCATAGGTTTGTTGGTTTGTTTTTGGCTAGAAGGCAACATTTGTGAGATGCGCATCTCAAAATTCCAACTTGGAATTTTGACATGTAGTCAACCTGCGTACGTGTCCTTTATGGGATATATCTTTGAAGCCAGCCAATGTAATTTACCCCCACCAAACCATATATTTTTTTTATCGGTAGACCCCCATCACTACTTGTGGCAAGGGCTCAGCAGCCACCGATACATCGCTAGATGATGTATCAGAAAGCTGAATAGGGTCAAAATCGAACCCTGAGTCCGCGGCCTCAGAATCAGTGCGTAAGCAGTGATCTCGAGCAAAGAAGGGGTTAATAGCTCTTAGAAGAGCCTATCTAGTACTGTAATACATTACAGTACAAAGAAATTAATCCATAAAACAGTGCAGACAGAAAAACATACTGTTGCTGTGCAAGATTACTGCTTACACAGTGATGAATGGCAGGGAAGGGGTTAATACACAGTGAAAGACTTTCATAAAACCTGACAATTTTATAAAATGTTATTTTATATCACTAATACTGATCTGTCTCTTTCCGTCACAAAAATGTAAGTGAGGAGAGGGAGGCAGATCAATATTTGTGAATATTGATCCGATTAATTTTGATCTGACCAGGGCGAATGGTGAGCTTAATTGAGAAATCACCAAACCGCCTTTGCCACTAATTCGCTGTTACTGATCGCTATGCGCTCAGGCAGCTTAAAAAAAAAAAACTCAAATATTTTTACTTTACATGTAATCCCCTAGCGGGTATGTGTAAAAAAAATTAAATAAAAATATGCAGACAGATAAAAATTGCTTTGGCGTCAATATCATTGTGTAAGCAGTGATCGACGGCAAAGAAGGGGTTAATAACTCTTAGAAGAGCCTTTTTAGTACTGTAATAAATTACAGTACAAAAAAAATTAACCCCTAAAAAATGCACAAACGGCAAAAATAAATGCGCTGATGTGCACGATCACTGCTTATGCAAGATCAGTGGCAGGAAAGGGGTTAAACGCAGGGAATTGCTTTAATAAATTTTTTTTTATTGTTTTAATATTTGTGTGTTGTGTGTTTATTGTTTTTTTTTACTTTTAGAACTTTGATCTGTCTCTCTCCCTCACTAAAAAAATGTGAGGAGAGGGAGGCAGATCATAACTGGTCAGATCAATATAGGGTTAATATTGATCTGACCAGTCAGTGGGGATGTTCAGCAGAACATCCCCACTGCCTGTCAGTGTGCCTGGCAGTCACTGATTGCCTCTGTGAAGAGGCAATCGTGTGACAGTCAGAGAGCACAGGAAGCAGGTACTTCCTGCCTCCTGTGCTCTTGCCCTTAGAAGGGCAGCGCCATCTTGGTCACTCAGTGACCAAGATCGTGCATTTTTTTTTTGTGTTCCTGATTGCCTCGACTTGCGAGGCAATCAGGAACACTTTCTGAGCATAGGAAGCGAAAAATTTGCTTCCTATGCTCATTTTTTAATGCCCGTCGTTTTAAATGCACTGTGCCTTTAAAACCGGCATTTCGATCGCTCTCCGGAGCGATCGAAATGCCGACGGGCATTTTTTTTAGTATTGTACGATGCTTCCACACGGAAGCATCGCTACAATACCATCAGAGCACTGAAAGCGGAAAAACTCCGCTTTCAGTGCTCGTTTTGACACAGGACGGACTAGGTCCGTCCTGTGTCACTAACGCTTCGCCACACAGGACGGACCAAGTCCGTCCTGTGTCGCGAAGGGGTTAAAGTATCCAGGAAACTCTTAAAGGCATCAAACGTATTTGCTAGAACCACTTCTTCTGGCACTGAATACCATATCTTAATTATCCTTACTGTAAAAATTCCCTTATTATAGACTAAATATCCTTTCTTCAAGTCTTAGCAGATGACCTCTTATCCTTTGTACTGTTATTGAATAGGTCTTCAGAAAGCCCTTTCTATGGGCCCTGTACATATTTATATAACATTCATATCCCCTCTAAACCAGGGGCGGATCGTGCGCTTGAGTGACAGGTGTGCTGCCAGCCCGGAGTACGCCTGTCACTCGGAGGCACGACGTCTCTTGGTTATTTCCGGAGGTTTGTGTGCTGAGAACAGCCAGCACACAAACCACCGGAAATACCTGAGATGTCTTTGCATCCGAAAGACGACGCTGCGTTGAATTCGGCAACAGTCACTCACTCTGTTGCCAATTCAACAAGCACGAAAAGTATACGAAAATTTGTATACTTTTCGTGCTTGTTGAATTGGCAACAGAGTGAGTGACTCTGTTGCTGAATTCAACGCAGCGTTGTCTTTCGGATTTATTTCTGGGGTTTGTGTGCTCTCTGCTCGGAGTTAGGCGTGCGGTGCACATATGAAGCATTCGCCACTGCTCTAAACCACGGTTTCTCTAGCGTGTACAGATTTAATTTCTGCATAACAAACTTTCCATTCCCCTTATCAGTTTTGTCACTTTCTCTAGTTCCATAATGTCTTTATTTTACAGCCTCTGTACCAGTTTCTAAAAGCAACATTTTGTCCAGAGTCTGCCCCCAGGAAATGAATATACAAAAAGCCTACTTACAAAATAATTATCATTTATCCAGACAGTCACAAGACATTCTAAATTCCATCTAAAGATTTTCCGTCACCAGCACTATACGCAGGTGGGAGGAGCAGTGTCCACTAGAGTGGGTGCTTACAGCACTGGATGTCACACCAGACAGGGCCATGCTGAGGTAGCAAAAAGCTCAGACACTAAAAGGGTGCAGCTTCTCTTTAATTATTTTGTCCTCCTCCATCTTCAGCCAGAGGGGGAAAAGGGTGCATGTCATATGACCTGCCACTTTGCATGACGAAATGAGGTAGAGCGCTGGGTTTCACGTGACATGCAGACCTCAGAGAGAGTAAAAGTAAAATAAACTATACGTGTATTTTATAAAGGTCAATTCTGGGCCAAAGTTCTAAAAAGTAGAGTCAATTTGCATATGTTTGAAGCAAGGTCTTGTTACCAGTGGGGTACCTTAGGTATCTGTACTTGGACTTATTCTCATGTTTTTATTAGAGATATTGCTTGTTGGTAAGGTATGTCTTTCTGCTTATGATACAAAGATTGGCAAAATGGTTAATGTTCCTGGAGGCATAAGCCAAATGGCAAGTGACTAGAAATATGGTCAGAGCTGAGGCAATTGACATTTAATGTGAATAAATTAACATAATGCATTTTGGGGATAACAAAACAAGGAATATTTGATAGTCCTAACCTCAATATATGAGGAAAGGGATTTAATAGTACTACAGATGACTTAAAGGTAGCTAGACAATGTAATAGAGCAGCAGTAAATGCTAGCAGAATGCTTGGTTGTATAGGGAGAGGGATTAGCAGTAGAAAGAGGGAAGTGCTCATGCCATTGTACAGAGCACTGGTGAGACCTCACATTACATTAACATTTATTTATATAATGCCAACAACCTAACTTGGGGTATGATATGCAGTACTATAGAGCGTATACCAGAAAGATATTGATACTTTGGTGAGAGTTCAGAGAAGGGCTACTAAACTGGTTCATGGATTGAAAGATAAAACTTACCAAGAAAGGTTAAAGGACCTAACTTGTTTAGAACAATGAGCCATGATAGAAACATCTAAATACATAAATCGAATCAACACAGTAAAGTAGGAGGTTATATTTTAAAGAATAAAACTACCACAACAAGAGGAATAGTTTTAAATGAATTTAATGTCAGGAAGTATAACTTTACGAATTACTTTAGTGGATGCATGGAATAGCCTTCTAGTGGAAGTGGTAGAAGTTAACACGTGAATGAGTTTAAGCATGTGTGTGACAGGCATAAGGCTATCCTAGAGCTAAGATAAGGTCAGGGACAAATAAAAGTATTTAGAAAACTGGGCAGACTAGATGGGTCGAATGTGTATTAACTTCCAGACACATTCTATGTCTCTGGAGCAGTTGCTATGGAAACTAATGGAACTGCTCAATTTTAGCACTCCAGCCTATCTATACGTCATTCATATTTATAAATAATCCCTAGATTTGAAATTTTATCTTACTTAGCCAGTGAGATGCTTAATTACATTATGTTAAATGTGAGTACACAGTAGTCATACAGAGATCAAGGTTAAACCAGTTCTAGATCATAGTTATCAGTTATTCTGTATATACTGTATATAAACATAGTGTCTAAACATGTGCATTCGTTTTCGGACAAATGCATTTTTGTCAGAAAATAGCATTTTAGTCCGAAAAACGAATAACGAAAATGCTAAACTAACGAAAGCCGAATGAACGAATGGTTCATAAACAAAAATCATTCGTACATTCGTGCTACTGGCATTCTATAAACCGAAATAGAGTCGGTTTATAGAATACCAATAGCATTACATACATTCCATAAACCGACATAATGAACGTTGATTATGTCGGTTTATGGAATGTATGTAATGCTATTGGTATTCTATAAACCAACTCTCTTTCGGTTTATAGAAAGCCAATAGCATTACATACATTCCATAAACCGAAATAATGGACGACTTTCGGTTTATGGAATGTATGTAATGCTATTGGTATTCTATAAACCGAAATAGAGTTGAAATAGGTCAATTCGTATGAATGGGGATTCTATTCGGTTTATAGAAAGCCAATAGCATTACATACATTCCATAAACCGAAAGTCTATAAACCGAATCTCTTTCAGTTTATAGACTTTCGGTTTATGGAATGCATGTAATACTATTAGTATTCTATAAACCGAAATAGAGTCCCCATTCATACGAATTGACCTATACTAATGCTATTGGTATTCTATAAACCGAAATAGAGTTGAAATAGGTCAATTCGTATGAATGGGGACTCTATTTTGGTTTATAGAATACCAATAGCATTACATGCATTCCATAAACTGAATCTCTTTCGGTTTATGGAATGTATGTAATGCTATTGGCTTTCTATAAACTGAAATAGAGTTCCCATTCATACGGATAGGTCAATTTGTATGAATGGGGACTCTATTTCGGTTTATAGAATACCAATAGCATTACATGCATTCCATAAACCGAATCTCTTTCGGTTTATGGAATGTATGTAATGCTATTGGCTTTCTATAAACCGAAATAGAGTCCCCATTCATACAAATTGACCTATTTCAACTCTATTTCGGTTTATAGAATAGCAATAGCATTACATACATTCCATAAACCGAAAGTCGTTCATTATGTCGGTTTATGGAATGTATGTAATGCTATTGGTATTCTATAAACTGAAATAGAGTCCCCATTCATACGAATTGACCTATTTCAACTCTATTTCGGTTTATAGAATACCAATAGCATTAGTATAGGTCAATTCGTATGAATGGGGACTCTATTTCGGTTTATAGAATACCAATAGCATTGCATGCATTCCATAAACCAAAAGTCTATAAACCGAAAGAGAGGTTAAAATAGGTCAATTCGTACGAATGAATAAAACGAAACGAAAATAATGAACGAATTTCGTCTGAAACGAATGCAGTAATGAACTAAATTCGTTTTGGATGAAATAAATAACATTTTCGTCCGAATGATTTTTACTCTCATAATACAGTTTAATGTGGATACTACATAATATTAGAAAAATCACATTTTGGAACGTGGACATGATCATTTAAAGGGACTGTATCATATCAACATTGCTTATACTGTGTAGAGGATTTAAAAAAAAAATTATTGAAAATGATCAACACGTTGTGCAGAATTGCAAGCAAATGCAAATGTAGGGGGAAATGTGTTTTAAATGTGTCTGTCGAGTCTCCTGTTTATAACATCATCCGTGGCTTGATATGCAAATTAACTGCTTTTCAATGGGAAATGTGTTATTTGCATATTAGGCCACAGGTGATGCTATGTGACATGCGACGCTCAGACAACACAGGGAGTGCGAGAGGCAGCATGGTAGGATGTCTGTGTGTCTGGCCAGCGCACAGCACCATGTTGCCTGCCACTAGACACCAGGGAGCTGTGGGTGCTGGCTGGGGTTAGTCCTGGGTGTGCATTGTTGGTGGATACTGGGGTAAGTGACAGTCCTGGGGCAGCAATGAGGGTGATGGAGCATGTCCTGCTTGTGCAATGTGGCATGTTGTGGTGTGCTGGAGAAAGTCCAGGGTGTGTAATGAGGGTAATGGGGCATATCCTTGGTGTGCAATGTGGGTGATGCAGGATGTCCTGGTGTGCAATGTGGGTGTTGAGGCATGTCCTGGGCAGTGGCGTAGCGTGGGTTGTCAGCACCCGGGGCAAGGCAAGTAATTTGCGCCCCCTAACCCGTGGATTTTAGCACTCGAGTCTCTTCTACTAGATTAGTTAAAGAAACCCTTACCCCCCAAGCACATGTATTGTTTGTTATGAAAATACTTATGTAATTAAAGTAAAATGCATCTAAATACAAGTTTATTTTCCAACACTTTATTGAGTGCGAACATGCATTACACACATTCTCCACATTTTCAGCAGGTCTATGAATACAAATATACACATGTAGTAACCTAGCATGGGCCATGCTATTATATGTCGTCTCACAACCATCGTAAACGACAAACAATATCAAGAACAAAAACTAAACATCAAAATGGAACCATACCCTGGAGATGATCCAAGACTGGGCTAGATGGAGCCAACTTCCTCAATCCTGTACCTCTAATGTTACCCCCCCCCCCCCCCCCCCCCACACACACACACACATATGCCATAATTGTTGTGCCATTCAGATGCCAGTAATATTGTAACTTTCGGATGCCAGTAATATTGTGCCAGTCAGAGCCCAGTAATATTGTGCCAGTCAGAGCCTCGTAATATTGTGCCAGTCAGATGCCTGCAATATTGTGCCAGTCAGATGCCTGCAATATTGTGCCAGTCAGAGCCCAGTAATAATGTGCCAGTCAGATACCAGTAATATTGTGCCAGTCAGATACCAATAATATTGTGCCAGTCAGATACCAGGAATATTGTGCCTGTCAGAGCCCAGGAATATTGTGCCTGTCAGAGCCCAGGAATATGGTGCCTGTCAGATGCCTGTAATATTATGCCAGTCAGATGCCTGTAATAGTGTGCAGTCAGAGGCCAGGAATATTGTGCCAGTCAGATGCCTGTAATATTGTGCCAGTCAGATGCCTGTAATATTATGCCAGTCAGATGCCTGTAATATTATGCCAGTCAGATGCTTGTAATAGTGTGCCAGTCAGAGGCCAGGAATATTGTGCCAGTCAGAGGCCTGTAATATTGTGCCAGTCAGATGCCTGTAATATTATGCCAGTCAGATGCCTGTAATATTGTGCCAGCCAGATGCCTGTAATATTATGCCAGCCAGATGCCCAGTATTATTGTGCCAGCCAGATGCCCAGTAATATAGTGCCAGTCAGATGCCCAGTATTATTGTGCCAGCCAGATGCCCAGTATTATTGTGCCAGTCAGATGCCCAGTATTATTGTGCCAGTCAGATGCCCAGTATTATTGTGCCAGCCAGATGCCCAGTAATATAGTGCCAGTCAGATGCCCAGTAATATAGTGCCAATCAGATGCCCAGTAATATAGTGCCAATCAGATACCCAGTAATATAGTGCCAATCAGATGCCCAGTAATATAGTGCCAATCAGATGCCAAGTAATATAGTGCCAATCAGATACCCAGTAATATAGTGCCAATCAGATGCCCAGTAATATAGTGCCAATCAGATGCCAAGTTATATAGTGCCAATCAGATACCCAGTAATATAGTGCCAATCAGATGCCCAGTAATATAGTGCCAATCAGATGCCCAGTAATATAGTGCCAGTCAGATGCCCAGTAATATAGTGCCAATCAGATGCCCAGTAATATAGTGCCAATCAGATGCCAAGTAATATAGTGCCAATCAGATACCCAGTAATATAGTGCCAATCAGATGCCCAGTAATATAGTGCCAATCAGATGCCAAGTAATATAGTGCCAATCAGATGCCCAGTAATATAGTGCCAATCAGATGCCCAGTAATATAGTGCCAGTCAGATGCCCAGTAATATTGTGCCATTCAGATACCCAGTAATATAGTGCCAATCAGATGCCAAGTAATATAGTGCCAATCAGATGCCCAGTAATATTGTGCCAATCAGATACCCAGTAATATAGTGCCAATCAGATGCCCAGTAATATAGTGCCAATCAGATACCCAGTAATATAGTGCCAATCAGATGCCAAGTAATATAGTGCCAATCAGATGCCCAGTAATATAGTGCCATTCAGATACCCAGTAATATAGTGCCAATCAGATACCCAGTAATATTGTACCAATCAGATACCCAGTAATATAGTGCCAGTCAGATACCAGGAATATTGTGCCAGCCAGCCCCCCCCCCCCCGTACTTACATGAAGCGGCTCCGTGTCCCCCGCCGGATGTCTCCTCCGTGCAGTCTTCCCTCTTGCACGGCGTCAGTTTTTTTTTTCCGGCCGTCGCATCCATCGGATGCGGCTTGCCGGAAAAAAGCGTTCACAAGCGCAATGCGCTGTGAACGCGGCAGCAGGGGCTGGGGGCCCACGGGACAGCTGCCTTGGGGCCCCCCAGGAGTAAATGGGCCCAGGGCAGCTGCCCCGTTTGCCCCGCGTTAAAGACGGCCCTGGCGGCCGCATAGGGCTAGTGCGCCCCCCCAGATATTGCGCCCGGTGCGGCCGGCCCCCCCTGCACCCCCCACGCTACGCCACTGGTCCTGGGTAAGTCATGGGTCTGCAATTTGGGTAATGGGGCATGTACTGGGTGTTCAACATGTGTGATGGTGAATGTCCTGGGTGTGCAATGTGGATGCTGGAGCATGTCATGAGTGTGCATTGTTGGTGATGGAGCATGTCCTGGGTGTGCAATATGGGTGCTGGAGCACGTCCAATGTTTGCAATATGGATGATGGGGCATGTCCTACGTGTGCAATGTTGGTGATGGGGCATGTCCTGTGGATGCAAAGTGATGGGGCATGTCCTGTGGATGCAAAATGGGTGCTGGCCACTCCCTTTATGTGTTACATGTCCCCCATTCCCTCTAGATTGTAGGCTTGCGAGCAGGGCTCTCTACCTCATATAGCAGTCTGTTCTAGTTTGTAAAACTTTGTATGCAATTGCCTTCTATGCTCCGTACCTAGTGCTACGTAAAGTGTTGGCGCTAGGTAAAGAAATGTTAATGTAAAGTTAAGGCCTAGGTGCGCAATGTGGATGTTGGGGACATGTCCTGGGTGTGCAAGGTGATGCTATGGCAAGTGATGTGGGGACAATAACAAGGCGAAATGGAGTGGGGGTAGGTGGGGTCCCAGATCCTTTGGTCTGTAAGGTGCCCCACAATATCTGATGAGGGCCCTGTCATTTTCTGATGATTACAGGTGGGCTGATGAAATATCTCCCCCCCCCCTTAACATCTACTATAGATTAATGACGCTCTCATAGACTGCAGTCATAAAAATACCCAAACAATCTGTGAATATTAATAACTCTGTGTGCAAACAATTTCCATAATGGAGTATTAAATTAAATGAGCCTCTGAAAGCTAACGACATCACAATATAACCAATCTTGACGTGCAATACTAGCACCGCCCACGATTCTGAGGTCAGGCTCTTACCTAACACCACGTGACCATTGCCTGGAATGCACTAAGTCGGATGACACACGGAGAGGGTGGTGCTTGCGATCACTGACGTCACGCAGCGGCCGTTTGACGCATGCGCTGCTGCGAGTCACCAAGCAGCCCGGTATACAGTAAGACCAAAGCCCCGGTGAGGGCGAACAAGGACCCGGGAAATTGCACGGTGAGTGGGGTCGGTATATGTAGGACTATTCTGTTCTTATTTGCGGAACGGGTTGGCGTTGTGTATGTTCTTATATAATGTACAGTAGAGAATGGCCTGTGTTTTGAACTGTATGTGTACATCACTTATGCATAACATCTATCTATGTAGGATGTGGTTGGTGACAGCTACTGTGGGTTACAGTTCGTATGCCGTTCAGCCAGAAATTAGGCTGCCTGAGAATCATGACATGTATAGCCCACAACAGCTGTAGTGCAGAGGTTTACTATCAATGGTTTCATTAGGTAATGCAATGTCAGTGAGACTAGTCAGTTACTATGGGCAGGAATGATATATACGGTACACATAACAAGTGAGAGCGAGACTTTGATCCATGCAAATGTACATTTTAAAAACTAAGTTACATGCCTATTTAGCTTTGCCACAAATACCCCATGTCCTCTTTCATTTTCTGGTGCCCCTATTTTCTTGGAGCTACGAATTTTAGCAGTGTGTAAGCGTATTGCAGAGTTCCAGAGAAAAACAACTCAGGTTGCTTGTTTACACTACAGTAAATCTTTGTTTCTGCTAAATGGCTTTTGAAAATACTCAGTTGGCCATAAAGTCACCTAAAAATGCTGTATCTTTAGCCACTCTACCCCCTCCCCACGAAAACCCAATAAAAGGGTCCCTCTTTGGCCATTTGAAAGGTTGAGATGTATGAAGTTATTCATTTACATGTATAGCTACATACTATAGACATGTAGAGTTAAAATTATAACTTTTATTGGCTGAATATTTCCCAGACTAAGTTGCTACATTTGCAATCAGATCCTCAGTTAGCCAATAGAATTTTAACTGGTTTCTACTATTTCCACTGTACTTTTACCTATGAACGCACTATGTACTTGTAACTATGTCCTACATAGAAATTAGAATTCACTAAAACACATTTCTGATTTTTATATCTTTTAAAAATATGTTCATGTTTTGTCATAAATGCTAAGCTACCTACCACCAGTACATACTTGAAAATTAGAGAAATTCCAATGTATCCTTCCTGGTAAAATTACATTGAAAAGGAAATGATTTTGCTTCTCGTGTGTATGTATGTAGACACAAACTCATCCAGATTATTATTCACCCCTTAAATAACTAAATTATGTTCTGCAATATTTCATTATTCTGACACTGTTACCCCCAGAAACCTGTATGTGTTTGTATATAAAATCTGAGAAATACTCAAACTAACTTTCTTCCAAACAAGCCAATATGCATTGTTTTCCCAAATGTATCACAGATTTCCATTTAAACATATATTCAAAACTCATTTTTTTTTTATATATAATTTTTATTAATGAAAACCTAATCAAAGGATAGAATTGTGTTACTATTTCAAGGTTGACCTTGCATTATCTTCTGACTAAAAACCTCATACAGACAATTCATGAGCCAGGTGGATGAATTTTAGGAGCCAGAGATATGTAACTTCCATAGAGTTTGATGTAAAATGTATATATAAATATATATAAATAAAAAGCTAGGAGCCAGCAGTAGGGATATTAGGAGCCAAGGCTCCTGGGATTTCTCAAACCCACGGTCTAACTTGTTTTACTAGTATAAATTTATATGGGTCCATTATGTAATGCCCTAACAGCAGTAGATTAGAATGTTATAGCTGAGTTGGATAATGGCTGTGAACAGAGAACGGTATGCACTGTATATGTTAAAGTGCAATTTTAATGCCACAAGTCCAATTTCTTTACAAAAATCTAATGAATGTTCTTCACATCGGTTAAGCTATGTACAATAATTACAAAGTAAGTAGTGCCAACGTTTTCCTGTCTTGATTTATAATTGTAGGCTTAGAAGTCAGTGTGGTACAAAATGATGGTCAATTCTAAATTAATATTGTAATTAATAAGTACAACTTCCTTCAGCATCAGTCACAGTCGCCGAGCTAAAGACGGTGGTAACTATGCCTTAGCAGGTGCATAGATACTAGGAGATTGCCAGTTGCATGTTTGTGAAACTAGTTTTAATGATTTAATGGGTAATTAACTTGTTTATTTTTGTAGACCAGTTGGTTGGTTATTTACATCCATTTTAAAGCCAGTTTGTGTATCTGCTATTAAGTGACCCTACTGTTAATGTGTACATTTATTATAAAGTGCTTGTGTGTGTTTTGAGAGCCTTCTAGGAGAAATGATTTTAACTGTATTATACTTCTTAAAGTAGGGCAAAGGGCTTTGTAACCTTGTCCCTGTTTCTGCTGCATGAGCATTTCACATATCCATTTCATAACACGGTGGACTTATGCCATGTGTAGACAAATCTGAAAACTTGCTTTTATCCTGTAGCCTGGCTATATCTGCACAGGAAATGCATTAATGGATACCTGGGGGAGATGTTTAACCCTGATTAAAATGTCACTCGTGTGACACCCTTTCTGTTATTTGTGTTTAAAAATAAAGGGTATTATGTGCATGTGTTCTTGTTAAACAAAGTGAAACTTTAAGGAACCTGTCTTTTCTTGTTTATGTTCCTTCAGTACAGTTAATATTGCAATATCCTATAATTGAGGGGTAGGAGGTCATGTTCGGTTTTGATTCTTCATCAGATTTATTTAACGGGCACTTGCATGTCTAACACTGAATGGCCGTGCAGAGTCTATATTCACTAGGTCCTAAGGTATAATATTTTTGAAGTTCTTAGTTTATGATTAAGGATACAATCCATAATTTGCGCAGTTAGAAAACTGGTTTAGTGCCATAACCTTGACAGAAGGTGAATGTGCTTTGCCATCTCTTGCGTTATGCTATTTCCTTGATCACTGAACACTTCCAACACATCCCGACCCCATGATTATAATAGGGCAAGGAAATTTATTTTTCAGGAGAAATTTGGCTATTATGAGTCTCTCTCCTCTCCTCCCCATAGAGGCTACGATGGGGGGGGGGGGGGGGGAGATAGAGGCACTATTTTGGTCATCCTGCTGAAATTTTGACACTGAAATGGGCCACTAATGGTTGATTTCCCTGCCAATTCGGAAGCAGTTTGCTTTCTGCATAGCCCGAATTCATGAGCAAATCAGAGCTACCCGAGTAGATACAATATATTATAGTATGTAATACACAAAGATCTTTAGATTTTTGCACTCACACATTAATGGTTACAATCAGGTATTTAATATTGGGTCTTGTCTCCAGACAAATCTGCATCCTCCAGAAGCATTACTGGATATGTACTGCTGATATTAATTAGAACAGGATAGGTGTAAGTAATAAAGGCATAAATACATTTCCTTGGGTACTGCACACAATGTTTTTGCATGAACAATAAGCAGAGCGTGTGAAATAGTTGGTCTCACTCCTGCAGTGTCCTTTAGAACAGAAGGCTTTAGAGGGGAAATGCGTAAACAGACGCTGCTGCGGGATACCTAACAATAACTTTGTAGTTAATATAATGTATTTAAGCTTTTACTACTTGCACCTATCTAATCTTTGTATATGAACATACTACACTATATTAGATCTATATGTTCCAGATTGTCTTGCTATCATTTGTGGTCACTAGTTCCCAAATGTAAACACACACATCTTTGGTAATCTTTCTGTTCAGCTCAGTTGTTCGCTTATGAATTTGCATTTATCAATAGCATGTGTTGATATTGGTGGGCAGGTAACTGTCTTTGGCACTGCAGCTGCTCTGTGTGTGTTCAGGGTTTGGTCTTGAAGATAAGAATTGAAAATAATGTAAATAAGAAATCCATGCACAAATATGCAGCTGTATTGTTTGTGTTGATTTTGGAATTTATGTGCAAATTGGAAAATACACTTCTCATATACTACCTTAGTCCTTCCCTTTTATCTTGCAGTGTGTGTGTGTGTGTGTGTGCGTGCATGCGCGCGCGGGCGCGCACGCTCTAGAACCTGTACTAAAATATTTGATAACTAGTCAACTAATTGACTAACTCTGTTTTTGTGCTTCCCAGATGTGCTACAAGGAGCATTACTTTGGCTGCACATAACCTCCGAGAATCTCCATAGCTCTGTCTGGTAAGATATGTAAATATTCTGGACTGTATTATGTGGGTGAGTTAATGAAAGAGGGTTGTGGCATGCTTCACATATCTTCCATTACATACAATCCTAGTCCTGTAAACAGGCCCCAGGGATCTGCTCTGCCTCATCTTTGTCAGCCAGTAATATGGTCCGTAACATGGTCCTGTGGACATAATCGAGCAAATACGGTAACACTTGTTATAAGACGACCCTGATTATAAAACGACCCCCCAAATTTTGGATATTGCTTTAGGAAAAAAACTAAAAGCCTGAATATAAGACTACCCTACAGGAAAAAAGTTAAACTTGTATATATTCACATGTAAATTGCTTTTTTAATAAAAAAATGTATATCAAAGTGCATTTCTTGTTTTTATTTCCTTTTTATGTGCCAATGCTGCCTCTCTCTTTCCGTTGCCCCCAGCTTTGTCTCTCTCCCCCTCCCTTTGACTCCCCCTCGCCTCTGTCTCTGCCCCCCTCCCCTTGTTGCTCTGTCCCCCCTCCCTCTGTCTCTCCCCCCCCTTGTTGCTCTGTCTCTTCCCCCCTCCCTCCCTTTGTTGCTCTGCTCCCCTCCCTCCCCTTGTTGCTCTGCCCCCCCTCCCTTAACTATACCTAGATCCCTGGTGGCTAGTGGAGGCAACCGGGGGATGTCTGCACGATACGTGCAGACATCCTCCATGCTGCCCGACACCTCCGTCTATTATGACGGACAGCTGGTATCGTGCAGACATCCCCCGGCTGCCCGCTTTTCCCTTGTGCCTAGTGGGGCAGCAGAGGATGTCTGCGCGATGAGCGCAGACCTCCCCTGCTGCCGCCCGGCACGCTCGCCGGGACTTCTGTGACGAAAGCGTAAGTACCCGGCTTCTTCACAGAAGCCCCGGCGGTCGTGCCGGGCGGAAGCAGGGGAGTCTGCGCTCATCGCGCAGACATCCCCTGCTGCTAGAGAGGGGGATCCAGGTCCCCTGCAGCTCTGCTGGGGACCTGGATCCATGTCTTATATTCTGACCTCAATTTGAGGTCAGATTATAAGTAGACCTCGATTTATAAGACGAGGGGCAATTTTCAGAAAAAAAATTCTGAAAAAAAACCTCGTCTTATAATCGAGCAAATACGGTATTTATCCTGTGAAGTATTATGAAAACATAAACTTGGGCCCAGTGTACTTAAATCCTAATAGTACAAATCTGTGCAAAACATTTAGTTAAGTTATGGATCCGTTTGTGGATAACAGAACCTTTGAATGTATGTCCTTGAGTGACCCTGTTCTGTGACAGTTCTAGATTTTCTGTAATTAGCTGGTAATCCGTTACTAATTAAAACGTTTTATTCGTTTTGCAAGGTTTTCCCTTTTAGATATGTTTGTGGATTTAATTTAGGCAGGAGTTTAATACTATGTGACATTGAATGTAATTGGCACTCCAGGTTCCTTTGCAGTATAAAGTGCTTTATTGTAACAAAAATAATACAATTAAAACAAATTGTGGGGCAGAGGAATACATTTTATGCATTTCCCATTGAGGAAAGCTTAATCATAAGTGATACTGTAAACAAGCTTTCAATTTACTCAGAGGCCATATCCCACATATCTGATGATATCTCCCTTTGTGTTACCCTGAGATATCCTGCTTACTGGGCACCAGCAGCTCTTAAAGGGGCACTAAACGTTTGTTTTCATATAATATGGAAGCACAAGTGAAAAGTTAGTTGTCCCTAGTATGAGGATAAACTGGTGTGTACTTTTGATAGTACGCACCAGTTTATCCTCTGACCGACAGCTGCCATGCTTCCATAGGAAGCAGGCGGCCATCTCGTCTGCGACTGGCTCTCTCTGCTAGCGCAGAGAGAGCCTCTCGTTTTTGCATGGGATCCGCAGGGGGGCTGTCAGATAGGTGCGAACCCCTGCTCCGACTGGCTGTTTACTTAAATGTACCGGGACATGTTTTGTTTAACCCTTTCTTCCTGCAATGTTTATTGTACCTTTTAAGAACCTGTTTGTGTTTGAAGAAGTGGGACTTTTGATATCAGAAAATCTTTTTTTTTTTTTTTTTAAAGATTGAGAGAATTGAAATATTTTATGGTGGAAATTCAAAATAAAATAGTTTAATTACTTAATACAATTCTGTAAGTAAACACTACATTACCACAAGTGTTTGCGGTTTGTTTTGTTCTTTTTGAACAGAGTATTATATACAATTCTTCACTTTTGAATTGTTCTGTATAAACATATGAGAACTTTCAAACAATATAAAAGTTTTGGACAGTGCATTGAAGACTCAGCTAGTGCACAGTATTTGTTTTCAGATAATGTTATTCCCCGTATTGGGTGCTGGATAAGCAATGTGAATGCTTTTGCCTGGGTGTTACTCGGCATGTTGTGTTTGTTCTCAAACAAATGGTTACAGCTGTCCCACATTCATCTTTGGGATGTATGTCTACAGTGAATAGACATTCATTGTCTGTCTTGACATCAACAGGTGTTGGATAAACTTTAAAGAAGCACTAAACCTTATTGAGTTTTTTAACCAGGCAGATTAAACCTGCATTTTGAAGGGCGCACAGCTCAAAAGTTGTTCCACTTTAGCTTTTACAAAAAGCAAACGGAGTGCTGCCATTTGACTCCATCATTGGTGTGTGGGAGTGTCCTCGCAGAGCAAATAGCTATGGAGACTATAGCTCCTCCCAGCTGGAGATGTTGTGTGTGTCAAACACCAATCAGTACTGTTTTGTCAGTGTTGTAGCCTAGAAGACTGAAACGCCATTTAAAAGGCATTTTAATCATACAGAAGGGGGTTTCTGTTTTTCTTATTTTTATATGCATGTTGTGTATATCACCGGGCTTCTAAATTCTGTGACACAGGCGGCTCCCTCCTGCAGCAGTTTTCATGCTCCAGAAAGTGATCTCATTATCCATTACTGTGAAATCCATCCTCCCACTGGTTCTGGTGTGTGACACGCAGGGGGCATACTTTCACCCATCTCTGTGTATCTTCTAAACCATTCTCTGAAGCACTTAGTGGGCAGGCATACCTGCTTCATAGATCATGTGTACTGATATTAACTTTATGTATATTCTATTTGAATATACAGTGAATTGCTTTGCAACGCAATGTACATAACACTGATAATCAAGGCTTTAACCTTTAAGTTCCTTTCTTATCTCATGGTGCTTTGTGAAACCTGTAATTTCTAGAGAACTTGATAACTATGCCTGCTTTCTCTTTTCACAGACCACATGCTAAGTTCTTTCTCTTCCCATTAGGTTTGTAAAGGACCAAAAGACGTCATCATGGTGCAAAAATACCAGTCACCCGTGCGGGTGTACAAGCAAAGCTTTGAGTTAATTATGGCTGTGAGTATTCCAGTTTATTAATTCTCTTTTCTCTCCTAATGTATTTGTACAAAGAGAACTATAGCACCATTTGGGTAAACGGGTACTACAGGGAGTGCAGAATTATTAGGCAAGTTGTATTTTTGAGGATTCATTTTATTATTGAACAACAACCATGTTCTCAATGAACCCAAAAAACTCATTAATATCAAAGCTGAATATTTTTGGAAGTAGTTTTTAGTTTGTTTTTAGTTTTAGCTATTTTAGGGAGATATCTGTGTGTGCAGGTGACTATTACTGTGCATAATTATTAGGCAACTTAACAAAAAACAAATATATACCCATTTCAATTATTTATTTTTACCAGTGAAACCAATATAACATCTCAACATTCACAAATATACATTTCTGACATTCAAAAACAAAACAAAAACAAATCAGTGACCAATATAGCCACCTTTCTTTGCAAGGACACTCAAAAGCCTGCCATCCATGGATTCTGTCAGTGTTTTGATCCATCAACATTGCGTGCAGCAGCAACCACAGCCTCCCAGACACTGTTCAGAGAGGTGTACTGTTTTCCCTCCTTGTAAATCTCACATTTGATGATGGACCACAGGTTCTCAATGGGGTTCAGATCAGGTGAACAAGGAGGCCATGTCATTAGATTTTCTTTTATACCCTTTCTTGCCAGCCACGCTGTGGAGTACTTGGACGCGTGTGATGGAGCATTGTCCTGCATGAAAATCATGTTTTTCTTGAAGGATGCAGACTTCTTCCTGTACCACTGCTTGAAGAAGGTGTCTTCCAGGAACTGGCAGTAGGACTGGGAGTTGAGCTTGACTCCATCCTCAACCCGAAAAGGCCCCACAAGCTCATCTTTGATGATACCAGCCCAAACCAGTACTCCACCTCCACCTTGCTGGCGTCTGAGTCGGACTGGAGCTCTGTGCCCTTTACCAATCCAGCCACGGGCCCATCCATCTGGCCCATCAAGACTCACTCTCATTTCATCAGTCCATAAAACCTTAGAAAAATCAGTCTTGAGATATTTCTTGGCCCAGTCTTAACTTTTCAGCTTGTGTGTCTTGTTCAGTGGTGGTCGTCTTTCAGCCTTTCTTACCTTGGCCATGTCTCTGAGTATTGCACACCTTGTGCTTTTGGGCACTCCAGTGATGTTGCAGCTCTGAAATATGGCCAAACTGGTGGCAAGTGGCATCGTGGCAGCTGCACGCTTGACTTTTCTCAGTTCATGGGCAGTTATTTTGCGCCTTGGTTTTTCCACACGCTTCTTGCGACCCTGTTGACTATTTTGAATGAAACGCTTGATTGTTCGATGATCACGCTTCAGAAGCTTTGCAATTTTAAGAGTGCTGCATCCCTCTGCAAGATATCTCACTATTTTTGACTTTTCTGAGCCTGTCAAGTCCTTCTTTTGACCCATTTTGCCAAAGGAAAGGAAGTTGGCTAATAATTATGCACACCTGATATAGGGTGTTGATGTCATTAGACCACACCCCTTCTCATTACAGAGATGCACATCACCTAATATGCTTAATTGGTAGTAGGCTTTCGAGCCTATACAGCTTGGAGTAAGACAACATGCATAAAGGATGATGTGGTCAAAATACTCATTTGCCTAATAATTCTGCACTCCCTGTAGATTGCCAGGTTTATTGAAATAGAATCATTTTAAAAAAATACATTGCACAAAACCCAAGCTGCCCCCTCTCTCTGAAACTCCCTTCTTCAGGGAATTCAGCTCTCTCCCTCTTTCTCAAACTGCAAGAATAGGGATCTCTACCTCATGTACCAGTCTGTTCTTTTTCGTGTAATTTAGTATGTAGTCCACCTCAATGCCTTGTACATAGCGCTAAAAGCCCTTTCTTTGACAGGAGTATCATACTGTTTTCATAGTTTTCTGTTGAACTCTACCACCATGTTCAAACATGCTTAATGTGTACGTTGAAACTGCATTAAAAACATAAAAAATCTACACATTACCTTTGCAGTGCAGGAGCTAGTAATCTTTTTGTAAATGATTTAATGTAGCTTGGGGGATGTGAGCAGTTATCAAGAGTGTGAATACCATGCAGAACGAAGGTAGGAGGATTGACGGGTAAAGGGGTTATCATTTGATTATAGGACTTCATAGTTTACTATTTCTCCAGACATCCTAATTCATTTGGCATTAGAGTGTTTGTGTAATAGAGGGGGGAGCAGTCACCAGTGGAAAAGTTGGATTTTCCTGGACTTGTGCTCTGAGGTGCCTATTACTACTTCAGCTATTTCTGTGTCGGCTCAAAATATTACAGACCACAGGCTTTGCATCCAGAATCTCCCTGCTTTGATGTAATGCAAATCTAGCCATCAGCCAGAGAACAGATTGACAAAGCTTTCCTGTTCATACAAATTATTATTTTTTTCTGGACAGATTTCATAATACAAAAATTCCATCGTTTCCATGGCAGTGATTTTTGTATTTTATAAGGAATTTTTAGTTGCTAGGGAAAGTTACTGCATTTTTTTAGAGTGAAGAAATCTTTTCATATACAGAAATTCATTAAGGTTAATTAGTGTTAATACATTAACTCATTCTACTTCTATTAAGTGCCCATGCTCTGTTTAACCTCATGAATTTACTGAAGTGTGCTTGAAATGGTGCTGTTATACTTTTTTTTTTTTTTTTTTTTTTTTTTTAAACCTTTTTTTCCTAAGTTGTAAAGAGAAGGCAAAGTAGCCCAGGTGTTCAAGTCTTGTATAGGGATTCCAGTATCTCCTAAGCCCTTATATTCCTTAGTGTATAGCCAACTTCCTCGCCTGGCACCCCTGAGTATAATCAAATCTTGTAATTCAAGGCGTAGGCACAGCTAACAAGATTAATCCAAGCAAGAACATTTATTGTTGGAACGCACAAAACATTCATACAGTACAGAAATCTTGATATGATAGATTAAACAATAGTTATAAAGTGATTAACTTTAACATACAATGGTCATTACATAATCGAATTCGAAAATTGATGGCCTTCGAGGAGCAACCAATCGGAATGGCCGGGGTGGGGATAAGCCCTTTAAACCTCTTAACTTGAGCCAAATCACTGGGGTGCCTACGTCACTTGGCCATGCTACATGGCTCGTCCTGTGTCTTTCTCTGGCTCGTCTTCCTGCTGATCGAGGTATCGAACTGTGGAGCGACCAATCAGCAGACGAGCAACGAAGTCCCTTTAAATGGACAGCCAATCCCTGCAGGAGTGATGTTTCTGATAGTGGCGCAATAATTAAACCTGCCAATGGGAGGACGAGCGAATAGGACTAAGGTAGAGGGGAGGAAACAAGGGGTTAGTGACTGTCTCTTTTGGGGACAACGTGTCGGAGGTTATAGTCCAGAGTCATGATTTTCTATTACATAAGTGTAGTGGTTTCATTGTATACATTTATTAAATATCTAGAATAGGTATTATTGAATTGGAGTCTGTGGAAAGACAATCCAAGGTCACATTATTTTGGTAATGTTTAAGGCCAATGACATTGGCCTGTGGTTGTGGGAGAGGCATTGCATATATAAGCAAACGCCTCTCTCCCACAACTGTTGCTAAGTCTCCCTCGTTGCCCTCCCATGATTTTCTCCCCCCCCCCCCCCCCTCTTTTTTCTCTCTCATTCTTCTCTATCCTTTCTTTTATTTATTTAAATTCACTGGGGGGCCCTCTTCTAGGCCTACCTGGTACATCGGTTTTGGCACACCTCTAACTGAATATACCTTATATCTCTATATACTTCCCCCTACCACAACCATTACAAGGGTTAACCGATTATAATGTTTAGGAATCAATTTGCTAATTTTTGTCTAATTTTAAAATGAATTGGAGAGCAGAGAAGTGCATTTCAACCCCTCTTTTGTTACAGGAGTTAATAGAAATCTAAAAGGAGATAACGCAACAGATCATACCATAACTGTATCCGCATACAGGGATTTGTAACCAGGGTGGATTTGATTTAAATCATAGTTTTCTACATAAAGACTAATTCTTGCTGGTATAACTTTAATAAGCAAGTAGATGAAGAATTTTAGAATAACAACTTTTCATATTATTTTTTTTTTATCCTCAGTTTAATAGGTTAATCATTCATATTTGGACATATTTTCTGTTGTACTAAGGAAGGAGAAAAATATTCATTACCTTAATAATAACAGTTTAAATAGATTTATTCAACTGAAACAATAACATTACATTGTTTCTATTCTATTCACTGAACTTCTTGAAACTTAGCACTGAAGGGGTTGTTTCTGTATTCATAGGTTTGTAGAACAATAGGATTAAGGTCTTTTTCTCAACTCTGTTCATGTTATAACATTTTTGCTGTGAAGAAGAGGCATGTGATCTCTGCTAAGTCAAATTCAGTTTTGAGAACTGCAAAAGTAAACCAAGCATCTGTGATAATATCTTGTAAGCAGAGAAACTGCCCAATAATCTTACAAAAACCTCTGGAAGACCATGACATTGTGAATGGATGAATGTAATTTATTTACCAAATAAATTAAACATATACAGCCTTATTCTACATAATTAAAAAACTAATCTTTATTTCATGATGGAAAAACCTTTGGATGGTAATATATTTTCCTCAAAATCATTGATTTTTATCCACCCTGTTTGTAACTAACTTTAGGCACCCATCTTCAGTGAATCCAAGTAGACTGCAGTCTGTTCTATCACAATGAAGCAAGTATAAGTTACATTTTCTACAACGTAAAATACAGTATGCCTTAAATCTTAACTCAAGACCCAATTCTATGTAAAATTACCAAGCATGAATGACCTGTTTAAACCAAAGATTTATTATTTATTTATAACTTAGAATTATTATTTCTCCTTGCTTTTGTTAAAGTTACTTTATGATGTTCTTGTTTGTTGGTATTCTTTAAATACGACTACATTTTTATGTATAACAAATGCTAAAATATGCAAACAGAATACAACACCAGAAATGATGGTGACGGTCATCTTTGCGATGTATATTTAAATGAAAATCTAATAAAAACTTTGAAATAAAAAAAAAATAAGACAAAGATGAAAATACAAAACAAAGTTTAAATCTGGAGAGACAAGAGGGCAAATCCTCTGCATTTTCATATAACCCAAATCGGAAAAATGTTGTAGGAACGTCTGCTTCGGAAACCTTTTATCAATGTTGTGCAGAATCTTTTGCTGTGTGGCTACTCATGTAGGTTGAACTGTTGTGATTGCATCATTTTACATGCAGTGACTTATAAATCCAGGATATGCACAGCTGTTGTTGTTACCAGTGAGCAATATTTTGACGGTGCTTATATTCCGTATCAGGTGGAGGAAGATAATGATGGTCACTTTTCAGAACTGTTTTGCTTTCAGAAAAACTGTTGAGTCTGACTGGTCTTCAGGGCAAGCTGATTCTTTTATATACCCTTTGGGAAAGTGGTTCTGGTTTTAAAGTCTTCAGAAAAGTCTGTGGAGGTTGGCCAGTATTTTTTAAAATGTTTTAAGAAAATGTGGCAACCTTAATTAGAATTTGACTTTTTTTCGAGTTGCTGGACTTATCTACATGTTAATATTTGTATAACAGAGTATGCACACATTGGAGTGTCTATACTTTATTTTGTTTATTTGCCTGGTTAGTAACACTTCTCTACACCCCCCTTGCATGAACTATTCTATAATTGAACATCCAGACTAAACCAAGTCTAAACTGGTGTTATTATGCTTATTTATTTATATGCAGTTTTGTGAACTCTGTAGCAAGCCTTAGGTCAAAGTAGAAGTGTTGGTACTATATTCTAACTATGTTAAATGATTGTTTAATGCCATTTATCTTTTAATTTATTTGTTTTATTTAAACCCATTTATTGTTGACTTTTAGCTACAGGCAAGCAAGGGTTAAAAAAGTTTAATTGACCTTGAACAAACGCTGATAAGTGTGTACTAAATACAAGCTGAATAGAAACATGTTTATTAACATGATTGCAACTAACACATAAGGTCATCTGTTAAGACTGTAAGAAGTTTGTTTTTATATTTTGTATGTTTTGATACATTTATAATAAAAAAAACGCTAAGAAAGGAAATGTTATAAATAGCCGCAAAAAGCAATCAAAATCTTGTAATTCCTTCCCTCGTGAGGTTATGCATACCTCTTTAATAAAGGGCTTTAAGCAGGGTTTACAAAGCTAGAATAATTAAGCATTCTTAGAATTAACAGCTTGTTAATTCAGGGAGAAATCAAATTGCCAGTTTCAAAAGTTGGAAAGGCTTAATGGAATTACTGAGAGCAAATACCTGCCTTCCCTCACACATGCACAGTGATGCTGATCCAGCTGCTGTGGTGCATGGTTTCAGAGATACCCAGCACGGGGGATGAGCATTTTGATACTCCATAGCAGTTAGTATGACAGTAGCCATACTGCTGATTGAGCATCCTAAGAACTGTAGAGCACCGCTAACCTTTGGCACCCTGGCAATTGTAGAAAACCACTCCCATTCTGCTCATTCTGTAATCTGGCGTGTCTGTAGTTGTGGATCATTAGTCAATATCAGGGGTTCCAAAAAATACCTCTACTTTCCCACCTTTATTCAGTAGGTGAATATCTGGTTGTCCCTTGTGGTCTAACAAATGGACTGCACAGGCTTTCTGTACCAGAGTGCTAGTATGTGATGTATGGTTGCCACCTTCTCTTCACCTGCCAGTAAAATACAGACTGGGTGGCAAACCTAGTATGGTGTCATAACCCAGAACTCTAATGCAAGCCGCACAGTATACTAATAGGAATAGAAAGTAGGCTTCAGCTCCTATATAGAAATAAAGGGGAACCACATGGGATAACCCTGAGAGGGACAAATTGAAACAGTATGAAACCCCTTGCATGTATTAAAATGTAACCTTTATTTATTAAATCACATTCAATATATATATATATATATATATATATATATATATATATATATATATATATGTGTGTGTATATATTATATAAAATATTGTGATTTAATAAATAAAGGTTACATTTTAATACATGCAAGGGGTTTCATACTTCATATATATTTTATTTTTAAAGCACCACACAAGGGTCAGAGAGAGTGTCTGTGCCAGTAGCAACCCAGAACTCATTCTATAATGAAGCGTTTCTGGTCTCACTAGCAGAAGCTTTGCCTCAGGTTAAGACTGAGCGCTGTGTCCTAGGTGCCTTGTTTGGATCAACCACAGCAATACGAATGTGTGAAAGGTTGAACTGTGGTGTTTTTTTTATGCTAAAGAACTGTGTTACTATAACACACAAAACATTGCTTTTCATGTGGACTTTGAAACTAAAAATAAACTCCTACTTGAACAGCTGCTTTATAACTGTTAACAAGATGAATGGGACTTCTTATTCATGTCGTGATCATCAATAGCCATCCCTAAATATAGCTCTCTCAAATTAGGCTAATCTTAGGCTCTTGAGGTTTAAAATAAATTCCAGTGGCAAGGATTCTTTATAAAATAAAGGGCACTGTTGTATACGATTGTGAGGCCTCTCCAGAGAGATACATTGGGCACACCTCTGTTTACCATATGATTGGCAGCAGAGGTGATTCCAATTTTCAGGAGCAGAAAAAAATCATTGAGAAAGTCTGAAAGGTTAATGGGTAAATATTTCTAAAAATATAAATTAATACCTTCATGCTTGTCTGATTTTAAAGTGTCTGCTTTAACATGCATGGATGTGTTTCATGTTGTTATGGTCCTTTTTAGATTTAGTACTTTTATCACTGTGAGACGAGAGCAGTTTCATAATTTGTATAATTCATATCACAAACAATCTAATTTTCTACCACATCATGTGCATACCTAGCATGAGATGGAGAGAGGATGTAATAATTCTTCCATTCCTCTGACCTCTGCCAAGTGCTGTAGTTCAGGTCCAATACTTGAGAATTTGCAATGGAGCAATATGACTAAATAGGTAAGAATGGAGTGCAGTGTGTCAATAATTCAGAGTAGGTTGAGGGAATTTTTAAAAACATTTTTTTATGTATACTGGATCAGTGCCTTTGCTGCCCACACAACCATCTACGTACATCATTGGTTGTGATTTCAGCATAGATTTTGGTAGGTTTCATCTGTAGCCCATTGGAAAACAAACCTGATTAAAATATATATTTACCAATGTGAAGTAATGTTCATTGCAGTGCATTTCCCTATCTATCCTTTCTGGGGGGTTTGTTTATAAGGTGCAAATTAAAGGATCACTCCAGCTGACACTTCAAAAACTGGATTATTTATTTTTAAACTTGAACACGGCAGGTTTTCACCTGGGGATTGATCCTTTCCAGTGTCATAAACCGCTCAAGTAAATGATGTCACATGCATTTCCTGCACATGTGCACTGACCTCTCTTTCTCTCCAATTACAGCTGTCAAAAAAAATAATAATACAAAAATGGAAAGCAGTTACAGGCTGATGAATAAGGTTGTTACTGTAAATGCTCTGTGCAAAAGAACCCAGTTCATCTGTTCTGATCCTTTTTGCAATTAACAAAAGCAGGAGGCTGACTAGGATAGGAACCTTTTTGGTTTTCCAAAGGATTCTCTGTATAAATTGTTATGGCAAAAAAAACCTTACATAGTGTAAGGATGCATTTAGTTTGATGCCTGGAGTGACTCATCAACCAATTGTCTAAAAGAGGCTAAACACTGCAGAACTGTCTGGAACAGTTGCGCTATATTGTACATAAAAAGTAATGAGCTCAATGTGGATATACTATAAATTACTATACAATATTCTGGTCTAATAGGCTTGAGTACCAGAACTAAAACGGCGTTGATGTTCAGCCTGGATGTCTGATGTTTGTTTTTGGGAGTTTGTGTGTTTCAGCTGGTGTGCAAAGATTGCAGAACAGTGTGTTCTAAAAACCGGTTACATGTGCATTTCCTAACCAAACCCTGAGCTTGCAAGTTTCAACCACATGACCATACTATTGTACAGACACTGGCTTATGCAACCTTACAGGCTTATTGTTTTTTATAACCATTTTCTTTCTTTAGTCTACTGGTATCCTATCAAGTCCTGGGTTCCTCTCTGAGAATCATCCATACTCCTTTCAAGATTAAACCCATCATCTTGCTGACGTTGCCTGCTCTGCAGTTTAGTGTTGTTTGCAGGAAGTTTTGAGGGCGGGTGCAGCTGAATTGAAAGCTGAGCTAAGTTATGATAATAGAAGTGGAACAGTTTGGTTTCCTGAGTTTGGCCACTTCTGGGAGAGCAGTTTTGTGAGATATCAGTCAGCTGGGAAATGTGCTAATAAATAACCCCTTCACTGCTTGTGAAGAAGAGGCAGTTTGTGTTGTGACTGCTTGGGTTATTAGCCTTCGATAACCACCTCTGGCTTGAGTATAACAGAGGCTGTATCTCTGTTGGAAAAATGTATTATTCTTGGTTTTCCTTCTATAAAAATTTAGAAATATTAGGTAAAGAATGTTACTATGATTGCATAGGTAAACTATAAAATAAAAAGTGTTTTACCTGTGTATGTTTAGAAGTATCCAACTTCGTGGTAGTTATTTTATTGACCTTGAAAGGATCAAAGGCCCAGTTGACCTCTTTTGAGAATTAAAGCTGCGATCATGTTTCATAAAATATTGCATAAACTGTTCTTTAACATCATCTTAGTGGTTTGGGTAACTAAAGCGCCAGGCTAAATCAGATACAACAGGCTGGCTCAGAAAATGTCCTGAGCTTTAAGATCACATATTTGTTTTCTCTCCAATTGGTTGGCACTGACTACTTATGAAGGCAAGGGGTCTGCTTCTGTTAGAGAGGGAGGAAGCCCCATAATTGTATTTTAATGAAGCAGAGGGTCATTCATTGTGCCCCATTCAAAGTATATTGTCCTCTATTCTCTGGAACAGCATAGCTCTGTGACCGTAGAGAGAACTGGTCAGACTTCAATCGTGCAGCACATAGCCAATCAGTCGGGAGGAGAAGATTTCTTATCCTCTGGTTACAGTGAACCATCTTCACAACATTGCAGCCTAGAAGTCAGCTTTTAACTTGCAGCATAAATCTAAATTCCTTTTGAACAATGTTATTATATGTTCCAATAGTTCAGAAGCCTTTTTAAGGCAACCTGTGTGATTAAAACATCACATGGCGCTTTTGGTCTCTATGCAAGGGGTCTATAATCTGATCTATTTTTTCCCCCTCATGCTTGGTATGACACTCCATGCACGTGACTATAACTTAACAACAACAACAACTGCTTTGTATTTTAACAAAAGATCCCCAGGGCGTATAAATAGTTTGCCTAGTCTATTATAAATCAGTACAGCTGTGATTAGGAATTTGTAGCCAAACATTTAAAAGGACAGTACCACTTACATAAGATTTTTTTTCAAAATGTTTGAATTAATTGTATATAAAAGTAAAACTAAAATGAGTGCTCTCCTGCAACCATTTTGAGAATTTTACCCATGATGCAACCTTCTCCAAAATCTTCCAGAAAGTCTCCCTTAACAACTGGGCAGAACCTGCATGATGATGATGCAATCTTACTGGCTCCTGTGTGGGCCTCCCATTCAATGCAAGTCTATGAGAATAAAACTTATAGACTGCATTCTGTGTCCCCAGCCCCATAGTGAGATACTAGTGCTGTAAAGTCACTGTGGGGCGGCACCCAAAAACGCATACTTGTTTAGTAAAATAGTTTATTAAATAAGCTTGCATAACAAAAACGGACATATCTGAAAGCAACAATGCAAATAAACTGGGAGTCTCGCTTTAAGGTGAATACAACCATGTGCTCGAGAGATGTTCGGTGAACAACAATTCAAGTTAAATCCACAATCTCCATAGTAACTCTTTCATATAAATGTGATGACAAGAACTTACATAATGGTTTTTGGATTGTTTTCTACATGTTGTACATGGTTCTAATGGGTACAATATATAGAAAACAATCTAGTGCAATCTATGTGAATTATTATTATTTTTTTTTTTTTTAAAGGAAAAAATAAGTTACAGATCTCCTCTAAATTCATTGGCATCGAATAAGGAGGACATGCAGAGATGAGCAGGACTGTTGCTGTAGTAACAGCAATAAACCTATAACGAAAGTATTAAGGGGAAAAAACTGAAAATAACTTTTTTTTTTATTTGTATCCTTTGTTTTCTTATGTGCAACTTTCTCCCTTGTGTTTGTCAGCATCGGTTTCCCTTTATATAGGAATTTATTTATTTATTTTTTACTTTTCTCAGCTACCACTTTGTTTGCTCTATCCTTTTCACTATTGCACACTTCACTGAATTTTTGATTGTCACCCTAGTGCTGTTTTAATTCCTAAAGTGAACATTGATTAACGGAATCCTCTACAGGAAATATCCGGAATTCCTTATCTCTAGTGCTTGTGTTGGCCAATGCAGTGGGCACCTGCTATTTGTTATGACTTTGTTTAGCTTGTAACTGTAGTGTTTTGGAATACCTTGCTGCAGTACATTCAATTTACCTGCCTTGTCCATGTACCTATGCAAACAGTTTGATTTCAACATAGATTTGCATTCTTTGAGTACCGTTAAATTGGGTAATAGTAACTTCCCTAGGCTGTATTTGAAATGTTGAGATATTATCATAAGAATAATAATAAAAGTATAAGATAAGCCTTCCTTATCAGATGCTTCTGACAGACGTGTGAGGATTTCAAAGGATTTTTTTTCCCTTCCTTCTTCTCTGGACCAACATAATGATACCACCCACTGTTGCTCTCCAAGCTGTCCATATGGAAAGCAGCCAGGCTTAACAATTCAGTTTTTCTCCTTTCCGTACTATATTTCTTGTATCTGCTCACATTCGCACAAAACAATCCTTTTTTTTTTTCTACCAAGGGTCATTTGATACACAAAAGTATCAACTTAAAAGCACAGGCGCGGAAGCAGGTCTGCCCTGCACTCCTGAGCGCTGGAAGTGGGACCTACATTGTTAAATGTAGATGAAAAAACACAGCCGCTTTAAGACCCTAGTAGGCCCTGTGCAAAGTCTTCAGCAGTCAACCCAAGTCTCATTGTAAAAAAACCTGCAACTATTTTCATATCACATTCAACTATTTGTGTGTGTGTGTGTCCCACAGAACTGCCCCTGCAGAACAAACCACAGTGTCACTTTCCCCAATACTACATGTTATTTTGCCCCACAGAACATGCCACAGCATAACTTTTCCAATTAAAATGATGCCACTGTCTGGTACCAATTAACATGCCACAGTAATTATTTCATTAACATATGCAACAGTCAATTTGCCTATTAAAATATGCCATATTTTGCCATTAATAACCCGCAACCAATTTGCCCAATAATATGCCAT
This sequence comes from Pelodytes ibericus, assembly GCA_036172795.1. Taxonomy (NCBI): domain Eukaryota; kingdom Metazoa; phylum Chordata; class Amphibia; order Anura; family Pelodytidae; genus Pelodytes; species Pelodytes ibericus. The sequence goes on from CM069862.1 coordinate 162,171,740, forward strand.
TATTATTTTGTCATTAATAACCCGCAACCAATTTGCCCAATAATATGCCATTATTATTTTGTCATTAATAACCCGCAGCCAATTTGCCCAATAATATGCCAGTATTATTTTGCCATTAGAAAGCCGCAGCAAATTTGCCCTATAAAATGCCACTCTCCTTCCTCACTACTCTCCTTGTCCCTGGTCGTCTCCTCTGGCAGTCTTCCCTCCTGCCCGGAGGAGAAAAATACGGTCACTGGATAGGACGTACAGTCATATCTGGTGGCAGTGGGTTTTTTTTTTCCTTTCAACAGCCGCACCCTTAACCAGTGGGTCCTGGGCAAGTGACCATTGGTTAAAGTGGCCCTGGGTGTTCAGCAATCTGCAACGCACTGCCGGGCCGGTCAAAATGATTTTGCGGTCTGGACGTTCCCCACCCCTGCTTTAAGGGCACTTGTGTAGAGGGAGAGCAATCCAAAACAGTGTATCGCTTTATTTATGTATGTATATATGTTCTGCTTGACCTAGATTTTTTTGGCTAGCAGTGGTGATGCTCAGAATGCTAGCATACTATGCTGTGTAACAAAACAATGTATTACCCTCTGGCTTTTCTGCTTCAGAGGTTTTACTTTGTTGGCAAGGAACACAGTGTATATGATGATTACATTTTCCAACAGTGGTAAAAAGACAACTGTATATCTGGAATCTTATAAAAGAAACAATGAGCTAAAAAATGCTTTGGACATGTTTAGCAGTAATTTTCTTCTTTGTCATTTGCTGTACCCACACATATTATATATTGTTTTTATCGGGACAAAAAGGGCTTTCTATGGATGCCATCTTTTTGATCATATCTTATCATATTATTAAAAAAAAAATACACAAATTTCCTGACTTTTATTTGAAACAACTTCTCCTCATCGATAAATGCGAATGAAAAAACCTGCTAAATAGATTCTACTATTTCTCCTGAGTACAGGGATACCACCCATTCATAGGTTTGTTGGGTTGTTTGGGGGCTAAAATGCCAAATTTGTGAGGTGCAGTTTTTTGTTTTCCAACTTGAAATTTTTACATGAAGACAGCCTGCACCCATGTCCCATTTGCGACATATTTGAAGCCAGCTAGTGTATTTTACCCCATCAACCCATATATTTTTTTAAAGTAGAAACCCTAGGCCTAGGCTATCTCAAATGGTGGTGGTATGTTAACACTTTCCATGCACTAATTCTACCACCAGCCTTTGTCAAAGTTTGTGGTAGTCATTTTTTGGGGTTTTTTTTTTTCACAAACCTTGTACTTCAGACATGAATTCACAGATTTTGGTATGTGTCACTGCCAAATAACACCCCAATAAGTGTTCAGCAACATCTCTTGAGTACAGGGATACCACCCATGCATAGGTTTGTTGGATTGTTTGGGGGGTAAAAGGCCAAATTTGGTAGGTGCAGTTTTTGGTTTTCCAAATTGAAATTTTGACATACAGACCGCCTGCACCATGTCCCATTTGGGACATATTTGAAACCAGCCAGTGTATTTTACCCCATCAACCCATATATTTTTTAAAAGTAGACACCCTACGCTATTTCAAATGGTGGTATTTTAACACTTTCCATGCACTAATTCTACCACCAGCCTTTGTCAAAGTTTGTGGTAGTCATTTTATTGTGTATTTTTTCCCCACATACATTGTACTTTAGACACAAATTCACATATTTCGGTATGTGTCACTGACAAACAATACCACAATATATGTTCAGCAACATCTCCCAAGCACAGGGATACCACCCATGCATAGCTTTGTCAGCTTTGTTGGGGGTTGAAAGGCTACATTTGAGAGGTGCGCTTTTTGATTTTCAAACTTGGAATTTGAACATGTAGAGCAAGGAAGGGGTTAATAGCTCTTATAAGAGCCTTTGTAGTACTGTACAAAAAAATTAACCCCTAAAAATGCACAGACAAGAAAAAATGTTCTGCTGTACAGTGATCAGTGGCAGGGAAGAGGTTAATACACTACACTATACAAAGGGTATGGCTTTTATAAAAGCTCTTGGGACTTACAATTTTTTAACATTTTATTTAATTTATTTCAATTAAAAAATTATATTATACAGATCTGTCTCTTTCCCTCACTAAAACTCAAGTGAGGAGAGGGAGGCAGATCCATATGGGTCAGAACAATATTTACCAATATTGATCGAACCAGACAAATGGTGATGCTCATCTGAGAAATCACCAAACCACCTTTTCCACTGATCGGCTGTTACTGATCGCTATACACGCGTTCAGACCGCTTCAAAAGGAATACACGTAATCCCCTAGTGGGTATAATTAACCCCTAGCAAGTGTGACAAAAAAAATGCTGATAGCAAAAAAAAAATCCTTCTGCGACTAGATTGCTCCGTATGCGCTGCTTAGGCAGTGACCATGCGCACTGCTTAGGCAGTGACCATATGTGCTGCTTAGGAAGTGATATACGGCAAGGAAGGGGTTAATAGCTCTTAAAAGAGCCTTTGATATACTGTAATAAATCAAAGTAAAAAAAATTAACCCCTAAAAAAATGCACAGACAGCATAAAATGTGCTGCTGTGTAAGATCACTGCGTACACAGCGATCAATTGCAGGGAAGGGGTTAAATACTGGAAACGGCTTTTATAAAAGCCTTTGGGTCTCAATTCTATTAAATATATTATAATTAAAAACTTACATTATACAGCTCTGTCTCCCTCCCTCACTAAAACTCAAGTGAGAGGGAGGCAGATCTACACGGGTCAGATCAAATATTTACAAATATTGATCTAACCAGACGAATTGTGATGCTCATCTGAGCAAACGCCAACCCGCCTTTGTCACTTATCAGCTGTTACTAATCGCTATACATGCGCTCAGACAGCTAAAAAAAATTTTTTTACGTTAAACGTAGTACCCTAGCGGGTATAATTAACACGTGACGGGTGTAATAAAAAAGTTTTAAAAAAATGAAAAATGCTTCTGCAGCAAGATTGCTGCATTTGCGTCAGATCGCTGCTTAGGCAGTGATCTACAGCAAGCAAGGGGTTAATCTCTCTTAAAAGAGCTTTTTTTATACTGTAATGATGATAATAAAAAATGCACAGACAGCAAAAAATGTGCTGCTGTGTATGATCACTGCGTACACAGCGATCAATGGCAGGGAAGGGGTTAAATGGCTTTTATAAAAGCCCTTGGTGTTTAAAATTTTATTAAATATTTTTTTTATTATTTTATTTTATTTTTTTTACTTTATCTGATCTGTCTCTCTCCCTTACTAAAACTAGTAAGGTGAGGGAGGCAGATCAATACTTGTCAAAGGCAATATTTACTAATATTGCCTTTGACCGTATGATAAGTGCTCATCAGAGCACTTACCATACATGCCTGCACACAGATCACATAGATCTGTTGTGCCGGCATTGATTGGCTCCCCCTAGAGCATCGGAAGTGAAATACTTTCACTTCCGATGCTCTTGCCATTAGAAGGGAAGCGCTGCCTGTATAGGCAGCGTTCCCTTCTACTGAGCCGATGGAGTCGCTCAGGAGAGCGACCACCATCGGATCTGGGGCAGCTGAAGGTGTTGCTAAGTGCCTCGCTAGCGAGGCACTTTAGCAACACCGCAGATGCTTAGAAAGCGAACGATCGTTCACTTTCTAAGCACGTGTGCAGCGGGCGCAGCCATTTTTAAATGGCTGCTACGATCACTCCGGGGAGTGATCGTAGCGCGCCCCTGCACTTTTGGGGGGTGTTGCACAATGCCTCTACCTAGAGGCATTGTAGCAACTCCGATGGAGTAAAGAAAGCGACCGCTGGTCGCTTTCTTTACTCAATTTAGTGCATGACGTGCCAGGCACGTCACCTGTCGGCAAGTCCTCGATTTGCCGTGACGTGCCTGGCACGTCATCTGTCCTTAAGGGGTTAAACCCCAAAATATATTTGAATATTTTAAAGGCCATTTCTCCTTCTACAAAATTAAATTTTTGGTACTACCATTCACAATATATCCCACAGTCTTTTTCCAGAAAACTCACATAATATCTGGCCAAACCCACCTACCGCCAACCATGCCTTATGCTGTTACTACCACAACCTCGCCTTGACCGCTTCACTAATTTTTGTGTCTCATGTCCCCCATTCCCACTAGACTGTAAACTTGTGAGCAAGACTCTATCTCATGTATCAGTCTGTATTAGTTCCTCTAACTTAGTACATGCCCCCCTCCTCTATGCCTAGCGCTATGTAAATTGTTGGTGCTATATAAATATATGGCAATGTATTATAACGGTTAGGAATGACCGTAAAGTAGGAGCAAGCAGCTGGATTGTGAGAAGAGGGCAATGTAGGAATACAGGTCTCTGAGGAGTTGTACAAGATGTTGGTATCAAAGTAGATGAGGGAAGGTAGGCAAATGTTAGGTGAACCCTTTGATAGCCCTTTAAATATTGCTGATGCCCGACAGTTGAGTCCATGGTGAGCTAGGGTTTAATTAAACTGTATCAAGACGAGAGGGAGAAAACAAAAAATGTAACCTTTTAATTATGTATAATAAATGATGCGCGCAATCTTAATTAAGAGAAAAAAACTATTGAAATCAGGGGAACTAAACACATACATGTCTTATTTAATGGTATTAAATTGATACTCACAGAAAAGCTGATGTGTGTAAATCAGAGAATTAGACTATTGTATATGTATATTTTACAATCTATTACAATAGCAGAAGCTTTTTATGTTTTTCCCAATGCGCTGTATATTGTGTCTCTAGTGATTTTTAACAGTGCACAAGGAGCCCCCTCCTGTTTTTTCATTTTTCTACCCCAAAGCATCACAGCTGTGAATTATCTGCTTGTTGTGACCTCATTCAGTCAAGGAGAATAAGGACCTGTAATGACGTGTAGCATACTTGTACAGAGCCAACTGAGAGGGGGAGGGAGTAGCGTATTCCCATGCACTGGAACAGATCTCACAGAATATCAGCTTCTGGACACTGCTTTTTACATTAACACTATTATCTCAAGCTTTTCCCAGCTATTGTATTTATTAGTCTGTAATGGCAAAATTAGCAGCATCTGCATATCTTTTTAATGTAGCGTTACAAATCAAGATTGCAAGATTGAGAAAAACATGTGCAGTTGTTTTTAGCCGATGGAGTTTGATTCATTTTTACTAGTCTGAGGAAATCTATTAAATATATGCATATTAAAGTGAGCGTGTTAAAACAATGCATGTAGATTTATTTTGCTTTTTGCAATACATTTAAAACTTAACTTTCTATCTGGGATCCTCTTCTGCAACTGAAAATTGGAGGATAGAGTATCTCTTGGGAGCCAAACAGAGACACATGAGGAGGGCCAATCTGCATGTCAGAATCATGTCTCCATGCTTCTCATAGTTATTGGGATACACTGCACATCAGTGGTGTATCTTGGTTTTGTGCTGCACTAGGAAGACACAATTCGACCACAACCCTACCCACGCTGCACACCCATGATATGTCCCATAACCCACATCACCCCCATCACATGCCCCCCCATCACATCACCTTACATGACCCCTATCACCCCAGGACTTACCCTTGTCTCTGGTGGCTAGTGGCATGCAGCATGCGCCGTCAGAGCACCGGGTCACTCACATGATCTGTCAGCACTTCCGCGTGCAGCCTGCCACTATCCACCAGGGACACGGGTAAGTCCTAGGGGGATGGGGGCATGTGATCTCCCGCAAGCGAGTTGTTTTTTTTCTTAAAGGCTTTTTTAATTTTTTCACATTTTGTGCCGATCCCCCAGGGCAATCGGCACTTGCCTTGTTTGCCTCGTGCTAAATACACTGCTGCTGCTTACAAATCCACGTCACCCTGTTGCACATATTCTGAACATTTAGCTGTAAGCTAAGAATTAAAAACAATTTTAATTGCTAATAATACTGATAAAAATGTTAAGAGCTTCAATATACAAACAATTGCATAAGTAAGCAGATAAAAGGAAAAACAGCATACTTAGTGCAATATGCTCCATCAAATAATGGAAGCATGTTTTATTCTGCATGTCCGATAACTCTCTGAATTATATTATTCATGTAGCATAGTTATCTGTAATCATAGCATACTATTCTCCATGCTCTACAAGATGAGTCCAACTAAGCAGAATCATTCTATAAATGTGTGGAGTTGAATGGTCTGGTGTGATGTTTGTAAATGTTCTTTGAGAACTCTTATTTTAATGGTGGTGTAAAGATATGCAACACTTTACATAGGTGATATGACCAGGCATTTTTTTTAACTTTTGGTTTTGTTAGACCAAAAAAGTCATTTTAAAGGGACACTCCCACCAAAAATCAATTTTATTTTTATTTTGCATTGTTGATTTCAGATATGTCTTTTTTGTTTTATGGGAGTTTATTTAACAAAATATTTAATGTTTTTGTGTGCCAACCAGGGTTGCCACCTGGCCGGTATTTTACCATCAGGCCAATGTTAAGTCTAAGGAGACAGTACCAAGGCCGTTTTTTTTTGTTTTTTTTTAAGAAAAGATGGCAACTCTAGTGCCACCCCCCAGTAACATTACAGCACTAGTGTCGCGAATGCACCCTACTACAAGAGTGCATGTGACTGGGTTGTGGTGGTGCAAGGGTTAACATTAACTAGCTGTCTGCCCTAGACTAGAAATAATGATAAAAACCCCTCTTTAACATCACCCACACTTAATTATACTGATATAACCAATGTCTTAACACTGCCACCACCAAGACAATTTATAAATGGGGTGAGTGCCTTGGTTCCCCAAGCAAATTAGTCCAAACCCACAAAATATGCTTTAACACAGTATCTATGCGATTTAAATTACCAATAAATTGGTTTAATCAGGTAACGGGAGTCTCTTTACCAGACAAGGCAGAACTTAATAAAGGAATATTTATTATGAACAAAAGAATAGTGACAGTGCATACATAAAATAAAACAGATGACAAATTATTTACACCAAAACAGATAAAAATAAAAAGTAGAAATTAACAGAAAACCTAACTACTCACTTAGATGGAGAAGTACCAGAATTTTCTGTCCAAGGTACCGCGGCAAGGAAATGACGGCAACTTACACAAAATTAGATCTTGGCCCCTAGTAAGCACACTAGACATTGTTCCATCATTAGATTTATACCTTGTCAGGTCAACTCAGGTTTCCAAGCCGGCCCAGAGGTGGGAAGGTGTACATAAAAGTGTCCTCCCCCTTGTGTGGTGGAACAACCCCAGTCAAAATATGGAATCTTGTTGCTAATTTCCCTCCAGTGCATGTCACATACATAATTCTTGCCTCTATTAATTTGGTGCAATTTATGAAGTCCATAGATATGTCACACTTGATACCCATGACTCTATACCACAGACTTCACAATAACTTCCAAATGGCTCAAGTTGCACCAGCCATATTTGTATTCATTTTGTAGGGTGTACTCTTCCCTGTCTAAATATTCCCAAACTGAGGCATGATTAATAATCTGTGTGTTATTATTAATGCATGTTTGGGAGATGACTTTTGCAGGACAAGACTTCTAACTGGTAAGAATCACTTAGCATATCAAAAGAACCTACTATCTATGAGGGGATACAGACCTATGCTAGATAGACTTGCTGGCAACTAACTCTGTAACATTTCACACCTTGTACCATCAGTTCCAGCTTCAGAGGAAACACTCAGGTTGTAAAGATTTTTAGATTGCAGGTATGCACTACACCAACCGTTGTGACAACTAGTATCTCACAATGGGGCTGGGGACACAGAATGCATTCTAGAGGTCTGAATTCTGACCATAGATTTGCATTGAATGGGAAGATAATATAACTATTACATCACAAGTGGCCAGAGTTATGATCCTGTTTGATCAGGTCAATCTTCTCTCTCTTCCAGAGAGATGTACTTTTTGTGTTGGAAGGAAGGTTAAAAAAGGGTGTTCACAGCCACCTAGTCATGCCCACTAGTTATACACAGGAGCCAGTAAGAGTGGTGTATCTTATTACATCATCATGCAGGCCCTGCCCACAGCTGTAAAATGAGGTTTGCTGGAAGATTTTGGAGAATGTTGTATTATGGGTAAAATTCACAAAATGGATGCAGTGGCATATTTTTTTATATATGTGTGTTGTTTTAAATGACCAGGTTATTTAGTTACATCTTATATAAGTGGTAGTGTCCCTTTAAAATATGGTTGTTGGAAGGTTACCAAAGTTTTTAAATAAAGTGGTTTGGTTTGTGTTATAAAAATATTTAATGATTACAATGTAATCTCCACAGAGCAGTATGCCTTTTTGAGCTATTTATAGGCCCATATTCTCTTTAGGTGATACAGTCCCTTTAATTCCACTTTCACCTCTTTACACTTATCTCTAAACATTGTTTTTACTGTATAATTTAAGTAATTGAGGTGCTATTCATAGTAGCTAGTGTGAATAGCAAGTGACAGTTTGGTGAGGTATTAACCCTTCTGTAGCTGTTTACACACTGTCCATTTTGCAGTCGATTATGCAACCAACACAGCACTGCACATCTCACTTGGCTACATAGGAAATTGTGTCTTTCTGCTTTATTTGTACAGCGGGGAATATTTAGCAAACAAACTTTACATGTCGCACCCAACTATTATATATGCTCAAATATTACAATGGTGATCAATACCGTGATCGGATACGTAGTGTTAAAAAACACTAATGTTCAAGGGTGTGCGCAAATTTCTCATCACCAGAGGGCAGAAAAAATATTATTGGGTTTGAAGGACTTTCTATGCAGCACTGGTGATGCCAGTTATTTCTGTACACAAACTCCAAGAGAATAATAACACATAAGACAAAACATAAACCGGCCATGCGCAAAACGGATATTTAGTGCTGAAAAGAGCAGAGCTGGTGCACTGCAGCCCATTTTGTGTCCCAATACATAAGAGTTTAATAATCCCTCATTTCACACTTTTCAGTGTCTACCCTTTCTATAAGCGATCACATAGGTTATTGCCCAAAGAACAACACACACACTGCTTATCTGTGTTTCCGGCGTGTACTTATATAACGAATCTTGTCCGGTGCAGTGGAGACAGAAGACGCTCTCTGTAGAATTTGTTTATTTTTAGTGCCATTGTACTGTTAGGAAACTAGTCATTTTATCGCTGCAGCTTGGGAAAGCCATCACGACACCTTCAGTAACCACGTTAACCAACACGCGCTTTGGGTTGGCTGCATTATTTCAATTAATTACTCTTAGTAGGGTTGCATTTTTTATTATTTGTGTGTTTAATTGAGAGAATGTAAATTGGTGAAGCTACAAAAGGTTTCCCTTTTCTGTACAGTAAAATTCCTTGTCTGTAAATGCTATTTCTTGCAATGTTCATATTGTTTGTTGCAAATTGGGGTTGACGAATCTTCCAGTTAATAAATGTACCACATATGTCAATTTGTTCTGATGCCTTCATTCTATGAATTGATTCACATATTTCACCAGTGAAATTTTTTTTTAAAGACAGGTTTGCTCTGCCAAATGTATTATCTCTTATGTGATCGATCTACAAGGTTTGGCCCTTTTTATAATGCTTAGGTAAAATGTTTTTCTCCCCTCCTGCACATCCCTTTTTCTATATAGTGAAAAGGCCCTATATTTTCAAGTGGGTAGCAGCTAGGTATTCCTCCATTGCCTGAACGTCATTGTAATTGTACTCTTCTGGAATGTTCTACGTAGCATGTTCTTTTGGGCTGAGGTCAGAGATGTAAATTGCTCAGGTAGTGGTTAAGGAAGTTACTTGACCAAAAGATCACTATGAATTTGTAATGGACATAGCCTTGCCACTGCAACCCTCCACTGCACCTTGCAGGCCAAAGTGAGGCAGCAGACTTAACCTCTTCACGGTAAGAGCTGTGGTGAAAAGCTGTTGTTTATTGGTTAAATCGGTGAGCGGTCAATGAACCTAATATATTTCTCACTTGTCTGTAACCTATTTTTCTTTGTTTTCTTCCCCATGCAGGCGTATGAACGTCGCTTTCCAACCTGTCCTCTTATCCCCATGTTTGTTGGCAGTGACATCATGAGTGAGTTCAAAAGTGAAGATGGAGCAGCACACATTGTGGAAAGGCGTTGTAAACTGGATGTGGATGCTCCACGGCTGCTAAAGAAGGCAAGTTTCCTTGTGCATGCATATAACTATAACAAGTGTTTTTAATGTAGCAAACTATATAACTGCATTGTAAAGGATCATGTCCTGAATACTGTTTTCAGAGTCCACAGTTTGTTCTGTAAGCTCCTGCCACTCTACAGAGGTCATTAAAGTATTAGCATTTTTCTCCCCAAGGGGACTAGAAGAGCTTTAGTGCATGCTCTTAGACTGAACAGTCTTGGCAACTGATAATATAGATATTATTATTATTATCCAACTTAATGATCGCTGGAAGGGTGAAATGACCCTGTCGCAAAGTAAATCTACGACCCGTACTGTAATTGGAATGTTTACCATCAAAGCCATCTCAGGATAATGTCCTAACTGCATAAATGACAGCGATAATGTGTAACGGGCAAATAACACACACTAGTGTTAGATAACATGGTAACTTTAGGCAAAAGGTGGAGGGTAGTCTCAAACAAGCTTCCACTGTGAAAGACTAAAGATAAAAAATCTGTGGCAATATTTGAAAAAGGAGAATCCTAGTTTCAGTATTCCAAGTATTTGTTGGTTATGGCAATACAGCATTGCTGTGTTAAGTCTAAGCTCACCTTACTCCAGGTTTCCTTTCTTTAGAATTGTTCATATTGTTATCTCTCTTTTTATCTGTATACCTCCCTGCTTCTGAACATAGAGAGAAACCCAGCAGTGGCTTGCAGTGGTATATTTAGGTTTTGTGCTACCCTAGGCCTAACTAAAAACTCCTCACCCCACCCTCATTTATTGCACCCCTTCCACTTCAGGCTCAGCCCCTACATTTCCATTATGGTGTGCCCCTAACAGGCCTTCACAAAGTATCAATAATGCTGTTCCTTGCCGTAGCTAGGGTTGCCACCTGGCCGGTATTTTACCGGCAGGCCGGTAAAATACTGTCATCAGGCCAATGTTAAGTCTATGGAGACCGTACCAAGGCCGGTATTTTTTTTTTAGGTGGCAACCCTAGCCGTAGCCCCAAAACACTTTCCGCTCTACTATCACTCTTTAGTACACTATGTCTTCCCCTAATAATCTTCCTATTCTGGCTCTTCTGTTCCCTCCAGCTTGCAGCCTATGCCTAGATCTAGTTGTCCTAGGCATAAGTACGTGGTTGCTTGTTTTTCTGACTTGGTATATACACGAGGTATAGTGTAGAGGTCATGTGCCATACACGTATTTGATGAAGACTGCAAAATTGCTTACTGCTAGTTTTCCAGAAAGGGAAATTATTGATTTTCCAATTCAATTATTCTGTTGAGTAAAATGCTCTGCTTTTGTAGGTTTTCGTGCCCCATTAAACACTCTACCTCCTTTTATTCCTCGATGATTTCTATCACACAAAATGAATGCACACCTCCCTTTTTCATGTTAGGGTGACTAAATGTCACCAGTTTCAGGGCGTTATTTCCGCGTTGTGTCCCCAGGCCATTTTCCAAAACCATCTCGGGGACAATATAGGCAGTTCTCTGTGCTTTCAGAGTAGAATGTGACAAGTAATGTGATATATAATATGTATGTATCTGTGTTTATATGTTACATCTATTCCATACAAACTATGTGCGTACGGAATCTGTGGCAAATATAAGACTTTAAAATGGATTTGTGTTTTTTCAGTCCCGGTATTTTATTTTAAAAAATCTAGTCACCTAATTTTACACTGGCCAATCACTGCAGTTTCTTTTCTTTTCTTTTTTTTCTTCTTGCTGATGTCTTTTGTAGCAGTTTTCTATTTTCTGTTTCTGTTTCCGCCTCTTCCCTGTGGTTTGCTTTAGCCCTTCCGTGTGTGTGTGTGTGTGTGTGTGTGTGTGTGTGTTATTCATTTGTATTTGTCTTCTGCATGTGTGACGGCCTGTATTTGTGTTTAACTATTTTTTTACATTTCAAGATTCACATTATTTGTTTCCTCTTCACCTGAGGATTATGGGCTTTGTTCATGAAAGGGAATTCCAAAATAGCAGTGTTTGAGTATAGCTGAATTGGAGAAATTTTCCTACTTGGCCTTCAGTTGGAAATCCCCCTGTGAATTCCCTGCAATTCCCCCTTTTCATGAATAAAGTCATGTGATATATATACATTTTTGTAGTTATTGGCTCTCTGCTGGATGCTTCTAAGCGTGATATATAAAAGTAGGGCAAATGTAAAATGGATATTTGCGATGTATCAAAAGGGAGAAATGCATTTTATACGAATTTTAACCGCCTAAATGATTTTAATTTTTATCCACACAGTCAGTAAAGCATCATTGAAGCTGATAAGTAGTTAGACTTGTTTTTTGGTTTTCTCCCCCGACAAAAAAATGCGAATTAGATTTGTAATCCCTGCCTTATTATTAACTTTATTAATAGACGCGTTGAAGCTATTGTACACTGTTCAAAACCACCTTTTTTTTTTTAGCAACAATAAAATTATAAAGAAAACCTTATTCATGGGAAAAAATGCTTTTAATTTGGATTGCTTTCTATTACTCCGTAATCATCTTTATGGCTTTATTTTTGCATAGGTTTTAAATGGATGTCAAATACACTGAGGTGGGCTGGTCGACTAATTTATCACTTCGATCTTGCTAATAGGCAGTTTACAGCAGACTTTTTAAAATCATTGGATAGGAGATACATAGAGCTAAACAGAAGGGGGTTTGCAATGGAAATAAATTCATGGATTTCCAGTTTTATGTCTGACATCTGACAATATTGCAACAAAAAACATATTTTAGCCTGGTATCCATTAAATGCACAGTAAATGTATAGATTTTTTTTTTTATATCTTAATGTGTTTCTTAGGCATACCAAATCACTTTATATAGAGTATCTTCTATTCAAGTATATTCTATGCATAACCAGAGGGGTTGGTTGTAAGTTTTTGGTGGCCCTAAATGAGTCTCCAGACGGGGGCCCCCTTTTCCTTCTCAGCACCATGTGGCCTAAAGAACATGTAGTGCACACAAGTCTTGTTTTATGCAATACACTGTGCACGAAACCCGGTATTACTGGGACAGATTGGAATTTAATGAAAGTAAATTCCCAAAAAAACTGTATTGTCCTGTCAAATCTGGGACTTTTGGCAGCTAAGCATTAAGTAAATTAGGTCATCTAGTATGCCTATGTTTATATCGGGTGTTTGTTTGTATTAACCAACCAACAGCTGAACAGAAGCCATCGGGGACCATGTGGGCTGCAGATCCACTGTATAACACCACATTATCCTCTCTAGCAGGAAAATTATATATTTTTCTCTCCAAAGTCTCTTAACCCATTGCCGACACTGGATGGCACGTGGCAGAGAAATGTCCTACTGCCGACACTGGACGGCACGTGGCAGAGAAATGTCCTACTGCCGACACTGGACGGCACGTGGCAGAGAAATGTCCTACTGGACGGCACGTGGCAGAGTAATGTCCTACTGCCGACACTGGACGGCACGTGGCAGAGAAATGTCCTACTGCCGACACTGGACGGCACGTGGCAGAGAAATGTCCTACTGCCGACACTGGACGGCACGTGGCAGAGAAATGTCCTACTGCCGACACTGGACGGCACGTGGCAGAGAGATGTCCTACTGCCGACACTGGACGGCACGTGGCAGAGAGATGTCCTACTGCCGACACTGGACGGCACGTGGCAGAGAAATGTCCTACTGCCGACACTGGACGGCACGTGGCAGAGAAATGTCCTACTGCCGACACTGGACGGCACGTGGCAGAGAAATGTCCTACTGCCGACACTGGACGGCACGTGGCAGAGAAATGTCCTACTGCCGACACTGGACGGCACGTGGCAGAGAAATGTCCTACTGCCGACACTGGACGGCACGTGGCAGAGAAATGTCCTACTGCCGACACTGGACGGCACGTGGCAGAGAAATGTCCTACTGCCGACACTGGACGGCACGTGGCAGAGACGTCTTATTGCCGACACTGGATGGCACGTGGCAGAGAAATGTCCTACTGCCGACACTGGACGGCACGTGGCAGAGAAATGTCCTACTGCCGACACTGGACGGCACGTGGCAGAGAAACGTCTTATTGCCGACACTGGACGGTGCGTTACTGGGAACATCCTGCAGCTCCGATTGCGATACGCCCACCTGCATACCGTGATCAGGCTGTAAGCAATATGGCAAAGGTTTCATTTTATTTGGTACCACGTTGGCTAAGGCCTGCTGTGACAGCCAATGTTTATGGCTAGTGCTTGGCTTTGACAGCTTTAGTATCTCCCTGGCGTAGAGACATTTTATTTAAATAAAATTTTAAAAAAAATATCATGGACAGCAGTAGAGAGTGGCCCAATGCAGTTTGATATGTCATCCATGCAGTAGCAGGGTAGCAAAGATCAGTTCTACCTTCTTTAGACTAAATTCTTATGATGCCAAGTTAGCATTTGGCTGGTTGGGGATGATGGGAAATGTAGTCCGCAAAGCAATAAATCAAAATTCCACATTTCAAAGCTGCAAGGATTGTATCCCAAATTTGGCCCCGAACCTGCCACATAATCCTAGCAAATGTATGGATGAGGGCTATCCCTATACTGTACATGTTGAACATATATTTGGGTGTTGTTTGGCAGTAACGCATAAATAATCCCTGTAAATTCATCCCTCAAGTACACTGTGTATGGGGGGGAAAATTACTGCATGAAAAGTGTCAAAATACCCCAAATTATATACCCTAGGTTGTCTTTATTTAAAAATGATGTGAGGTGGGATGTGATTTGTGTTTTCATGACTTTGTATCAATGTTACAATAGCTGATTATGAAAAGATGCTCCAATTGTACAAATTGCCTTTATAACTTCTAAAACCTCTAAAAATTGATTTTAATCTATTTAACAGATTTTTTCTTATTAACTGTTGTAGATGAGTAAAAGGTTTTTGGGGTTTTTTTAAGTAAAAGTTTCTAACTCTCCCCCCCCCCCCCCCCCCCCCTAACTCTTCCACCATATAATAATAATAATATATATTAAATTAAGTTGTCTTTTGTATTGTAGATTGCAGGAGTAGATTACGTATACTTCATCCAGAAAAACTCCCTTAACAGACAGGATCGGACTCTGCACATTGAGGCCTACAACGAGACTTTTGGTAGCCGTATAGTGGTTCACGAGTATTGTTCTTACACTGTAAGTCCTACTTGAAAGAGGCGATATTGGGCCATCTGACATTCACTATGTAGATCTCGATGTTTACCATTTTAAAAAATGCTTTACGATGTATAAACCTTATCGATTAAATTACTGCTGGTTATACACCTTTTTCATAAATTTTGTTCCATTGAGATGGCAGCTTATTGGCAACGTCTACCAGCACGTTCGTTTGTTAAACATTGTGTTTGTTAGAGATGATTACATAGTGCTCTGTACCACTTGCTTGGTAGGTTATATAAGTGTTAAAATGTACACCTCTGTGCCACTGATTTCCAGGTTCACCCTGACAATGAGGAGTGGACTTGCTTTGAACAGTCTGCCAGCCTGGACATCAAATCGTTCTTTGGTTTTGAGAGCACAGTGGAAAAAATTGCCATGAAACAGTACACAAGCAATATCAAAAAGGTCGGTGTACAGCCATTCCCAGCTTCCATTTTTATTGCATAAATCCAGATCCTATTTATTTTTCCTTTTGATTTCAGGGTAAAGAGATTATTGAATATTACTTGAACCAGATGGAAGAAGAAGGCATTACATCTCTTCCCCACTGGACTCCTTGTGCCATACAGAAACAAGAAAGCAAAATAACTACCTCAAGTCGTTCTGCGTCCCCTGCCCAGGCCATACCAAACGCTACTGATGGGCTTAATACAAGGGATGGTCGCTGTCCTGCATCCAGTACCACTGAGCCACTTGGCAGTACTCCAGATGGTATGTCTCTCAGAGCACAGACAGAAGCCTGTCACTCAGGTTATTGATTCTTTACCTCTCTTGTGTACCAAAAGTGATGCAGGAAACTGGACTTCTGCCACCCATAATGAATTCATCTCTTGAGAGAAGCAAACGAATTTAGTATTGATTTGATACAACAGCTGGAGACAAAAAAAATACACAAAGAAGCATTTTGCTTTTACGAATGTCTTTTGGGGTGATGAATTCAGACTAGCATAGCTTCAGATCCATGTTTGTAAATATGGTTTTTTCCAAGAGGAACTTATTTTCCAGGTGGTTAATGTTTTTAAATCTTGTATTCTATTGTCAAGCTCCCAGTTAATGGTACACCAGTCTTTCGTTGGTAACTGGCACACAAATGCCAACAAAGTAAATTTTTCATGAAACCTTTTTGTCTTGTTGTAGTAATAGATCACAAATCCAGCTGTTGATATTATTGTACCAATGTTTTACATACATCACGCTGTTTTTTAGACAAACTGGATGCCGATTACATCAAGCGTTACTTGGGAGACCTCACCCCACTGCAGGAAAGCTGTTTAATTCGCTTGCGACAATGGTTACAGGAAACTCACAAGGGCAAAGTAGGTATCACTCCTCTCTCTTCTGTGACCATGTCTTGTTTATATGAAGATAATGTCCTGTTAACAATTGGTTCTGCATTTTTTGCAGTTTAGTAGTATGGAGGGATACTTCTATGCACCTTGGCACCAGATTTCGGCAAGAAGTGTGCCAGTATACTGCCACATTTCTTATGTTGGAGAGTTTGTGCCAAGTTGTTAATAGAAATTATAAAATAATATTAAAAAAAAGTACACTATTGAGCAATCTTTGCTATGTATAGCTGTATTGGGCCGAGATCTTTCTTTGTTGCTCAAGATTCTAAACATGTCTGCCTCCTGGTAGAGCTTTAATGTGCAAAGATAGCTCAATAAACAACATTTTACATTCTTTCCTTAAAGCATTTCTATTCTAAAATAGTTTTAAATGCCTACACGTGATGCAATTTTTTTCAGTGAAACATAACTTTTTTGAAGACTGTTGACCTTTTAATGTTTGAATCAATGATCTTAGGAGCATGTTTTATATTTGTTCTTAGATCCCCAAAGATGAGCACATTCTGAGGTTCCTGCGAGCTCGGGACTTCAACATTGACAAAGCCCGTGAAATCCTCTGCCAGTCGCTCACGTGGCGCAAGCAGCATCAAGTAGACTACCTGTTGAGCACATGGGATCCACCTCAAGTGCTGCATAACTATTACGCTGGAGGCTGGCATCACCATGACAAAGGTTAGTTTTCTTTTGTTATACAGGGGCTGCAGTTTATCGAGGACTGAATTGCACAAACTGAAGGGCAGACATAGAAACATAGAATGTGTCGGCAGATAAGAACCATTTGGTCCATCTACTCTGCTCAATTTTCTAAATACTTTTAATAGTCCCCAGTTCCCTATCTTATATCTAGGATAGCCTTGTGCCTATCCCACACATGCTTAAAATCCTTGACTGTGTTTACCTCTACCATTTCCACTGGAAGGCTATTCCATACATCAACTATCCTCTCAGTAAAGTAATACTTCCTTGTATTACATTTATTTGTAGCACACTGTACTTGTCAACAAATATACAGGAAAGGAGTATAAGTCATCTGGTGACTTCTTCCATGTTGTGAATAGGAGAGGCTATTTCCACACACACATGAGAGATACAAGCTATTTGTAGTATCTGCAACAGGTTTTCAGGAGTCAGCAGCATGGTTTATCTATGAGGTTCAGTTCCTTCAGAGTACAGCAATTTATTTACTGGCATTGCTGCCTACATTATTGTAGCATAAACAAGAGGGGGGTGACACACTCTAAATATAAAAATAAACCTTTTCTTGTATCGTATCATTAAATATACACAATATCAAGCATCCTGGTATACAAGAAGTACTCCGAAAGCAACATATTTCCAAGAATATCAGATTAAACCCCCATGTTTCAACTAAATAGCCTTTTTCCAAAGGAATCTGACATTATGTACATGTGCAAATTATGATTAATGTACACCAAGTTGCTTTTTTTTGTATGGTATTTTTTTTTTTTTTTTTTTTATATTGAGTGTATAACACCCTGTTTTGGTTTTTTTTGGATGCTTTTATAATATTTGGGATTAGGACAAGACTATTGTGGGGGTTATATATGAATTGTTGGGTTACAAGTTACAGCCTGTATTCTTTACAGATGGTCGCCCGCTATACGTACTAAGGCTTGGACAGATGGATACAAAAGGTCTGGTCAGAGCACTTGGTGAGGAGTCACTTCTGAGACATGTAAGTTTCACTTTATAAGAATATGAGGATGTGTAATGTTTATGGAGATATTAAAGATGTACAGAGGTAATGGGTCTGACCAAATTCTTTTGGGGACATTAGATATTTACTCAAGTTTTTTTATTGCAACATAATCAACTGAAGCACCTATCTTGGATGTGTACACTGTATTCAAGTGGAAAAATTAACCTGAACACATTCTGTTAACAGGTGCTATCCATCAATGAGGAGGGACTGAGACGATGTGAAGAGAACACCCATGTATTTGGTCGTCCCATCAAGTGAGTGGTAGATAAGACAAGTTATTCATATGATCACCCATTTAGTGACCCCTTGCCAGATTTGCCTGGGTGTCCTTGTCCTACTAGTGCTTTTCAATGCCAATTTTTGTTTACACAAACCGTATTACTAGACCTCTCGTTTACAATCTGCCTATTTATACAGCTCCTGGACCTGTCTGGTGGACTTGGAAGGCCTTAACATGAGGCACTTGTGGAGACCAGGAGTTAAAGCATTGTTGCGTATCATTGAAGTGGTGGAAGCCAATTACCCAGAAACATTAGGGCGTTTGTTGATCCTGCGGGCACCTAGAGTATTCCCAGTACTGTGGACACTGGTAAGTGTTTCCTTGCTAACCAGTTTGGTACGTCATAGTTTCCTTATTTTTAACGGATTGATTGCACACTATACAGTGATTGAAAGAACAGAGAACACTTCAAAACAGTGCTTGTGACAGATATTCCGCTAACGTGTATAACCAAAAAAAAATAACCAACGTACTCCTGACATCACTAAATGGCCATCTTTAAAAAAAAAAAAAAAGTAGTTCTGTGTCACTGCTTTTTTTTAAAATAAACAAATACATATTTTCAGTATAAATGGAGCTTAAACATGTATTGCTATTAGAGTGAGTATCACTGTTTTGGAAGCATGGTGTTTAAAATGTGATTAGGAGAAAATTTGCTTTTACCCAATGATACAAAAGTGCTTTACACTAGATTACCAAATGGTTTAAAAGTCTGACCGTATCTCTGTAACTGCAGGTTAGCCCATTCATAGACGAGAACACCAGGAAAAAGTTTCTGATCTATGCTGGCAATGATTACCAAGGCCCAGGGGGATTGTTGGATTATATTGACAAAGAAATTATCCCGGATTTCCTTGGTGGCGAGTGCATGGTAAGTATCAGAGGCCATAGAGGTAGGAGTCCAGGTCCCAGAATGCACTTTGCTACTAAGGCATTTCTTTTTTTCAGTGTGAAGTTCCAGAGGGTGGGCTGGTTCCCAAGGCTTTGTACAGGACCCCTGAAGAATTGGAGAGCGAGGACATCAAACTGTGGACTGAAACCATCTATCAGTCAGCCAGTGTTTTTAAAGGATCCCCGCATGAGGTATGGTTGGTCTGATGTAACTGTACAAAACTAGTTTCATATGCAAAGGCCGGAGATCAAAATGAAGGAAGTGCTCAATGTAATTTAAGTGAGAGTAAAGATGATTAAACATATGTAATGCTAGTCCTAATACTTATTTTTTACTGGAACACTACCTTACCTTAGAACTGGTAGTAGGTCCATCTTTCTTGTATCTCCATCTGAGCAGCCATTTCATCCTCCCTGGAACTTGTTTTATGACATCACTTGGTCTCCATGGTGACTGCTGCCAGTCTTCCTAATAACAAAGCATGCATTGAGCATTATAGTAATTTCAGTCATCAGTATTCGAAACTGCTTGCATGGATGTTATTCCTACTTACCTGGGACCAGTGCTGTATTTACCGTGAGGCATCATAGGCGGATGCCTAGGGCAGCAAATTTTGGGGGGCAGCAGCGGCCCCCAGCACTGAAAAAAATCTGCCCCTTTAAAAAAAAAAAAGTCCGCGCTTTCAGGCAGAGACGGAGGTGAGAGGGGATCAGAAGATCCCCCCTCACCATCGCTCTGCCTGCCAGGCTGCACGGGGAGCCGAACAGGCAGCACAGAGAAACCTCCGTGCTGCCTGTTCGGCTCCCCGTGCAGTATGACACGGAAGTGCCGACAGTCACGTGAGGGGCGCGCTGACGTCATACGCGCGCCGGGTCACATGACCTGTCGGCACAACCGCCGGGGAGCCGAACAGGCAGCATGGAGGAGACCATGCTGCCTGCCACTAGCCACCAGGGAAAGGTAAGTGCTGGGGAAATGGGGGGATTTGGGCAAATTAGCAGGGGCTTATTAAATTGCAAATAACACTGGCATATTGGGCAAATTAGCAGGGGCATATTAAATGGCAAATAACACTGGCATATTATTTGGCAAATTGTCAGGGGCATATTAAATGGCAAATAACACTTGCATATTATTGGGAAAATTGGCTGGGGCTTATTAATGGCAAATAACACTAACATATTATTGGGCAAATTGGCAGGGGCATATTAAATGTCAAATAATACTGGCTTAATATTGGGCAAATTGGCTGGGGCATATTACCGGTAAATGGCAGAATAACACTGGCATATTATTGGGCAAATTGGCTGGGGAATATTAATGGAAAATTATACTGGCATATTATTGGGGAAATTGGCTGTGACTTATGGAAAATAATACTTGCATATTATTGGGGAAATTGGCTGGGGCATATTAATGCCAAATGATACTGGCATATTATTGGGCAAATTAGCTAGTGAATATTATGGGCAAATAATATTGGCAATGTATATGTAATGGGGTGATAGAGGCATGTAAATGGGGTGATGGGACATGTCCTTGGTGTGCATCGTGGGTTATGGGTCATGTCGTGGGTGTGCATCGTGGGTAGGGGGGGTGCCCAAAATTTGTCTGCCTAGGGCAGCACAAAACCAAGATACACCACTGCCTGGGACTGCAACTTTCATCTTGTTCCTTGCATGATTGGTGCTGCAATTCACAGCATCAGATATAAAAAGAGAAAAGCAGATTTTTATAGTGAATAATAATTTAAAATCTAGCTGTTAAGGTGTTATTTTTTTTCAGTGTTTGTAAACAGAGTTGCTTTAATCAGTTTCAATCTGCTTGACAGGTAGTTGAGGTATTTGGCTGCAACTATGAAATACAAACCTCACAACAAAAACGCACAAAAAAAATCTTTATCACATGTTGTATGTCCTTTGACATGCATTAACAATTCTTAATAAAATTTGGGAGCACGGCGGATGCACACTATCTACATCTATCATAGAGAACAGTATAGTATTCATGTTCCAGGCACATAGTAATTGGGCTTAATGTCTTCGAAATCTAGTGTATTGCAATACTGTAATGGCTCACTGAGGCCGTCATTTTAAAGTGCTCCTTCACCCTCTATGCACCATTTTGTTACCTCACTTAGGAGCAAGCATATACCCACAAACAATTTAATCTAAAATGTTCAAAAGTCAGGTGTCGGTAACTTAACATTTTTTACAAGCAATATATTAATTACAGACGCCATGCAAAAAATATAGGGATATTAGGAAGCGAAATCTAAGTGTCCAAACGCATGATTAAAAAAAATTATCTTTAATGTCTTGGGTACAGTACACTACAGAAGCACATTTCAAAAAGCCTGTTATTTATCTTAACGTGGCCAAAGTTCAACAAAGATTAAACTTTACTCCCACAAGTTGATCTTGTGTTTACAAAGCTTGAATTGTAAGTTTTATGCAATGCTGCCAGACTTGGAAAAGGAACAGTGTTTTTTGATGGCTGAAAGAACAATTCTTTTTCTGTTAATTTTTTGAGTTTAATATAAAACAAAATGCTTACACATATCCTGTGCAGTTTGCTGTATAGACAGAAGTACCTCTAAAAATCAGTAAAGCCACTGCCACTATTTATTACTTATATGGACACCAGACATCTAGTATTAAAACACATAAATATGGCTTTCAGTAGAATGCTTGATATGTGCATGAAGATTGATATGGGCCAAAGCAGGTAAAGGCAGCATCTGGCAATGCAGTCGTTATGGGCTACTTCTCATAGTTTTTTCCCCACCTCTTACCTCTGATCGCAGGGAGAGGAGCTCCAGGGCAGTGCAGTGAGTGCTGTCCCACATAGTCATATCGAAGCACTAGGATGTCACGTGACACCCGGTGCTCTTCCTCCTTTTGTCCTATGCCACTGCTGCCAACCTCCAATCGGTCATGCAAAGTTAGCTGCTAGCGCGCAAAGCTCAACAAGAGTTCTACTATCTGCTTCCCTGCAGAGCTAGTTCATGCATGATGAGGGAGATGTTGTTCTCAATCAGCACTCCCTTGCAGCAGGTATAATTGGCAACATCGATACCACTGAAAGAGGATCATGGCTCCAGTCTTGGAGGCTAAGAGTGGCCCTTCTGAATGTGATTTAAGGCGGCAATTGCCCTCTTGCCCCTTTGTCACGGCCCACCCCTGGGTACGATATCAACGATTGCCCCTGTATAAGATGAGGACTGCAACTCCAGTCATTCACAGTCAATAGGAGTTGCCGTTCTAAGCAACACTGGGGAAATCAATTCATGCCACTGAAGAGGGTAATGAAGATCAGAAGGGTGATTTAAACAATTCAGAACGAACACCATCAGTTAACACATTCACTCCAGCAAACCGGATCCTGACGAGTGGAACTCAAGTCTAAAGTCTTTTTGAATTGCTTTTATCTTGGAAACCACAGTTCATAGTAAAACGAAATGAAAAAATCATTAGTGAGCATTTAATGCGGCCTTCATTTTAAGAATAGTTTTGTTTTGTTTTTGCTTTCACTCCTTTAAATTTGTGGCTCTACTGCTGGGTGTGGAAGCATATTAGAGGGTCACTGAAGCCACACAGTCTTCCCCAAACACAGAGGCAGAATCTGGAAATAGACATACAGCCTCTTCAAAGCAAGCATTTCATTCGATCCAGAATCTTCCTCTGCTCAAAGATACAATTCTATAGTAATGCGAAGAATGGCGCAACCATTAATGCTGAGCTCAGCTGTCGCGTGGCTTAGACCATGCTGCTTAAACCTCT
Source organism: Pelodytes ibericus (assembly GCA_036172795.1). Classification (NCBI taxonomy): domain Eukaryota; kingdom Metazoa; phylum Chordata; class Amphibia; order Anura; family Pelodytidae; genus Pelodytes; species Pelodytes ibericus. Next base: position 162,195,066 of record CM069862.1, read on the forward strand.
GTAATTGAATGCCAGAAGCAGAAGTTTGGAATATGGATTGTCTCTTTTATCTTGTAAAATTGGTCCTGATGCTCAGGGCATTGCAGACGAAAGCATAGATAACTGCCATGGCATCCTCCCATGAGGCTCTACAAGTTTGTGCTTGACATGAAAGACTGTAAGAAACACCTTTTACATGAACTTAAACAGTGATTAAACAAGGTCAGAGCCAAGTATGTCAGTGATGCTAATTGTGCCTGATTCAACAGGGTTTGCTGCCAATGTCCATAGTCCCCTTGTGACAGTTATCACAGAGATCTGATCTAATAACACAAGGGCTCTACCGTTTCTGTCTGATGACTACTGAATTTCTCCAGATTGGAGATGAAAACCGCTTTCAGCTGCTTGTTCTAGACTAGAAAGGGAGCATTCATCTTTCAGTTAAAGGCTATATTATCAAATAACGGTAAAAAAAAATCCCCTTTTTAGCTCATGGCACACTATCTGGTTCTGAAATAATTGGTGACATAAATTCCCATATGTACATAGAACAATGTCATAACTTCTTTTTTTTTCTGCATGGTAGTCTGGGGAAGAGCAATACAATGAAATGTCTTTTTGTTTGAGTCTTTGTTGCGCATTGGTGCAAAGTATACTCCTTGACTTCAATACGGATATTTGTTTTCTTTACAGTTCTTTACAGTATATACATATATATATATGTGTATATATATATATATATATATATATATATATATATATATTTATGTATGTATGTAATGGAGGATATGTTGGCTCTCCTTGCAATATTGTGTTTTTAGCGCCCCGTTGCCTGGTTTCAGTTGTTGGTTATCCATCGTTGTTCTTGTTCCATTATTGTATTCTAAGTCAATGTGTTACTGGTAAAAATAATACCCAAGACACGTGCAGTTCACACAATCTATCACTTGGTTGCCTTGGTTACATATTCCATCCAGATGCAGAAATGCATAACGGCTGTTCTGGTAAAATTGCCAAGGAATTGTACTGTCACTTTAAATCATTTCATAATTTAATAGCATACACTTATACATTTATGATTAGTCTCTATTAAACAGTGATGTTTTTCAAAATGTAATGTGTCCAAATGTATTTACATGCATGTTTATGTTTTGATGGACCATTTGTGTTGCTATTGGCTGCCATTATACCCTTACATATTTGACACTATTCTTTTTAGCACAAAATGCACCATCTGCCATTGGGCCGTTTAACAACCTTTAGAAAGTGTCTTTAATGATAAGGGAAAATTATTATATAACCTTCAATATAACACATGTTACAAATCTGTGTGTGTGAGGAATCAGCGTTTTCTGTAGATGGGTTTTGCTTTATTTATAATTAAATAATACATTGATGGTCATGGAAAGATATATATTATTTTTTTATTTTATTTTTCTCTTCAGTAACCCTCCTCAACCCATAAATCTGTTGTCATGGAGACTGTAGAGCAGAGCCTAGTAAAATGGAGTTATTGTAAAGAACATTCCAGTGTTTCTAAACGCTTTATACATGCTCATTATATAGCCTGAAATGACTGTGATGATATAAAGAGCCAGTAGCATATGTAGTGTCATAAATATTTGCACATCAAAAAAACCTTTACAAAAAAGACTTAGAAATAGAAAAGCTTCATTCTCAGACTACATCACTTTATCATATGTGATTATTTTTCTGAACTTAACTTTTCTCACTTCAAAGCCTATGATTTGCACTCCACGATACGCTTTCCCTTTGGCACACCGAAGGTTAATAGAGACATCAGGGGTTTTATTCTACTCTTACTCCCCACTAGGTTTATTTTGAAGGAGCCTCATATGCACCTTGAGGCATGTATTATTCATTACACAATGATGCTGAGGTGGCTTATTCAGGGATGGCATCATCTGGAAAGCTGTCTCCCTGGCTACAGTATGCACTGCATACAGCATACAGATAAGGAAGCACAGGGAATGTGTATGCCAATGAACAGTTTGTGACATTTTCACACAATTGGAAATATTTTGATGACCAATTTGTCGATTTTGGATGAACCGTTAGTTTGTGCTATTTTTACCACAGGGAATCGCTTTTTTTTTTTAATTATTGTTTTTAAATTATTATTATACTTAGGGCCGCTACTCTATCCCCTATATTATTACAAAATCTCTTTTTTTGTATTTAGGTTAATATTTCCCAAGCTCTGTCTGTAGAGATACAATTCTGACTATGAACGTTTGCTCTTAGCGACTGGTATTTTTTTTTCTTTTGTATATTTTTAATGTGTGTTGTACTGTATATGCTCTCCAGGACATCTAGAAAGAAAAAGAATCCTCCATGTATTCTTCCTGGTAAAACACTTTATTAATAAATATACCTCTTCACTCGCCTTAAATGCACCCTCTTCTTTTACCTTATCTGTATCTCCTCTTTAATCTCCGTATGAAGTGCTGCGTAACTTGCTGGTGCTAAATAAATGTAATGTATATGAATAAATATTAATAGGAAAATAAAACCCTATCTGTAAAGAAACCTCTTGCTTAGTTTACATGCTAGAAAATGTCATATCCGAGTTGAACTGTGTGAAACGTTCTAAAGTAGAATCATAGATAAACCTGGTTTGCTCTGTCTGGATCCTAGTTCTTTTATGCATCACATTCCTCCTTTTATAAATGTAGATTGCAAACAATCATCCCAGGGGGTTAATAAAAAACAGTGTTGCGCAAATGAAAAAAGGAAAATAAAATAAGTACAAAATACACTGATAGAAATAAATTCGTTAAGGTGTAAAGAAAAACTGGTACTTATCCTTCCCAGGGTACTAAATAACTTGTACACATGAAAAAAAAACACAATAAAAATAAACAATCAATGTGTGACTCTGTAAAGACAAATAGGAATAATTCCCCCTGAGAATAGCACTCACGTATACCAGAGCCTAAATCTGACTCTAGAATAATGCACTTGTGAGACAACAATTCCCCAAATCCACAGGATGTATCCAGCCAAACTTCATTTAGTTTTTGTGAAGAAGATTACTGCAGGGCTTGATAGTCAAGAGACTGCTAGGAAGACGAATAGAACGGACTCATACTGTAGCATATAAAAGTACACAATTTAGAAGGCGCCCTTTTCACTTTTCTGTTTTTGTATCCCAGGAGGTTAGTTTGCAAGGTGCTGTGCTTCATAAAACCAGTGGTTTAATCATCTGTATCTCAACTTAATACTATAAAGCATGTTTCTATTGAATCTCATTTTGAAAGTCTGTGTAAATGGCTTTTAGTGCTAGATGAATAGGCAGTGCACTTTTATACATATTCTATTATTCTATTCTTTCCATGGTTTTCTCTCTGAACAAGTGATCATTGTTTGTTTTGTTCCTTGTGCCATGATTTATTCTCCCCCCCCCCCCCCCCCTCCAGATTATGGTCCAGATTGTGGATGCCTCATCTGTAATCACCTGGGACTTTGATGTGTGCAAAGGAGACATTGTGTTCAACATCTACCACTCCAAGAGGGCCCCCCAGGTGCCTAAGAGGGACACCCTTGGAGCTCACGGAATCACTACTCCCTTGGGCAACAATGTACAGTTGATTGACAAGGCCTGGCAACTGGGGAGGGATTACAGCATGGTGGAGTCTCCACTTACTTGTAAGGAAGGGGAGAGTGTGCAGGTAATGTCCATTTTCTAGAATTCTGAGCCTCTTACTTGTGTGTGCCGGTGATTATTAACTAATTAATGCACAAATAGAAGTAATAAATGAATGTATAACATATTTGATGGAACAAAATCTCAAGCAAGGTGCATTGCCTCAGGGCTCTGCTCACATCTTCTAAATACAGGTAATATACACACAGATTCTTTAATTTTAACTTTCAACTGTAGGATCCAGCAACATTTCAACCTACATGATGCTCAATAAAGACCTCATGTAGGTTGAAACACTGCTGGGTCCATCAGTTGGAAGGTGAAATAAAAGGTTCACCTAAGGAGTTACAGTGTGAGTATATATTTGCATTAATATAATATACATTTAATACAGTCCATAATACAAAAATGCCTTTCCAGTGTCATTACATAGTTCTCAGACTCTGAGACGTGTTATAACCATCAACTCTATTGTTGCAATCTGTGGTCATTAAAGGGACTCACTTAAATATTGTTTATACTGTGAATGCAAAATTACAAGCAAATGGGTTCTTAATTTGTCTGTAGAATATCCTGTTTATGACGGTCATCTGTGGCTTGATATGCAAACTACACATCCCATTAAAAATTAGTTCATTAGCATATCAAGTCACAGGTGAGGTCATAAGTCAGAGACTCCACAGACACATTTAAAGTGACTATATTGACCTCTGCATTAATAAAATGGTCTATATATAAGCAGAATTTCAAGCAAATGCATAAAATAGGAGAAAAACATGTCTGTGGGATCTGATGTCCATGACATAACCAATGGCCTGATGTGCAAATTACCAGGAACTGCTTTGGAAAAGACCTGTAGTTCATAAAGTTTAATCTTACTATACCTGTACTGATCCAGAAAAAGGCAAAATAACCTCTAATTTTCTCTCAATAGGATGAGCATTACCACCCAAGTTACTTTTATCTGCCTTGCTACAAAGGCATCCAATACATTTTTTGATAGGTTGAATCCTTCAAAAACAACTTTATATTCCACAGTTTAAAAGCCATAACCTTTAAGAAATCTTTTCAGTGTTTAAGATGATCACTCTTGTCTTCCAATCTTAAAGGACTGCTGACAAACAAATGATCCTATGTTAAACAAACTTTTGCATCAAAGTGTAGGCATTTTAAATAAAAGTTCTTAATGGAAAAAATACAAATAAAGTCCTTTTATTGAGCCTTCTCCACTTCTGTAGCACTATCGGGATTTTAAAAAAGTCTGCCCCTGACAATTGTCATTTTAAGTCCTAAAGGTAAATGAATGTAGATCACATATAAAATATGCTACTGTTTTTAAGCATGTAAACCAATGTGTTTCTTATGTAGCTATACTGACTTGGTATTTACCAAGTAATACACCATAAATCACAATGACCATTGTATGTGTGGCTAAAACCAGAGAGATTGCAGAGAGTTTGAGATTTTGTCTATCTTTCCTGGCTGTACACACTGAGCTCCATATGGTACTGTGTGTGGTCTTTGAATAATTGCATTTGATTCATGGGAAAACAATGTAGCTCTAGTGACTGTTTTGTTTTTTCAATTACACAGGGCTCGCATGTAACCCGCTGGCCGGGCTTTTACATCCTCCAGTGGAAGTTTCACAGCATGCCAGCCTGTGCCACGAGTAGCCTCCCCAGAGTAGATGATGTTCTCGCATCTTTACAAGTGTCATCACACAAATGTAAAGTCATGTATTACACAGAGATCATTGGCTCTGAAGATTTCAGGTAAGATGTGGGATTTGTGGTACAAAAGTCCATAAATGAGCAGCCACTACTGTCGATGTTATCATGCCACTGCAGTTGTTGTGGATCACACTTTCCATGATAAGCTTCATAGGAAATGTTGTGAGCAACAGGTGGAATGTCATTGGTTAGCAATCACTGCTCTAGATGATAATTTCTGGTGCACGGAGGCTCATCTTGGTGGGAGGAAGTAGTAGATAAGTCCCACTTTTGCCATGTGCAGATTGCATGTTCTTTAAAATAGACAGTTTTTAAGCTTTTGAGATATGACGACGTGTCCGTCTTGAACCATGGGAAGATGAATGCAGCTATTGCTCCACTGATCTTCAAAAAGAGGTTGTAGTCTTAAATTACAGGGTCAAGGAGTTAAAAATAATATCCGGAAATGTTACTTTACGGAAAGGATAGTGGATGTTTAAGCATGCATGGGATAGGCATAAGGCTATTCTAGATATAAGATAAGATTGGGCTGACTAGATGGGCTGAATTCTTATCTGCCTTCACATTCTATATTTCTAATATAGAAGCACAAGTACAAAATGTACCGCCGATTAGAGTATAAACACACTTTTGATGGTACATGGCAGCTTAACTATTTGACCGGGCAGCAACCCTGCTTCCTTGCCTGTTCAGGTCAGTGAATGTCTTTCTCTGATAGTGTAGGAAGAGACCCTCGTATTCAAAGGAGTTCAACAGAGGACATCAACTAGGTCCCCTCTGTTGATCTTCTTTGACTGAAAAAAAAACTTGTTTTTGGGAACAAGCAGAAATAGGCAGAAGAAATACTGCCAAGATCTATAGGTCAGGAGAAACATACTTTCAGGTTCCATGGCTACTGGCTCACATGCAGGATGTGTGTAAAAGCAGCCACTACAATGAGCTAGCATCCAATCCATGTTCCCCCTGCTGACTGGCCACATATTACTGCCTTGTTCTTATGGAGCAGAGAGAAGACGCTGGCCTAAGGTAATTGCCTGCTGTTCCAACCCACTCCTGTACATTACCACAGATTTGCTCTTTGCATTATTAGCACCATGTATACAACACACTGTTGTTAAACTGATAAATCTTGTTCTGCCTCAAGCAGACATATTACTCTGTATCATAATAATGCTTTATCTGTCTAATTTTATTTCCTTTTTTTTATTTTTAGGGGCTCTATGACCAGCCTTGAATCAAGCCACAGCGGCTTCTCACAACTCAGTGCTGCCACCACTTCTTCCAGCCAGTCTCACTCAAGTTCCATGATATCAAGGTAGCTGGCCTTTGAGATAAACTCCTCACCTGTATACCTGACAACCCAGTTAGATGCCACCTTCCTTCCACTGACAGACTTCTATCCCCTCACGCTGAAGCCCCTCGATCATCTGCCATTTTTTTTCTATTCACTGATGGGTTTGGAGGGTTATACATGTGCCTTATTCTTGGGTTTATATTGTAATTTTAACTATTGGTTGACTCTTCAGGGGGGGGAAAAATCACAAGCACTGCTTGAAATTAAATGACCTCTTTGATATCCTTCTGAACTTTAAGATTCTCCATTGTTCTTGCTCTACCTTTGTGCATATATACCTTAGTAAGGCAGTACATGCATATTTACAGAGTCTAAAGCTCTACTTAAACCATTTTCCCAACAAATGATTCTATTCATCTAATCAAGCTGTGTGAATTTACCTTTTATGTACCATTTGAAGATTGCATTGGTTTTCAGTGCTGCCATCTTAAAATGTCATCACATTTGGTAAACCCAGAATCTAACCTTCCTCCGACTACCGATTTTAAAACAAAAACACAAGTTTGGATTTTCTTAGCCTGGTAGGTTATCACTCTTTTAAATTCATTTAAAAATGAAAATAAAGAAAGAAATCATTTTCTCTTCCCGGTCAGGTACCTTTTATGGTATTCTTAAAATGGGCTGCAAGACACTAGGTTGTTGTCTCTTAAATGGATAAATCAATAAAAACAAAATCATGCATTTAGGCTTTGTAAACTTTGCTCCTGTAAAATATGGTTTGTTTTCTGAGGTGGTGGTATAAGGTGGCTGCTAACCTTCCTCTCCTTCTTTTTTTTTTTTTTAATTTTCTCTATACATTTCTCTCTTGTGCTCTTCTTTTCCACATTTTTGCAGCCCATCCTGTGTCTCCATCCATGGTCATTTGGTATCCTGCTTTTCCATAGCTAAACATTGACACTCCCATTTCCTATCCTCCTGACCCTTTCAATTATTAAGAGCCAATATAACTTTTTTTTCCTCCCTTACCCATCCCCCCCTTTTTGTTTCTTTCAATTTTGGTTATTACAGAGAGCCTTTCCCTCTGTCTGAGTCTGCGCTCCCCTCTCTCACTCACCCCCAAGACCTGAAGTCCAATCCGGATGGGCTCCTACGTCTCTCTCCCTCCTTCTGGGGCCAGCACTTTTCCACCTTCTACACTATAAGACCCCCTGTCTTCCTGCGTTGGCCACCATCGTGGCGCCTCCCCTTCATCCGGGAAGCCACGGGAACTGCTGCCATCGAGCCAGAGGCTTCCAACGCTTCGTGAGGGCATATGAGAGGTTTTAGGGTGTTTGGGTTAATGGATAAACCCTGAATCACAGCTGGAATACTGGCTCAGAACTCCCCTATTTGAGCAAGCAATGCATCAGAACATGTCTGCCTGGACTCTACTTTGTGTTGTGGCTTTGTCCTTGTGGAGGAGTTGACATGTCCTACTCCTGTAGTCACTTCACCTCAACCTCTCACTATCTGGAGAACATTGTGAATTATACACAATAGCTGTAGTCCCTTGGCTAGAGAGTTTCAGGGCAGCCAAATACTTACTCCTGTTGCCTATCTATCAAAGAAGACACCTTCATAGTTATAGCATTGACTGCATACAGTGCCATTTTGTACTCGGAAAGACTATAGAAGTCTGTATAGTGTCAAGTCTTTCCCCACCAGCCATAGGCATTCGCCCAAATGCACACTAATGTTATCACTAAAATAAACATCTTGAGGACTAAAAAGAATGTTTGTATCATGCAGGGTATCCAAGAATATGATGTGATTGGTGCCATTTCGTTTGTGTTTTTTTTTTTTTTTAAATCAGAATGCCTAGAAAATCTTCAAGCAGGACAGTGTATTCCTCCTTTTTTGTGCAGATCAGTTTTCTTATTTATGGTTGCAGTTGGAAACACCTGCTTCTATGTTTTTTGGCCCATGAGATGAGGAGAGTCACTGGACTGAGGCCCTGTGTCCATGAGCAACAATTTCAGGAATATCCACACTGTGGAACCTTGTTGACTTGTCCCATGTGGGCATGCAAGCTGTGCATTCCATTCAAAAATCAAAAGTATTCTGTATTTAATGCCCAATCTTGCATCTGTCTAAATTAGGATGATTCAGAAAACCTGCTATGATGCCTGCTTAATATGTAGTTCAAGAATGTTTTAGTTTTAGTCTTACATTAAAGGGCAGGTCTGGTGTGGAAACTGAATCGATAATAAACGACCAGCACTCCATGTGGAAACTGAACTTCATAGAAGTGGGTGGTAAATCACCTTAATCTTGTTGGAAAGTTTGTTTTCCCTGTGCGTTTTTCTTTTTTCAAGTGTGGAATGTTTTTTGTCTTATAGTCACTGTGATAATAGTTGATTTTTGTTTGTCAACTACTAGATTTGTTTTAACAGTCCTTTATTTGACATATATGCTTGTTGTAGAGATTCTACTGATTCCTTCCCTCCCCAAGTGAAATCACAAGGTGTCTAGCTTCATGCTTATGGATGTCAAAAAAAAACTTACACTGTATCATGTAAAAAAAAATCTGTTTTCTAAATATTCCTCCAGATGAAAGTGTGAAGAAAGTTTGTGTCTCCAACTGTGACCTTTAAATGTGTCAGTTGACAGAATCTCTGCAGCAGGCACAGCTGTCAAATGCAGAACTCTATTATAAGTGAAAAGGAAACTGTCTCGGGTACAATATATCCTAAAAACTGGTATTTTATACATTGTGGCTAAGTTGTCATTTACACTCATACATTTGGGGAAATTTCTTCATAATGTCACTATAATAATGTAGGCCATTTAAACTAGAACGTGTTATCAAAAGCACTATTTAAATAAAATAAATGCTTCTGTGCGTAAAGGGTAAACACACCTTTTCTTTTTCCTTTCCCCCTTATTTCTTAATCTGAAGGTGTTACATTTCAACATGTGTTTTAAAAGTCAAGCCTTGTTAATTATCTCTAAGGTCATTTGTTGACTCCATGGCAATTTTTTTTTTTTTTTTTTTTTTTTTTTGTGCTTTGACTCCATAGAACCAATTTTTAATTCAATTATGATATATTTCTACTTTTCTGTAAAGCTTTTATTAACTTGACATCTCTACCAAACACTCTTCAAGAGACTGATTTACGTATAAACTCAAATTATCTAGCGTTCTTTTTTTTTTCTTTTTTTTTTTTTTTAAGAATTTGTGGTATAAGACAATGGTGTTTTAAAAAACCCCGTATAAAATGGCATCTTGCACCAAAGACCTTTTTTTGAGATTACAGAGATTTTCCTTCCGTGCTAGATGTGCTTTAAAGCAACCTGTTGGGTGTAGTTTAAAAAACTGTGCTTATCTGTACTATTGAACACATTTGACAGATTGTACTTGATCTCTTGGGATTAGAGAAAGTTGGGATATTTTATTACTGGAGAGAATGTTGTTTATAACTTCTCTTTTCCATTTCTTGGGTGTGATATTCTGCAGGGGGAAATAATGCACAATAACCCCTAATTATTGTTGATCACACAGTATCTTTCTTGATTGCCTCTCATTTGTGTGTCCTGTCCATAGAAACATGTATTCAGATTGTGAATCCCTCTTCTTTTATTGCTTTTAATGTGTGGCACTGTATTGAAGGCTGTGTACAAAAATAAGGGCTTATATCCTAGTTGGCAGGGCTGTGCCCTGTTCACTTAGAACTGGTAAACCAACCCTTACGCATGAATAACCTGCATCACTGTCAACCAACCTCTCCCCTCCTTAAACATGTTTTGCAAGCCATGATAGGGGAATAGTAGGTTAAAACACATTTGTGATTGGATAAAGAGGAATAAAACACTTATAATATCTTGGTTTTGCATCATTTGTTTCTAATATTTCTTTATTATCTTTTTTTTTTCATTATATTGACTGGTCTTTTCTTTCCCAATCTGTTTAATGCATATCAACTGTAAATGTACTTTTTTGAAGGGGGTTTAGTGTGTGTTGGGGGAATGAATGTATTATGTTAATCCCATGACATTAACCTCTTATAACAATTTAACATACAGGTAGCTTTAAAAAAATAAATGTTTTTTTTTTAAATTGTTACTTATAATAAATATTGATGCTGTGTAATAATATTGAGCTGGTCTTTTTCTTGGGTCTGTTTTATGCAAAAAAAAAAAGATAAAGCGAGTATACATACAATTTATTCACTTTGTTTCAAATCTACCTAAAGATGGAAACCATCCCCCCGTGGGTAATGCACACTATGGGCCCTATCCTGGATATTGTATAATAAAGTTGTACAGTGTACAATGTAATCTACCTACTGACAGACCAACTATTTGAAGTCTGTTCCAGCTTGGTCAGACTTATTACTTGATGTTTATTGGGGCCATTGTCACTGTCTAGAATGTACATAGGCATTATGAATACCATGAGCAGCTGATTTCTGGAGGAATGATTTCAAAAAAAAGTTCCTCAATAGATACCCTCTGCTATCCCTCTCTCCTCAGGAGGAAATAAACACCGCGCAAACAATCTTATGATAACTATTATGGGGCAGATGACAAGAAAAGGGATGGGGAGGAATCAAAGGAGAAATGCAAGCAAGTTATGTTGACTGAGATCAGTACAACGGACGGTTTACAAGAGTAACCTTTATTAAAATGTAGGAACACCTGGCACTACAGGATGAAAAACATCTAAAATGTAGAGAAAGGAGTGCTGGGGACAGAGTGACCAAGGAATAGAGAGGCAACAACCAGGGGAAACCAAAATTAAAGAGTGGCTTTACAAGAAAGAAAAGTGAAGAGAAAGTAAATATATAGCAATGGGGGGACATGAGTGAACAGTGGGCACCACAGAGCAGAGAACCTAGGATTAATTGAAAGAGTGCATCAAGTGTAAACATTTTAAATAGAAATGAAAAAATATATAAATAAAGTACATTACTGAGGCTAAAGAGAGGGGGTAAATGGGTCACGTGGTACAGGTTATCTTTCCTAATAAAAAAAAAGTTAGAGAAATAAAGCACTATCAGACCAATTTGTTAAAAAGCTAAAGGAAAATGTGATTCACCAGTCTGATGTAAATGTGTATCTTCATTTGATTATCCTACTTATCTTTGACATTCAATTGTGATCCTATGAAATGAAGAAATCAAAATGGGAATCTTACAGAAAAGGAACATCTCTGAGAATTTTCAAAGTCATTACAAAAGTAAATCCAAAATTCTCAAAATGGATGTTGGAGACAGACACCTAATTTTATTTTTATATGCATTTAATTCAAACATAGAAGAAAAAACAACAGTGGCATATGTCTTATATGTGTGTTTGTTTTAAATGCACAGGTAATCTAGTTACATTTTATGTAAGTGGTGGTGTCCCTTTAATGAGTTGTCATTCGTATCACAACTAATTTAAATTACAACATATGCTGCAGATTTGCACAGTGCACAGACTACTAAATTACTCAAATGGATTTGGCAATATTACTCCATCCTATCGTATCATGAAATAACCCGACCCATGTTTCGCCAACTAACGCTGGCTTCGTCAGGAGTTTAAACGCCCATTCCGAGAGGGATATTTCCGGATAGGATCCTTGGGCGGGATTTGTTAATTGTAGTTAGATAATTTGTCTCAGTCTAACCTATTAATGACCGGAGGTTTTTTCGTTAATGGTATGACACTCCTCCATCGATAAGATTTAAATGAAAATCTTACTCATACACATTTAGGATAGTTTCTGGGATTTTAATCCCCTTAAATGAGTATTAAGTTTAGTATTTTTTTGGAAGAAAAACAACCCTTATAAAATATAAGAATCAGACCTACATCCTCTTCTTTCTTATATGTTTGTGACTTTATATATAGATGAAACGATAACTATACAAAATAGAAAAGACAATACATTTTATACAATTATGTAAAAATCAGAGCTGAAGGCCACCCTGAAAAGGAGACACTTTCTCCCATATAATGTAAAACATTCATCCTGGTGGTGGATCTAATCAGCAGTGGTCTATATAGCATCATATTTGACTACAAATGTATATATTGACTTACCTATACAGATGGTGCTGCTTGGCAGTTCAACAGCCCTTAACATACATATTTATGTGGATAAGGCAATGCTTTGGAGTAATAAAAGTACTAATACTTCCCTTTAAAAGGATGTTATCGTGTTTATTGCACATTAATAGATTTCAACAATCAATATATTTATTCACATGTATTTTTCTTTCTTTTGCATATTTTGAGTATTATTAAAAGTTTGGTACATTTGCTAGAAATCTGGCTACAACAATGTACATTATTTTTTAAATTATGTAAAAAGTGATATATTCTATATTTCAAAACTTGAGTTGTCCTTCAAAATAGCACAAAAGGATTCGAGTTGCTGTCACAAGGTGGCGCCAGGTGTCTCCTTTTTAGTTACTGAAAACCGGCCAAATCAAGTTGTGATTAGCGTTTAACTGTGTTTTTATACAGTCTGTTTTATTTAAGTCAGCAGTACCATAACTTCTTTATCTTGATCAAAGAAGGGACTGTTTCCCACGATAAACTTATGTTCCAGGCAGGGGTGTAACTAAAAACCATGGGGCCCTAGTGTGAAAACTGGCCTGCCATCCTTCCACTTCACCAAGCAACATGTCACCACCTGTGCCATATAACCTCACTTATGGTGCAGGTTTTTCCCCATCACTTTTGAGTGCCAGATTTGCACCCACATTACTTGTCAATGTCACCTTTGCCTGAAAAACAATGTATCAGTGCCAGATTTGCCCCAAAACAGCTTGTTATTGCTAGCTTTGCCCCAGCTTGCCACCGTCAACCAAATGCCTTGTTAGTGCCAGGTTTGCGCTAAAACAGCATGCCAATACAAGCTTTTCCTTCATTTAACTAGTGTCCCCAAACAGTGAACCAATGTACACAGTTTGTCAGTGAAAGCTAGTATTGCCAACCAGTAAAAAAAATTCTTGCTCCCATTGTTAGGTCTAAGTAGGCAATTGTATGTCATTTGTGTGAAGAAATGGTGGCAACCCTAGTTCTAGCTGTGCCCTGAAACAGTTTAACAGTGACAACTTTGCCCCCAAGCAACTTGCCAGTCCCAAACATCTTGTCTGTGTCTGCTTTGCCCCAACAACTTGTCAGTGTCACTTGCCCCAAACAGCTTTGTCTCTTAAACAGCCTGTCAGTACTACATTTGCCCCCATATTACCAGTTCCAACCACGTTGCTAGTCAGTGCCAGCATTACCCCATAACATCTGGTCAGTCCCAACATTGCCCCAATGAGCTTGTCAGTGCCGCCAACCTTGTCTTCAGTGGCAATTTTGCCCCTAGTTTGTCTGTAGCTTTGCCTCAAACAGGTTAGCAGTACCAACCAAGTTTTGCCCTAAATAGCTTGTCTGTGCTACTTGTCCCCAAACGGGTTGTCAGTGATATCTTTTTCAGGGTCATCTTGAGTTCTCCCTATCTTTCTTAATTTGGCCCTGCCATAACTGATGTGCAACCAATTTTTAATCTTGGAGGCTAACATTTCAACCACTATTGTTATGTCAGTTCCATGTTGCAGCGCCACCCAAATAGCTTGCCCTATCTTGCCAGTCCCAACCAAACTGCTTATCAGTGCCAACTTTACCCTCAAACAGCTTGTCAGCATCCGGTTTGCCCCCAAACTTATTGTCAGTGCCTTGCTTTCCTGCCAAACAGCTTTTCAGTGCCAGGATATATTTTCCAAAGAAACTGTAATTTCAAAGTTATTTTGCTGCCATCTTGAGATCTCTCCATCTTTCTTAAATTGGCCCTGCCATAATGGATGTGCTCTGCCCTTCTTCTGGGAACCAATGGACCAAAGTCAATATAGGGCAAATAGTAACTAGAATGCATATCAAACTGCCCCCTACCTAAAAGGCTGTATCTTCAGTTCTCGGACCTGCCTCTATTGTGGCATTACTCTGTTGAACAAAAACGTGATGGGGGAATAAAAGTTGTAAAAGTGATTCATAGAGTTCACACTGTTCAGTGCCAAATAACCTGACAATAAATTAGGTCATACAGTCATCATTTAAGGCCCTTTGACTGGCATTATAAAAAACCATGGTCTAAACAGAAGTTTCATTGGGACAAAACAGATCCACTGAGCATTTAAATGCATCTCTAGTTTCAGAACATTCATTAGTTTATGGCCAGAGGATCAGTTGTTTTCTTCTCCAGACTAGAGCCACTACACTTGATCTTAGTTGAAGAGATGAGGAACTAGTTTTCCCAGTAGTCTATTTAAATGACAAGTGATGTCTTTTCATCAATCCCTGAAGCATGATGCTCTGCTTCAAGCACTGCTCGCTATGCTTTTTTTAAAACTGGTGGAGGAACAAGTGTCATGCAGATACTTCTAAGCATAGGTCTTTATTCATCTTAAGAGCACTGATAACTAAGAATAGCATTGCAAGCCCTTCAGATCGCATAACCCAGAGTACATTTTGATGCCTGGAAATCCATCTCTCATTCAGTTGCTATGGCAATGTCTGCATAAAGACAGTGTGCAAGGACAGGTCTTTCACATATGTGTTAACCCTTTCACGGTATATGCCATGAGGACCCCAGTACCTGGCATGCAGTGACTCCACATGGTCCTCAAGCATTACAGATTCCAGCTCTGTGGTTTCTACAGAAGAGAGGCCAAAGGTTATTGTGGTTTTTATCTTTATATAAAGTTGTGAGTTTGAAAAATCTCCATTGCCTTCTCTATATCATTCCTACATTATTTAATGTCCCCTGTGTCAACACTTCTTATATTTCCCCAGCCTTCTTTTCTAGTCTTCCAGTCCACATGTATTCCCCTCCTCCTTTCCTCTTCTGTCTTACATTGCTTTCTCTGGCCATGTGCCACCTGATAACATATCTTTCTCAGGCATTATATTTTTCTTTATCATATCATTTATTTCCATGGCAACATGCACTTCATAATCATATTCATCTCTCCATTACTTTGAAAGTATTCTCCAATAACCTCTCTCCTTTATCATATCCAGTGTTCCTCTCCCTGGAAACCTTTTCTCCTTCATACTGCTCCCTCATTTAGTAGCACTCCATTCTTAGCTTTTTTTTTTCTTATCTTCTCTGCCTCCTTATACCCTCCTCCCACGAGTGTTACTTATATATTTCTAGGCTTCATCTTGCCTTAGAGAATGTGTTGTTTTTTTCTCAGCAAGATACTAGGAAAACACGCTTTCCCTACGTGTTTCTACATTTTCAGGAAAAATCAAACAATGTATGCACGTGCAAAGAAATACATAGTGTGTGTTCCTTCCAGTGCCATCTTTAACACTACAAAAGGGGACAACAACAACACACTGACCCCACAGAATGGTATAGTATAATCTAAAAATGCTTATATTAATGTAAATACACTGTTTTATTTAACATTAACCCCTTTCCGAAGCTAGGTCTTGGTCTCAAAATACGCTAGGATGGCATAGAACGTCCTGCGTGTAACAGCTCATTGCGGCTCCCTGCACGGACTTGCAGATGGATCCCACCTGTCAGATGTGGCCACTTTGACAGTGAAAAATTACATTTTACCAAATCGCACACGTGACGTTAGGAGGTCCAACGATTTTTTGTCCAGGACCCACAGGCTAACTTCGGGAGATTTGGTCCTTAAGGAAAACAAGCACTTACCCCAGTACATTAAAACAAACATGCATTATATATAACATATTTATATTTATGTGGATAAATGAGCACATCAATGCTTCTAGAATAAATACTTAAATATTTCAGAAACCTGCAATTGTGTCTGGTGTCCTCCCTGCTCCAAGTGTTGCTGTTCTGGATCACCTACACAAAGAATAGTCCTATCTGGAACTAGAGAGTGTTCTTGCCCTATAAATAAAGGTTAATGTCATTTATTGTTTCTGAAAAAAAGACTTAGAGTTTACTCCATCAAAAGACAAGGCAAAGAACTAATGCCTGACGGTATGCTTTTGAGGGGAGGTAGCTCCTTAGAAGTCCCAAGGTGCCCAGAGAGGGGTAGCTGCATGGTTTACGCATATGGTAATTGCCATTATGCCCTGTCTTGTACACAGGCAACAGTCAGTGGAGATCAAATTCCTGTAATGTGGTCAGCAGGACTGTAAGGTGACCGGTGAAGAAACATCTTGCAGAATAATTAACTACTGAGTAGACATCCTAAGCATCCAGTTGTGGCCCTTCTGCTGTGCCTGAACAACACTACCATGAGTCTTTGTAATATTTAAAGGCTGTTGAGGACTAGGGTTTGTGGTTCAGCAACAACTAGAGGACTAGTCTAGTAGGCCTTTTATCTGACACTCTCGGATATCCAACAAATAAGGGGGAGATATGCAATCTCTTTAACTGTCGGAAATACCAGTAGGGAAAAGTCCAGCTCCATGACGGAGCATTGTATGTATAAAATTCCATACATGTCCATATAATACCAATTATATGAAATGAAGCAACGTATTAAATCAACAAGGTGAAACACCACAGGGATATTTAGCCTCTCATTTAGAGAAACAAGCAGTTTTTAACCCTTTGACCATAAAATTATTTTGAAGTACAGATACCTTGTGTCAGTCATTATGTTATAACCTTCGGCATATCACATCTTCCAGAACCTCATGCATTACAATTAGATCACAAGTGTGTTGACCGTGTCAATTGTGAGAGCAGCACAGAGCAAACTCGCAGCTCTGATAATAATCAAAATAACAAATTGTGCTTTAATGCTACAACAACCACCAGCATCATGAGCGTTCTATACAGGCAGGGTCTGGTAATGGGTTTTGTTTAGTAAAATAAGGCACATCATTAGAGCAGGATTGTTAAATTAATTCCAGGAAACAGCATTCCATGTAAGACAGGATTCTGGTCTCCTACACGGGCAGCTAAGAGCTTAATCCAGAGGATTTAAAGAGCCACAGCCATCCTGTGTAATCTGCTGTGCAGACAAATCTCCCAGGAATCTGTAACTAAGGGGAGCATTTAACCCATTCATTCATTAAAGCTGCACACAAGCCCAAAGTGATATGTTAAGTTATCCCTAGTAGTCTTAGATCCCTTTACTTAGTGGAAAACATATTCCTGAAACACTGACTAAACCCAGCTACAAAAAGTAAGGATCTGCCTTTCCTTAGAGAGAATTACATCTGAAGGACATATTACAATTGAATCGTTCCACAGGAAACACAAAATCTTTTAAAAAGTTAGACACAGAGAAGGCCAGCAGATAAGAACCAATTGGTCTAATCAGTCTGCCCATAATGAAAACTCTTATTTAGCTTGTTTGTTTTTCAGAATAGGCGTAAAAGTTTTCCCTATTAAGGGCACATAAAACATGCACTCTGTATGTCCTCTCCCCATGGTTCCTGTATAAAAAGGTTATGTATGTATGTATGTATTATTCTAAATGTGAAACATTGTGTATTACCGCTCTGGACTAGAACCTCAAGACCTGAAAACACAAGAAATCTCAATGTAATCTAACCTAAAATACTTTGTAAATAAACAGATAAATAACTAATGCAGACTTGCAGTCTGGGTCTATGCCAGGGATGTTTGCAGCTCTCTTCCAGACCAATTTTTTTCTCTGTAACGTATCTGCTTTTCCCAGCCCTCTGCGGGCTTGTCACTAAAAGTGAACTGATAAGTGAACTGCACCAATCTGCAAAAATTAGCTATGAATGTCTGGTGTGTGCAGTTCACTTGTTAATTAATCTCTAACCTCTAGCCCTCCCCATTTCCAACTTAATATATTGCATTCATACAGAAATGTTTGTAGACTTCTAGTGTGTTAATTTGCAGTGGACTATGGCTACCATAACGGCATCATGACAAACTCAGCACACATTAGCATTAACATAGATTAACAGTCGACTACAGCTCTATAAAGTGGTAGACTGCCTGGGCATCATTTAAGGCAGCGATGGCAAACTTCTTTAAGCCTGAGAGCTCATTGTTTCACAGGATACGAAGTTAAAGTGCAATTTTCCATGAGATTATGCTTCTCTCCCATTTCCATTGCACACTTTTGTTGCTCCATCTCAGTGTCCCATCATGTGCTAAGTGCCACCTCAGAGGCTCTCATGTTCCACAGGTGGCATCCGTGCAATAGGTTTGCCATCACTGATTTTGGATGACTGTCCCAGGATGAGAGCTCTGAGTGAAGAAGGTCTCAACCAATCAGGAGTCCCTCCTTCAAACAGAGTTTAGTGTAAGCTGCAGAAGCCTGTCTATAGAACTGTATGTGTGAATGTGCATGTTTTTCGTTTTGTGACAGTGTGGGCATTACTTTTACACACACATACAATCACACACACAATCACATACACACAGAGTCACATATGCAGACACAGAATTTATCCATGAAAAAGGGTATAGCGGAAAATTGACAAGGGAATTGCAAACTTAAGGCCATGTGAAGAGTAGTGATCTACAGCAGCTATGGTGGTTAAAGATTAATGTACAGCATGTGGGGAGGCAGTGGTGTTACTATTTCCCATGATGCTCAGCCAGCTGTGTGGCTGCTTATCCACTGAACCATAGTGAACAGCAGCAGGGAGCACTAAAGATTAGTTATGGGCCCTCATGATTCTCGGTGTGCCATTTTAGCCGGGTGAGCATCGTAGTTAGAGTCATCAAAAGCAGAGAGGAGTGGCAAATTGGTAGGTGTAGACTCCATTTTTACATGATACTCAAGATGTCCAATCGGGTGAAGAATAGCTAGTATCAGCTGGACGTGCAATAAAGCTCTGTGAAACCCATTCCCTCCAGTTTTGGTACATATCTTTCATGGTGGTAATGGTTGGTCCCCTTGCTTCTTTAACCTGCCTCTTTTTAGAGAACTGGAGAAGTATCATCTATGCTGGTCAATCACTGGTGTAGCTTGAGGTCTGTTCTTGCATCTCTTCAACCTCACACAGGCACTCTTAGTGTGTTACAACACAGGGTTAATCCAATGCAATGCGAGGTTTCCAGGAACTGGTACCATGTAGCAGATGCACAAACCTTGCACTGCCACAGTTTCTTCAGCAGATAGGTCTGTGTAACGGACTCCCTTCTACCCCGACTGGGTACCTCCGTTATGTTAGACCGATAGTACACAGGAAGATAGTACACAGGAACCCTCCAATATTATATTCCTTGGATGTAAATATCCCCTCAAATAATTAACATTACAAGAAAGAGGGTACAAATGCAGAAGAAAACTTTACTACAAGCAGTACAGTTTATTTATATGTTTGCATATCTTGATAAACTGGTGATTGAACAATACAAACTTCATGCAATAGTTAATCCCATTAAATCTGCCACCAGTAATGGGGCGACAAATGGGTGAGTAGTCAGGGAAAGGAGCAACCAATGAACGAGTGGTTGGCGGGGTCGAGCCCCTTTAAACTCTTGGACGTTTAAACGCTGGACCAATGAGCCGGGCACTATGGTTTAAACCCCCAGGCATAGCAACCAATAGAATGATGCTTGCCCGAGGCTCACCATGAAGCAGGCGCTTCTCTGCTTCACAGGGTGGAGGCGGAGCTACACCTCTCAGCCGGTTAGTTCCACCGCCTCCCCGGACCTAGACGAGCTTGCCGAGCAGAGGGCTGGTGAGGGGGGATCTTTTGATCTTCCCAATCCAGTGCCTCTACCGGCTTTTTTTTTTTTTCTTCGGGCGGGAGGGCGCCTTCTGGGGTGTTGCACCCTGTGCTCGCACAGGTCGCACACCCCTAAGGCCGGCCCTGATTGTGGCTGGCCGCTTTGGGTACTCTCTTGTCGGGAGAATTACATCGTTACAAAAGGGTTTAATCACATAAAGAGATACAATTTTGCCTATGGTTCGGATGTAATTCGGTCCCCCATTTCGGATGTCCTTGCCAATGAGAAAAAGAGCTATTCGGCACCTTTAAACCGACAGCCAAGTAGCGGAGTTTTTAAATGAGCGAAGGGTCTACGTGGCTCTGTGAGCTCTGGTCATGGAGGGGAAATGTCTGGGCACAGTGTCCTGGCATGAGAGGGGTGGGGAAACACAATGAACAGCCCTCTTAGGAGGTATTTAACTGGGGAAAAACATAGGGTACACAGTTTGGTAAAACGAGGAGAAAGTCTGAATACCATGAGAGTCTGCTTTACGAAACAGATGGTTTACCTTGTTTCAAATAAATATTGGCCAGTGTGGCTTTTGTACATTTGAGGGTTGGTTGTGCTATCAAAAAGCAAGAGACACGGCATATAAATAGAAGCATGAAATCAAAAGCTATTATAATGAACTGATTAATTCTGAGACCATATAATCGGCTTGATGATGCTCCCAATTGGTACATGGAGGCAGTGTCAAAAGATAAAGAGAAGACTTCTACACAAATGTGATTTGCTACAAATTATACATTTGATGCACAGGTAATACATTATAGATTACCTGTGCATTTAAAACAAACACATATATAAGACATATGACACTTTATTTTCTCTATGTTTGAATTAATTGCATATAAGTAAAAATAAAATTAAGTGTCTAGTACTGCATCCATTTTGAAGCTTTTCTCCATGATGCAACATTTTCCAAAATCTTCCAGCAAGTCTCACTTTACAACTGTGGCCAAATCCTGCGTGATGAGGTCATAAGATACACCCTGCTCTCTTAATGGCTCCTGTGTATCATAGTTGGCAGGACTAGGTGGCTGTGTACAACCTTTTTTTACCTGCCATCCAACACAAACAGAGGAGATTGACCTGATCAAACAGGATCATAACTCTGCTCCCTTATGATGTAATAGTTATATTACATAGCTGCCAACATTTGAAAAAAATTTCCAGGGACACTTTGCAGCTCAGATTCCAATAACTTACTTTAAAATTGACCACACCCACTGTCAAAAGCCCCACCCACTCCACATAATTAGCATAATGTAACCCCACCTTCTTGTCACAGTGTAGATTATATCACCAAGTTCCAACCAACATTACCATTAGTGTGGAGCAGACACCTGGATGTTCGGGTTCGGCGGGTTCGGCCGAACTTCGGAAAAAAGTCCGTGTTCGGGGTTGAACATGACCCCGAACTTGACCCCAAACCCGAACCCTATTGAAGTCAATGGGGACCCGACGTTTGGCTTATGGAATACATGTAATACTATTGGCTTTCTATAAATCGAAATAGAGTCCCCATTCATAAGAATTTCTTATGAATGGGGACTCTAGTTCGGTTTATAGAAAGCCAATAGTATTACATGTATTCTATAAGCCGAAAGTCTATAAAACGAACAACGTTCGGTTTATAGACTTTTGGTTTATAGAATTGCATAGAATTACATGTATTCAATAAACCGAAAGTCTATAAACCGAACGTCGCTTATAGAATACATGTAATGCTATTGGCTATCTATAAACCGAACTAAAGTCCCCATGCATAAGAAAATCTAGTTCTTTATAGAATACATGTAATTCTATGCTATTCTATAAACCGAAATAGAGTCCCCATTCATACGAATAGGTCAGTTGACCTATTCGTATGAATGGTGACTCTATTTCGGTTTATAGAATAGCAATAGCATTGCATGTATTCTATAAACCGAAAGTCTATAAACCGTATGTCTTTCGGTTTATAGACTTTCGGCTTATAGAATACATGTAATGCTATTGGCTATTCTATAAACCGAAAATCTATAAACCGAATTACTTTCGGTTTAAAGACTTTCGGTTTATAGCCGAACCTCGAACTCCAACACGGACATACAGTGAAATGTCCGGGTTCGTGGCACGGACACTGTAATGTCCGGTACGAACCCGAACAGTGCGGTTCGGGTTCGCTCAACACTAATTACCATGCATCCTTGGTATACAATTGATATTTTCACAGCACAACATCTACATCAGGCAGATGCATTTTATCACTTTTACATGAAATATAGTAAGACCTTGTGCAGATGTGCTTCAGTCAGAGATTGCTGTGTCTACACAATAAAACATACATTAGTATTAACCTACCACTTCTGCTGGAAGGCCATTCCATGCATCCACTACCCTATCAGTAGAGTAATACTTTCATTAGTGTCTAGCCTTATCTTTGGTATGTTTATGCCTATCCCATGCATGCTTAAACTCAAGCACTGTATTAACCTATACCACTTCTGCTGGAAGACTATTCCATGCATCCACTACCCTCTAAGTACAGTGATACTTTCATTAGTCCCTGACCTTATCTTATATCTAGGATACCTTTATGTCTATCCTATGCCTGCTTAAACTCATTCACTTTATTATCCTCTACCACTTCTGCTGGAAGACTATTCCATGGATCCACTACCCTCTCAGTAAAGTGATATTTTCATTAGTCCTTGACCCTGTCTTATATCTAGGATAGCCTTATACCTATCCCATGAATGCTTAAACTCTTTCACTGTGTTACCACTTCTACTGGAAGGCTATTCCATGCATCCACTACCCTCTCAGTAATGTAATACTAAGTTTCTGGCCTCCACTGTATTAACCTCTACAATTTCTGCTGGAAGGCTATTCCGTGCATCCACTACCCTCTCAGAAAGTAATACTTCCATTAATCCCTGGGCTCAAATTATATCTAGAATAGCCTTATGCCTATACTCCTTCATTGTATTAACCTCTACCTCTTCTGCTGAAAGGCTATCCCATGCATCCACTACCCTCTCAGTAAAGTAATACTTTAATTAGTGCCTGGCCTTATCTTATATCAAGGATAGCCTTATACCTATCCCATTAATGCTTAAAATTCTTCATGTATTAACCTCTACCATTTCTTCAGGAAGACTATTCCATTCATCCACCACCCTCTCAGAAAAGTAATATTATGTTTCTGACCACAACATTTTTTTTAATATTAAATATGTTTTTAGCCTTTTCAAAAGCTTGAGCTGGACCCCAAATATATGTATATAACTAGCTGCATTTATACTTATATGAACTTTTTAATATTATATTCAACTATTTTCATATGTAATGTAAAAATGTGATTGAAAAATTGTTAATTTCTTATTTTTATTCCATTCCTCTGCACCCACATTGCACCTAAAGGGCTTAACACAACACCATACAGTACCCACAGCACTTAGCTTGTAATCATATTGCACCCACACGATTTGGCATGCCACAGTGTCAATTTGCCCACCAGAACATACCATAGTGTCACTTTGGCCCATTGAACTGCCCCTGAAGAACATGCCACGGTGTCATTTTCCCCATAGTACATGTTATTTTGCCCCACAGAACATGCCACAGTATCACTTTGGCCACAGCCAATTTTCCCATTAATATGCCACTATTATATTGCCCATTAATATGCCGCAGCCAATGGAATGCGCAGACATCCGCCGGCTGTTAGCGAGGTGCAGGGGACCTGGATCCCAGTCTTATAGTCAGACCTCGATTTGAGTTATGATTATAAGATGCATTTGCTCTGAAAAAAAACTTGTCTTATATTCGAGCAAATACGGTAATAATTTTATGTTTCATAGTTTTGTGTTAAAGATTCCTATTTTGTTTAGGACCCTTGAAACCTAGAGCTGTTACTGTGTGGAGCTGTATAGTCAAGCACTCAAATGTATATAGCATGCACAATTAAACATGTATGCTCGATAAAAGAGAGTATAATAATAAGTAATCCACCACACCCAAACAAAAGACAGTATACATGCCTACAGTGACCTTTTCACCAGCAAATACTCCAGGCACACTAATATCACTTAAACACTTTAAGCACGTAATTCTGCACTAGATCTACCCAAACCTTGGGCCAAAGGTTTAACTTTACATAGAATAAAAAATGAAAAGTTAAACCAGTGATTTATGACAATATATTTATTCATGATAAAAAATACCTTTTATCACAAAACAAGACATAAGAACATTTTGGAAAAGAAAGGTATTAAACTGCGCCTTTGGACAACAGTTTTTCAGTACATTGCTGAACACAAAGAACGTCCATATATCGGAGCTTGATTATTTGACTGGCTGGCTCAGAATAATCAGAGTTGAAGTACCGGCAGAGTTAAGATGTTATGCTTTGTATGGATTAGTAAATTAGCTATCGTGTGCGCGCTAGACGGGTTTTACTGGTGTGGCCATGATGCCTTCATGTGGAGCCTTCATGGCAACAATGTCTGATCACTGTAGGCGATTAGTGACTTGCATATATGTCCTGTTTCACCAGTGTTTACATTTGTCCTTTTTGTTCAAACTGACTTTAATGTAAGTCCAATGGGGATAAATAAGAGACCTTTTCTATATTGGGTGGGACCCAAGTCACAGATCTGTGCAAAATTCGATACATCCTATAAGCGAGTTGAGGATCCCTCAGGGCAAACTGAAATCTAAAGGGACTCCTACACATATGAAAAATGTGCACCATTCAAAAAATTTCAGCTATAGGGAGCTATTCACTAAAAGGGGAGTTGCAGGTGAGAAGAACATTTCATCTCACCAGTTTAGCTATACAATGTGCAGGGACAAACCTGGTGAGTTTCCTTAGCAAACTCACCAGGTTTGTCTCTGCACAACGTATATATCTAAACTGGTGGGATTAAATATTCATGGTTACATAGATGTAATTTCAAATTCTGCTTTCCATTGGGAAAAAAATACTTCTAGACTCCAAATGGGAATCCAATTTCTCCTTGGGTCAACAAGCACAATATATATATATTAATGTATATAATAAAATACATAGGTCTTTACGTTCTGCTTCTTTAAAAAAAAGTATCCAGCCTGTTTTAAAGCCATTCAATGTATTTGCTAGCACCACCTCTTCAGGCAGTGAATTCCACAGTGAATTCCTTACTGTAAAGATTCCCTTTTGTTGTTGTGGACTAAATCTCCTTTCTTCAAGTCTTAGTGGGTAACCTCTTGTCCTTTTTACTGTTCTGTTATTGAACAGGTCTTTAGAGAGACCTTTGTATGAGCCCTGTACCTAAAGTATTTATATAACGTTATCATATCCCCTCTAAGATGACATTTCTCTAGAGTGTACAGATTTAACTTTTCTAGCCTGTATCTAAAAACATTAAATTAAGTTCACTAAAAGTTGAGGTTGAGTTGAGTTGAGTTGATAGGTAATAGGAAGAAACCTATCCAAAATATGCTGGAATAGTTTGACCTTACTGGGTCAGAAATTTATGATGTAGTGAGGATTCAAGAATATATTAAAAGGGATCTATATAACTCTAAAGAAATCTATTAAAAATTGGCACCATGTGAATTGCCTAAAGCTATAAAAGCCAGGCAAGAAGAGATAAATATAAACCTAGAAAGAGAAGAATATTGGGGAAGGCTAAATCAAAAGGGCAAAATCACACACTGTCTCCGTCTCTATATTTAGGAATGTCAGATAAATATATGGTGTAGATGGTACTTAGTACCAGAGAAAATATGGTGGACATGTGCAAAAATTCAGGATACATGGAAATATATTGTTGAAATATTAACTGACTTACACAAGATCAGAATCCTCCCACCACCTCAGAGGACATTGCTACACTTAAATATAGTAAAGTTGAAAAATAATAATGCACCGCGCCCAGGCACTGTAAACCTCCGAAAGATTAATGCGCCCGGCATGCAGAGCTAGCGCTACTACGCACTTTCTCAGGTCGGGCGTGTTGTGATTCTCCTCCAACGGGAGCAAAACATGCGCCAAACACGGAGGTGTGGCTCGCTTGTGATTGGCTGTGGTAACCGCACCTCCGCTAGCAGAGCGAGCCAGTCGTCGACGAGTCGGCTGCCTGCTTCCTATGGAAGCATTGCAGCTGTCGGTCAGAGTAAAAACTGGCGTGTACTATCAAAAGTACACACTAGTTTATCCTCATACTTGGGGCAATGGAAATTTCACGTGTGCTTCTATATTAGAATCACAAGTGAAAAAAAGGTTTAGTGTCCCTTTAATGACAATTACACAAATACTGAAAATGCACTGGCAGATATGGTTTTGCCAGTCTCAAGCATAACTTTGATGCACTCCAGTTTGGAAATGTGGTCATCCTATTACTCACCATCATTATCTGTAAACCTCCATTTCACTGCACGTTTTACAGTTTGTATTTGTGATGGGTTATTAAATCTATTTTTCTACCTATTGGATCTGGATTCACCTTCTATCTGCAGGGAGACCAATTAATTAATTGTTTAAACACATTGATTGAGCATTTGTTATGCTCCTGATTTAGTAAGTCTCCATTTGGCAAAGGATTGAAGAGACTACATATGTGTGTATACAGAGAGCACTATTTTTCTTTGTATTGCTTCGCTTTTATGTACATACGATCAACGTAAGATTCCTTTTCAAGATTCAATTAATAAATATTGTTCCCTTGAGTATTTTTTGTATCGTTTATTATTATAATTACCGTAAGTCTAATTTTCTAAGACACTGTTATATTTTTTTCACTTTAAAGGTGTGGTTTGGGTTGCTACTTTGGTCTGTTTTGTTGAGCATCTGTTTAATTATTATTATTATTTATTATTCAGTTGCGCCTTCACTATTTTTATATAATTTTTTTGAGCCGCCTCTGAATTAGTTAAGAAGTAACATGGTAATAGGATCGGTACAGCAGGACACAGTGTTTTTAACACTTATGCACATTAAAGCCCAGGCAGTGTGTATGGGGAGTTGATGCCTTAGTTACAGATGGTCAATCTAGGTGGCGTAAAACAGTAAAGAGGTGTAATGGACTTTGCACCTTTTCACAGTGTCATCTCTCACCATTTATGGTCTATTTACATTTGTAGAGACATCTGCAATCTCAAAGCTGCAGCACCAGGATAAATGTTAACCATTTCACTGAAAGACCTTGCAGTTGGTTATTATTGATAGTAAAGGTCCTTAAGCATGCAAATAAGCAACCTCTAAACCTGCACAGTTAAGCAGACAAACACGAAAGCCTTGGACATAAAAAATGTTTTTTTTTTAATGCAGCTCACGCTTCCTGCACTGAGATCAGCCATCTGGAATAATTCTGGGAATTAGCTGGAGTTTTGCTCACGCTCTCGGAGGCTGGGGGAAAACTAGCAGAGCTTTCTAATCTCCCAGTAGTTGGGGACTAGTTGCCATGCCTGCAGTTAACAACTGTGCTTTCTCAATTGTGCCTTGGTATTACAAGACATGCGCCTGTACTAGGAAATATACAGCTTTTCCCTTAGAATAGGCTTGAAATAAAGGCAGTTAACTGCTTCTGCACAGCAAAACGTTCCAAAAATAATTTATATATACACAGAAATAACACCCAGGAGATTGCTTTAAGAGCAACATGAAAACTCTGAACACAAATGCAGATATTGCACATAAATAGCAATTCTGGAAGGGGAGTCATCACCATGGAAACCAGTGGAATATTCCTGCTGATTGCTTCACTTCTAGACCCTTTAAAATTCCTCTTCATACCTTAGTGTCAGGAGCACTGAATTATGGGATGACAAATTATTTACCGTTTAAATGTAAACAGAAAACTCATCAGCAAAATCTAGTTATATCTCTGCGCATCTAACTATGGATATAAGCGGAAAAGGTCAAATGAAATTTCCATGTTATTTATACCTTGTGTACGTTAAACTGTTCATATGCAAATCACTCATTTCACATTGAAAATGAGTTAATTTTAATATCAAGTCACAGCTGATGTCAGAAACCACAGATACTCAAAACATTTTCTCTTGTTTTATGCATTTGCATGCATTTTTGCTAACACATTTGTAATGTGTCATCATTTATTCCACATTCACAGTATAAGTAATGTTTAGGTTGACAGAGTTACTTAAGGCATAAAAAAAAAAACACTGTCTGTACCAACCACAGGGAAACAAATCAAAAAATCAGGAACATGATTTATAAACATATGAATCTATTTATTGAATATATAACCCAGGTAAAAAAAAATAATAATAATTTCACATTTTTTCATAGCTGCAAAAACATGCATAGCACATATTTGGGGGAAAAAACAACTGTATCTTTAAAAACAGAATGTCAACTAAATGTTCAATTTGGTGACCATGGAATCAATATTGCAGACATACTATCTTATATCTAACCAACCTAATGACTCCTGGGAGATAGGCAGTAACTCTGATCAGATTATGTGGAGGGACAGGTTGTTGTATCGTTCTAAACCCCCCATCCCCCCCCCCCCCAATATGCCATTATTTTGCCATTTAATATGCCAGTATTTTGTCCCTCGATATGCCATTCTTTTGCCATTTAATATGCCAGTATTTTGCCCCTCAATATGCCATTCTTTTGCCAATTAATATGTCAGTATTTTTCCCCTCAATATGCCAGGATTTTGCCCCACAATATGCCAGGATTTTGCCACTCAATATGCCAGGAATTTGCCAATTAAAATGCCAGGATTTTGCGCCTCAATATGCCAGGATTTAGCCAATTAATAGGCCAGGATTTTGCCCTTCAATATGCCAGGAATTTGCCAATTAATATGCCAGGATTTTGCCCCTCAATATGCAAGGATTTTGCCAATTAATAGGCCAGGATTTGGCCAATTAATATGCCAGGATTTTTCCCCTCAGCATGCTCGTTATGTACCACCCTCCCCCCCTTCCACATTACTTTCCTCCTTGCGGCTGTCTCCCGGTGCTCTGCAGGTCCGCGTCTGTGAGGAATGCATTGTGCGCTCCCCTCCAGCTGCACGGCTTCAATAAAGTTTGTTAAAAAAGTAACTCCGGTCGCATTTTTTTTTTTAACAAACTTTATTGAAGCAGCGCGGCTGGAGGGGAGCGCACAACGCTTCCCTCACAGCCGCGGACCGGCTTAACAGAGATTTTTTTTTTTTTTTTACCTGGCATGACCCGGGCCCATCACCCCCTGATGGCAGGCCTGAACAGGGCAGGAGAGGAGCATCCTGAGTCAGAGTCGGAAGCTCCTGGACCAGGAAGTGGGCTATGCAGCCATAGAGAAGGAATGTATGGCTCTTGTGTGGGCCCTCAAGAGATTCCAACCCTATCTCTACAGGCGGAAATTCACAGTCATCACCGACCACAACCCTCTGGTTTGGCTGCAGCCTTTCAACT